>JAOPSE010000022.1:62306269-62803521 GCA_029449295.1 Zea luxurians
TAGCACCAATTAAAGAAAAACTTGTCCAACACCAGTCAAGATGGTTTGGACATGTTCAACAGAGACCTCCAAAGGCACTAGTGTGTAATGGGAATAGTGGTATGGAAGGCCGAAGTTAACATGGGAAGAGGGAGTAAAAAGAAACGTGAAAGGATGGAATATACCCAAAGATTTAGCCTTAAATAAAAATGCATGAAAAACAGCTATCACATGCTGAAACATTAACTTGGGGCTTTTGTTGGATCTCAACTCTAGCCTAACTCAATTTTCTTGGGACTAAAAGGCTTTGTTATTGTAGTATTTTTATTTCTATTACCATAAAGCAGCAGCCAATGCTAATCCATGGTGTATTATTCCTTCATTACCAGGAAATACCCCAAAGAAGTATAGTGTAAAAAAACCTTTAACAGTGAACAGCCAGCTAAGAACTCTCAAGGCAATCCTATCAGTTATGCAGACATCAACATCAGTTTAATTCAGCTTCTAATCAATGAAAAACTTATGGCGAGAAGAAACTCCGTTCACTCAGATCATTGTCAGTGCTGTGCATACCACAGTAACCCAGGAGCTCCACACACAAACTACATCCATCACTACCAACAAAGGCAATACAATGTTGCACAATAACTATAATAATTATAAAAGCATGTTAAATCAATTCAATTGTTGTGCATGGGTGTACCATAGACAAGAAACATACAACAGAAAATCCTTACCCGCTATGTGTCTCGATAGCCTCCACCTGACGGAGTATAATCCAGAGCCAGAATGTGATCATGTGGCCTGGAACAATGGCTGGCCCGACGAAGGAGGGGATGCCGAGTATCAGCACCTCAGCCCAGTGTGCATATGGAGCTGCGAATCCTATTGGCGCAGTGAACTCATGGTGAACACGGTGGATATTCTGGTACCCCCACTCCCCGTGGAGAAACCTGTGGATCCAGTAATTGAGGTAGTCCTCAACAAGGAAGTACACCAGTAGCTGTGCTGCCAACTCCGCAAGGGACGGCAAAGGCAACTTCGTGTGAATTCCCACAAACTGATTTGATCAAAGAAAACGAAATATATGAGATTACAATTTTAGCATGGAAGATTTTTTTCTGCTTTACAATAATAGGCAAACTCAGAGGAATCTTCTAGATAGGACGCATCTAAGAAGGGTTATTGGAGCAGAACCCAGATCAGGAAGTCCTCGAAGGAGAGGAAAACATGCAGGGAAATGTAATTAAAACCTTTTCCTGTATCTACGAAGAGATCGATCAAGGGGGCACAAGAACAGTATGGAAACGCGATATCTTGTACTGAATCCGCCCCCGAGAGGCCGTGATCTCATGAACCAATCAGGTACATTGCGCTGAATCACCGAACGAGCGCAGAAGGATGATGGAAGGGAACCGACCTTGACCGCCGGGTAGGAGACGAGCTGGAGCGGGCCGATGACGAGGAAGAAGATGCGGAGGACGTCCTTGTAGCACCGGACGAACTCGGCCCTGGAGAGCCGCACCCGCGGCTGCAGTTTGTACGGCGAGACCGCGGCCGGGGCCCGGAGCTCGAGGAGCGCGATGGGAAGCGGGGCCACCGTGAAGACGACGAAGAGGAAGAGGATGTTGCAGCAGTAGAGGTGGTAGTCGGACACCCCCGCGGTGTACCGGAACCACAGCGCCTCGGCGGGCGTCATGGGCCGGCCAAGCGCCGCCTCCGCCTCCGCCGCCGTCGCGTAGGGCAGCATCTCCGGCGATCCGAGGGGCCCAGCCGTTCCACGCTGCCCCGGAGACCGATCCGCAACTCCCAAGAAATCAGGGGGCGGTGAATGGGTAGCGCGCTGCTCCCGCCTTTCGCCGGCGCCTGTTCTCTTGGAGGGAGTGGAGGAGACGAGAGACCAGGGAGAGTGAGCGGGCCGGCGGAGAGAACGAGCTCCCCAGTCCCCACAGTTTATGCCTGCCAGCTTCAGTCTCTGGCGTATGGACCCGTCCGCGGTGCGTGCGGCCTTGGCGTGGTGTGACACGAACCGTTGGATGGATCTGGCGTCTCACTCTCACGTGGGGCGCGCGTGGGCGTGGGGCGTGGCTGGGTGGGTCCATGCGAATGCGAGTCATGTGACAATGCTGTGGGCTATGGAACGTTTGTTTTGGCCCTTCGGGGCGTGTCTGTCACTCTGTCCTGTGAGGTGAGACTTGAGACACGTGTCCAGTCCAGAGGTTAAAGTCGATGCACGGTCGAAAATGATGAAAAAACATCTACATTATTTTTGTTTTCGTATTTTATGAACAGAACAAAACGAAAATCAGCGGTGGAACTATGAGATCGAGTTTGTCGGCTATTCCAAAACGATACTCTCAAAAAGATAAAATGACAAATATCTTATAATTTTCATAAATACATAATAAAGTGGTACATTCTCTAATTTTTAAGGTATTACAACAAAAATAATTTTCTTCATATTCATATTATCCAGAGTAACTAATAATTTTTTTCCTTCTTCATTCACTTGAACATAACAGTCCAGCTTACATAGTTTAAATGTCAGATATATCTCCCAAGTCGAAAATGAAAAATTTTAAAACGATCGTTTTCATTTTATTTCTAATCGTTTATCAAATAATTCGAAAATGAACGAAAAATATATATATACGGAACATGACGATACGAGATTTTTTCCGTCATGATTTCATCACGTTTAGGTCTTGTTCGTTTCTGTCGGATTGTACCCGGAATCGTTCCAGCTAATCAAAATTTATATAAATTAGAGAAGCAATCCGGTTAGGAATCGTTCCGACCCACTAATCCGGCACAAACGAACAAGGCCTTAGTGTTCTATCGATGATTCTCATCTCGTCTCACACAACCGAGTAATAGCGGTTGGAATACGTTTGGACTGGATCATATGTTCCATCATCTCTAATAGATCCTAATAATTCTATTTCTAACCCTTAATTTAGGGAAAAGTAAAAAATATCCAACATATTTCTATCAATGTTTCTTTTTCTTCCTCAAGAGAAAAATGGCTCCTCCCTTGCGCAAATTTTCGCCGTGTTAGAACCGATCTAGCTCCAATCATTAACGAGATGTAGCGGCGGCGGTGCTCTCTTCTACAGCGCGGACGGTCCGCGACCCTACGACAGGAGCGGGTCTTCCCTGTGTTGAACCAGACGATCCGCGCGTGGTGCTTAGACAGCCCGTATATGCGCAAGGGCGGCGGCGATGCCAAAAGCACTTGGATCTCGCCTCCGGGAGAAACCCCGTCAGGGAGGAGAGATCCTAGGATTGTCTTGGGGTCGTCAGTCCATCCAAGATGCCTTTAGACGATGTAGAGTCGAAGAGAGGTAGAGATGGAGATGGAGAAAGGCTACGTTACTACTACTCCTAGGTCAAGAAAGTGAAGGAATGAAATATAGATTGATTGGTTCGATTGTTGGTGCCCGTAATCGGCCCTATCCCTTCATATATATAGGAGAGGTCTCAACCCGTTCCTAGGCGTTCCCCAATAGAATCCGCAAGTTTAGATGGATAAACACACACAGAAAAAGGTGTTAAACCCCATGGTTTGATCTACTCGAGGACCGTTGTCACACCCAGTTTTGGAAGACAAACCGAATGTGAACCATGTACGTGCCAGGATCAGAAACTCATGTACACGGCGATTACATAATTGGACATCACCACACATTGCTCAAAGTAAATAGCGAAAATGTACTTTATTACATCAAGATGTCCAAGACATCCACATAGTCATTACTTAACATTGTCATTAGTATTATCAAAGTGTGGAAAAGCGAACGTAGCAGATATGGCCTTCACAGGCAGTTGACTAGGGGTTTGCCACTAACATAACTAGAATTCGTCGTAGTCCTAGAACTCCTCAAAGTCCTCCATGTTGCCTGCATCTCCTCCTCATTGATTACAGTTGGGGACAACCTGGGGTGGGGTGGTTTTTAAAGCAAGGGTGAGTACACATCAACGTACTCAACAAATGTCTCATTTGGCTAAAGTGGACTAGCTGTATGTGGAGTTACGGTTAAGCAGTTGCTTTTAGTTGGTCAATTATTTATCACTAATAGCATAGCCAAGTTTTAGTAATAAACCCAGTTATTACCCAAAAGTACTCCCTCCAAGAGGAAATACTAGAGGTCAGGATTATAATCATCAATATTAATCATCATCATATAAGAGTATTGAAAGTCGCCTAGAGGGGGGGTGAATAGGCGAAACCTGAAAATTAAAACTTTATCCCCCAACTAGATCCCTTGATTAGTGGTTAGAACAAGATATACAAATATCGGAGAATAGAAACTAAGTTCTTGCTTGAAAAGAGTATTGCTAAATAATGCGGAAGTGATAAATCAACACAACTAGTAAGTTATGGAATAACAAAGCAAGAAGCCTTAGATGAGAAGAGCACTAGGACAAGTTCTTTCTTGCAACGTGTTGCTTCACTAAATGGGAATTTAACTTGAAGCAACACCGAATGATATTAGCAAATAAAGGTGCAAGAAAACTTAGAACAAGGGAAAGTAAACAAATCACAAGCAATAAACACAATGGACACGGGTGATTTGTTTTACCGAGGTTCGGCCCTCGAAGGCCTAGTCCCCGTTGAGGAGTCCACTTAAGGACAGGTCTTTTTCAACCCTTTCCCTCTCTCCCCCGATCACACAAGGATCGGTGAGCTCTTCTTCTTCTCAAGGATCACTCTCGATCCCACAAGGACCACCACAATCTTTGGTGTCTCTTGCTAGCTTTTACAAGCCTCCAAAACTTTGGAGGAAATTCAATGGGAGTCAAAACTCCACGCGCAAATGAACACAAAGATGAAGCACACACTATCTCTCAATGAATCTCACAAGGCACTAGTGCTAAACTCAAATGAGTAGCTCTCTTTTGCTTGCTCTCTCTTTTGTGGCACTTGTGTTGGTTGAAGTGGTCTAAATCTTGTGTATAGGATGGATCAATGAATATATGTGGTTGGGAGGGCTTGAGTATGTCAACTAAATGACTTGGAATGTTGCTTGGGCTCCCACACCTTGAAGTGGCCGGTTGGGGTGGTATTTATAGCCACCAAACAAAAACTAGCCGTTGGTGAAGCTGCTGGCGATGGGCGCACCGGACAGTCCGGTGCACACCGGACAGTCCGGTGCCTCCTGCCACGTCAGCAGTGCCGTTGGATTCGACCGTTGAAGCTTCTGACTTGTGGGCCCTCCTGGGTGTCCGGTGCACACCGGACATCTACTGTTCCTTGTCCGGTGTGCCAGCATGGGCACGCCTGCCATCTGTGCGCGCAGTACGCGCATTAAATGCGCGGCAGAGAGCCGTTGGCGCGGAAGTAGCCGTTGCTCCGTGGATGCACCGGACAGTCCGGTGCACACCGGACATGTCCGGTGAATTATAGCGCCGCGGTCTTCGTGAAAATCCGAGGCTGGTGAGTTCCAGAGGCGCGTCTCCTTTGGCGCACCGGACACTGTCCGGTGTACACCGGACAGTCCGGTGATTTTTAGTGCGGCGTCTCCTGGAAAAACCCGAGGCTGAGGAGTTCAGCGCGGAGCTCCCTGGTGCACCGGACACTGTCCGGTGCGCCACCGGACAGTCCGGTGCGCCAGACCAGGGAGGCACTTAGGCAGCCTTTAGCCCTTCATTTTGAATCCAACTTTGATCATTTTAATTGGCCTGTTGTGAACCTTTGACACCTGTTTAACTTATACACTAGAGCAAACTAGTCAGTCCAAAGATTTGTGTTGGGCAATTCAACCACCAAAATTAATTAGGGACTAGGTGTAAGCCTAATTCCCTTTCAATCTCCCCCTTTTTGGTGATTGATGCCAACACAAACCAAAGCAAATATAGAAATGCATAATTGAACTAGTTTGCATAATGTAAGTGCAAGGTTGCTTGGAATTGAGCCAATAAATACTTATATGATGTGCATGGATTGTTTCTTTATTTTAAACATTTTGGACTACGCTTGCACCACAAGTTTTGTTTTTGCAAACTCTTTTGTAAATTCTTTTCAAAGTCCTTTTGCAAGATAGTCAAAGGTAAATGAATAAGATTTTGCAAAGCATTTTCAAGTTTTGAAATTTTCTTCCTTTGTTCCAAATGCTTTTCCTTTGACTAAACAAAACTCCCCCTCAAATAAATCCTCCTCTTAGTGTTCAAGAGGGTTTTAAGATATCAAGTTTTGAAAATACTATTTGCTCCCCCTTTAGAACACAAAGAGATACTAATTTGAAATTTTCCAATTGAAAACCCATTAATTTTAAATTTAGGGTGGTGGTGCGTGGTGCGGTCCTTTTGCTTTGGGGCCAATACTTTCTCCCCCTTTGGCATGAATCGCCAAAAACGGATACTTAGAATGAAATATAGGCCCTTTAAGTACTTTCTCTCCCTTTGGTCATGAATAAATGAGTGAAGGTTATACCAACGTTGGATAGTGATGCGGAGCGACGGCGAAGGATGAGTAGTAGAGTGGAGTGGAAGCATTTTTCTTCACCGAAGACTCCAATTCCCTTTCAATATACTTATGACTTGGTTTGAAATATACTTGAAAACTCATTAGTCATAGCATATATCAAAGAGACATGATCAAAAGGATATATCAAATTAAGCATGATCATAGTTCTATATAACATAGATTGCTCCCCCTGAGTATGTGCATGGAGATGAACACATATTTTGGCCTTAAATGCCAAATGCACATAATTAGGTTAATGAGAACATATCTATATTATACAAAATGTGAAGTGCATTGTGTCATATTATAAGTGTGATGCTCATGACAGTTTATGCACTTATGAAAGCATGTTGTAAACATTTCAATCATTTTCCCTTAAGGATTTCAAAGAGGCTTAAGGACCATCCACCTTTGGAACAAAGGCAGCTTATCCTCGTTACAAGGTTAAGCTTTAAGCTCTTTGACAATTAAATCACTTCATCTAGTTTCAACAAAGATGCACTAAGCAGGAATGAATTTTGGGAAATTAAACTAGGTATGAAGCAGGGATATGCATGGACATGCTTTCTCTTCCTTTTATACAAGATATGCAAAGAATATATAGAAAAGAAAGATTTAGGTACAAGTTTAAATGAAAGGAGATAGTTTTACCTTTTTGTACCTTTACATGGGAACACTCTCTTCATTGTGCATTGTCCTTAGTCTTAGATGCTTAAGACCTATACTTATTGACAATATATGGAAATATTTTGCACAAGAGAGAGTTCTACAACTAGTGATCTTTTCAAGTTATTGTTAGCCCATATCAAAAAGGATCACAAGTTGCATAAAAGTATCATGAATTCTCCTTTTAACTTAGTGCATATCAAGATATCAATTGAAAATATACACGGCACTAAGAAGCATGATTGTTGATTGAAGTTATTCAATGATCAAACAAATAACAGATGTGATCAAAAGAACAACATACACATTAGATTATCAATTAAGCTAGGAGTAGGAGAATCCAGCAAATATGCTACTTTAGAGTGAAAGACAAGAATTTAAAGTAGTAGCATACTTCATGAGAAACTTATTCTCATGCAAGAGACTATATGAAATTACTGAGATAAAGCAATAGTCTCAACATAATCAAGATAAAAGGCTCTCCCTAAAGATATGCATCAAGTATTTGAATGGATGCATTTACTTTAAAGACAAATAGAGAGAAGCATTATACATCTTGATCAAGGCTTATTAAATTTTGCAATAAACAACTTAAGCCTAGTATTCTCATAATGAAAGTATTTAGAATACTCACAACCACACCATTGATTGTTTTGTAGAAGTAGGTGGTGTTGTTCTTGATGTTCTCCTCTTTCATTTGAGAGTCCTCCCTTTGTAGTTGTTTCCTTTTTCCTTTCAAACTTATTGAAAATACTCAAGAAAGATGTTAATAGCACAAGGGAGTATATGATGGAAGATGATTCTTTTAGATAGAATATAAGCACAATTCATCATCCATGAGTCACATAGACATGAAGTAAATTCCTTAACGTTAGTGCACTTTTATTTAAAAGGAGGAACATGCACTATTAAACAATTTTCACACTCATAGAAATTTACTTCTTCATATTGAACTTTATTATCATGACTTAGAAGTGCATCAATATGAGAATGGATATAGCAAAGGCATGAATTAGATTCTAATGGACAAACACATTTATGAAAATGATATTGAATGCACACTTAGTTAATTTAGGTCCAATAAAGAATCTATTCCTCACAAGGGTAGAATATGATAATTTAGATTATATACACATTGAGATGGAAACCAAACTTAAGAAGATGAGTTCCCATACCTCTGCTTTTACCTTTCTTCCTTTGGGTGAAGATCAACCCATGAGGCTTGTGCACTTTCTTTCTTGTAGATTTTCATAATTGAACTCAAGAGAAATGTTAGTAGCAACACAAGCACTAGTTTCCATTTTTGATAAGGAATGAAAAGCTTGATTACTAAAACATGGAAACTTCATAGCATGAACTAGATTATCCATATATGATGTTATGCTCAATTTTAACTCATAAAACAAGCATAAATAATCCTTTAAGATTATGAGAATAAATCTAATTCATGATATGGAAAGCGATAAATGTGAAAGAATCAAATCCAATTTAAGCAAGTAGAAGCACATAATAAATTATTGGATTGATTTTTCTTTTTATGTTGGATTACATGCTTACAAAGAGAAACTTATTCTCTACAAGTGAGACTACTTTGGGTTACTTAAATAAAATCAATAGTCTCACTATTCTAGTTATAGAGAGAGTTTTCCTTTTACAAGTGTCCTAAGGATTTGAATTCCTTACATGACACCTTATTCTTTTAAGAACATGAAATATCTCTCTATATCTAGAATCATGGCAACAACAAGATAATTAGAAGAAGAATATGCCATGACAAACTTGCAAAAATTTAAAGCATGTAGATTGCCATAGTATGGAAATGATGAATGTGCAATCTACCATATGAGAGGAAATTTTTCAAAGAATGGTAATATCAAATTAAAGACATTTAAGGAGCTTCAATTTTTCTATGTGACTACACAAGACACATGAGAAATGATATTTTAAATACTTATACTTAAAAGATAAGTGTTACCATCCTTTGGTTTTTCTTCATGTTGTAGGCCTTGATTTTTCGCATATGATATCTCTTCACTTCCTACAACATATAATATCTTCCTCGAGATGATATGAGTTTAAGACATAGCAAAAATAACCTTGGGTCAATCATGTATGTAGATCATTGACAATTGATAGCTTGAGTGGACCCTCTCAAGCACACCAAGGCTTCATATCATCTCCTTCCCCTACAAAGCTTGTCAAGTATATTTTGGTACCCATCGCTTGATGGGTCCATCACGGTTAGTCAACAAAGATCTAGGAACCCAAAAGTCCTTTGTGTTAGCATTAGGTAAACTCATTACCTTTCTAGCACAAGTTGCAATTTTGGGTTGCCTAGTTACATGAGAAGTAATTGACAAACTAGGAGTGGAAGATTTACCTATGGGACAATCCTTGCATTGATGTCCCTTCTTTCGGCATATGTAGCATAGGCGATCTTCAACTCTTGAAGATTTCTTCCTTCCTTGTTTCTTGCTTGCTACATGGTTAGTAAAAACTTTCTTTTCTAACCCTATGCCTTTTTGTTTTAATTGGGGACAAGATCTAAGCAAGTGTCCCTTCTTGGAGCATTTAAAACAAAGTCTATCATCCTTGTTAATAATCAAGCCATTTTTAATGTAGGGACATGACCTAATCAAGTGCCCCTCTTCAAAGCATTCACTATACCTCTTAATGTGAAGTGTGGCTTGATCATTACCTTGGATGTTACCTTTTGTGGAGGCGTGGTTGAGGCTTTTGGAGGAGATGTTGAATTTCATTTTTTGTTTCTTCCTCTTGGCAATCCTCAAATCCTTGACATTTTCTTCAAGGGATGTAGTGCATGCCTCGGTTGTTCCCGTCTCAAGCTTCTTCACCATGTGATCACGGTTATCTTGAGAAGGTCGGGCAATGCATTTCCCTTTTAGTTGTGTCAAGCTCATCTTTAGCCTCTCATTTTCTTCTTTGAGCTTTTGATATGTATCATCATTTGTTCCTGCAAATTCTAACTCAAAGGAAGATTTGCTTGTCGATGGACAACAAGCATTAGCACATGGTAATATAGCATCAATTTGAATGCATGTGCATGAGTGAGGTTGTTGGGATTTTAAGTTTTCTATCACAACCTCATGAGTCAAATTCAATATGATATGATCATCCATAAGATTTTCATGAGAACATAGAAGCATATCATATTTTTCTTGAAAAGCTAGATTTTCAATTTTTAGCTTTTCTACTTGGCCCTTAAGCAAGGTATTCCTATTTACTAATTGAGCAATACAATGTAAAGCGTTATCATGCTCAATTGAAACAGTTTCATACCTTTGGACCAAATCAACATGAGAGCACTTTAGCTCCTCATGTTCTTTAGTCAACTCGTCAAAGTGTAGCATTTTCATGGAGAGAATATCTTCTAGCCTTTGACGAGCTTCGCCTTGCTCTCTCGCTCTTTCTAGAGGTTTGAGCATGACCGCCTTATCTTCTTGGCTTAGGCGAGCGTAGAGTTGCACAAGGCTTCTTTCTTCCTCCTCATCCTCATTTGTGCTTCCGCTATCATTTGCATTAGCCACACAACATATGTGGGAATCGAAATGGGAAGACAAACCTTTTGGAGAGGTGGATTCATCGTTTGGTCTCCACCGTTCATTTTCTTCTTCTTCCTTGCAAGGGTTAGTATCACAAAGACTAAAGGAAGTAGAAGCATCAAATGAACTATCATGTTTGGACTCATCAAATTTGTTTTTAATTCTAGTCCAAATATTATGCGCATCATAGAAAGATTCGTCATAGTTTGATATGAAAGCATGATAATCTTCTCTACTAAGAGAATTAGTTAAGATGTCAAAAGCTAGATAGTTTAAGCGATAACATCTTTGATCCTCCTCGGAATTAATTTTTCCATTGAAATTAGAGGAAAAAATACTCTTGTCTATAATTTGTTCTAATCGTGGATCTATGGTTCTAAAAGCATTTATCACACTAGTAGACCATGAATCATAATTAGAACAATCATCAAGTAATATTTCAAGAGTTACCTCCTTTTGAGTTACGTTCGATGGAGGAGTCTTCTTGTTCTTTTGGGATCTTCTACGAGCCATCACTTCGAGTTGTTAGACTCAAGATGAAGTGCCTAGCTCTGATACCAATTGAAAGTCGCCTAGAGGGGGGGTGAATAGGCGAAACCTGAAAATTAAAACTTTATCCCCCAACTAGATCCCTTGATTAGTGGTTAGAACAAGATATACAAATATCGGAGAATAGAAACTAAGTTCTTGCTTGAAAAGAGTATTGCTAAATAATGCGGAAGTGATAAATCAACACAACTAGTAAGTTATGGAATAACAAAGCAAGAAGCCTTAGATGAGAAGAGCACTAGGACAAGTTCTTTCTTGCAACGTGTTGCTTCACTAAATGGGAATTTAACTTGAAGCAACACCGAATGATATTAGCAAATAAAGGTGCAAGAAAACTTAGAACAAGGGAAAGTAAACAAATCACAAGCAATAAACACAATGGACACGGGTGATTTGTTTTACCGAGGTTCGGCCCTCGAAGGCCTAGTCCCCGTTGAGGAGTCCACTTAAGGACAGGTCTTTTTCAACCCTTTCCCTCTCTTCCCCGATCACACAAGGATCGGTGAGCTCTTCTTCTTCTCAAGGATCACTCTCGATCCCACAAGGACCACCACAATCTTTGGTGTCTCTTGCTAGCTTTTACAAGCCTCCAAAACTTTGGAGGAAATTCAATGGGAGTCAAAACTCCACGCGCAAATGAACACAAAGATGAAGCACACACTATCTCTCAATGAATCTCACAAGGCACTAGTGCTAAACTCAAATGAGTAGCTCTCTTTTGCTTGCTCTCTCTTTTGTGGCACTTGTGTTGGTTGAAGTGGTCTAAATCTTGTGTATAGGATGGATCAATGAATATATGTGGTTGGGAGGGCTTGAGTATGTCAACTAAATGACTTGGAATGTTGCTTGGGCTCCCACACCTTGAAGTGGCCGGTTGGGGTGGTATTTATAGCCACCAAACAAAAACTAGCCGTTGGTGAAGCTGCTGGCGATGGGCGCACCGGACAGTCCGGTGCACACCGGACAGTCCGGTGCCTCCTGCCACGTCAGCAGTGCCGTTGGATTCGACCGTTGAAGCTTCTGACTTGTGGGCCCTCCTGGGTGTCCGGTGCACACCGGACATCTACTGTTCCTTGTCCGGTGTGCCAGCATGGGCACGCCTGCCATCTGTGCGCGCAGTACGCGCATTAAATGCGCGGCAGAGAGCCGTTGGCGCGGAAGTAGCCGTTGCTCCGTGGATGCACCGGACAGTCCGGTGCACACCGGACATGTCCGGTGAATTATAGCGCCGCGGTCTTCGTGAAAATCCGAGGCTGGTGAGTTCCAGAGGCGCGTCTCCTTTGGCGCACCGGACACTGTCCGGTGTACACCGGACAGTCCGGTGATTTTTAGCGCGGCGTCTCCTGGAAAAACCCGAGGCTGAGGAGTTCAGCGCGGAGCTCCCTGGTGCACCGGACACTGTCCGGTGCGCCACCGGACAGTCCGGTGCGCCAGACCAGGGAGGCACTTAGGCAGCCTTTAGCCCTTCATTTTGAATCCAACTTTGATCATTTTAATTGGCCTGTTGTGAACCTTTGACACCTGTTTAACTTATACACTAGAGCAAACTAGTCAGTCCAAAGATTTGTGTTGGGCAATTCAACCACCAAAATTAATTAGGGACTAGGTGTAAGCCTAATTCCCTTTCAAGTATCCAAAGTTCTTCTAATCAAAGAGGATCCCAAGGTTGCTCTTAACCATGAGCACGGCTGATATACCAGTTTCTAACACTCTGCAAAGGTTGCACACTTTACCCACGAGTCGTGATCCCTTTCCAGCCTGGGTTGTACAGACCCGATCTTCACTACCGAGGTGAATGGCCAGGGATACACTACGTAGCCTTTACAAAGACTCCCCTGGTGCATAGCTGCTCGTTAGATTTCACTAGAAATACAAACATAGTACACCTCCCTAAGGTGGATGACTAACAAAACCAAAACGAATGAACCTCGACACCACCCCTTAGCAGAGCGAGCACTATGCCCAGAACTCCATTGACGGTCCTCCGGCAAAGCCAACTACACCCCTAGGTTCATCTAATTATTCAGCTAAGGGTGTCCCATTCCACCCTCATGGTTGCACTGTTATCTCGGGTGGTCACTCAACGAACAGGTCCGTATGGAAAGGTACTCAGGAAACAGCCTGAGTCCCCTGAAGTATCACAAGATCATCATCGGGATAACATCATCGTATCATAAAGATTCACATCATAATGGCACAGGCCGGGCCCAGCGATAGGGGCACGAGTGAGGGGGAAATCCGAGCGGTCAGATTTCAAGCGGGCGGTCGAGATTAGGTTTGGTCTGATTAGATTCGGGCCATCCGATCTCGGACGGATGCCTGAGATCTAGCGACTAGCTCGGCAAGGTCCACTGCCCGCCAGCGGTGGCGCCGCTCGCATCGACGGCGGAGGCCCATCGGAGACGAGTGCGCGGGCGCGCTAGGCCCCCGAGACGCCGGGAAGGTCTCAGGGAGGTTCGGGGGATGTGGCAAACGCGGTCATGGGCACAGCAACGGCGCAGAGGCGCCGGAGGACAACTGACCACGGCGAGATGGCTCGGCGGTGGCGCAACTACACTCTAGCGAGCAATCGCGCCCATCCAAGAACAAAGAAAGGATAAATTGGGGGTGGGAAAGGTTGGTTACCTTGAGAGGAGATTCCAGGACCCTTGAATAGTGATAGGGACACGACGAGGGCTTGGATCGACGGTGGCGGCTCTTCGGCTACGCGGGGAAGCTCCGGTGAGCACGGGCAGAGAGAACCAAAGGGGAGAGAGTAAATTGAGGCGCGTCCCGAGTTGCTATAACACCCTGAATTTGGGGGTATAAAAATTTCTTTCTTATGATCATCCAAATTCAGGTGTTACCCTTCTCTATCTCACTCTAGTTTCTCTCTCTCTCTCTAGTTTTCTCTCTCTTTCTCTTTTAATTAGAGCTAGTTGTATTAGTGAGGGATTATTTATTTTATTTTGCCCAAAATATATGAGTCATAGAATGTTGCATCATATTGAGCCTAAATATTATTTGAATTGTTGCACATATTTGATTTGGTTTGAATTTGAAACTTGAATTGAATTTGAATTGAAAACCCTAGAGAAAATAAATAGAAAAGGCAATAGAAATTCCAGGAAAATAGAAAAAGCCATTTCAGCCCAGGTCAGCCCATTTAGCCCAGCCCCCGTGCGCGCCCGCGCCCGCACGCCCCCTCTGCCTGACAGGCGGGTCCCGCCTCTCAGCGCCAACCCGTTCGCGCCTCTCTCCCTCTCTCTCTCTATCATGTGGGCCAGACCTGTCGGCGCTAGTTCTCCCGCGCGCACCTGCTCCCCTCTCTCTGTCCCGCCATCCCCACCTGTCAGCCGTCTCTAACCTCTCGCCCACGATCTCCCCGCCGTGGACGCACCCACGACCGCGCGTTCTCTGGCCACATCTGAGCCCTCGCGCCCCTTTTGAGCCCCGCGCCCTGCTCGCCCACCTCCCCTCTCCCATTTGTGCCCTCTGCCCAGCTCCCTCGCCCTCTCTCTCGCTCTGTCCACGCGAACCGAGAGCCCCGCCATCGCCCACTGCCGACCGTTGTCTGTTTTGCGGCCACCGTCGTGTTCGCGCCCTATCCAGTGCCACGGTGAGCTCCGCCTCACTGTCAGCTACTCGGGACACCCTTCGGTGTGCCCCTTCCCTCCTTGGTTCAGCCGGCCCGCGCTCACCGAAGTGATTCTTGCGTAGCCGGAGCTCCGCCACCGTCGTCTGTCGCGTCCCTACGCCACCGCCGTTGCCCCGTGGTTCCATCACTTCCCCTCGAGGTGAGAAACCTGCCTGTGCCCCTAATTTCCTGTGTACTGCACTGTTGTTCGTGCGATTGCTAGTCCACCTCTCTGCGCGCAGCGCCCTCTAGTGCTCCCACGCCGGCGTGAAGGCCATGGCCGAGTTTGCCAGACCCCTCTGATTGCGCCTAGACTAGTCCCCGAGCCCCTAGTGCCCTGCCATGGCCGGTCTCCTCATCTCCGGCGAGCTCCCGCCGTAGGACCGAGCGGTGCCACATGCCTAAGTCTGCCCCCTACCGTTAGATCTCGGTCGTCCACCCAAAATCGGGCGGTTTAGACTTAACCCGAGCGGATCGGATCGTAGCCCTTCGATCCAGATCGACCGTCTCTCCTCTCTCCCCCCTCACCCGCATCTCTGCCCCTGGCCCGGCCGGTCAGCCCGCCCTGGCTCACTGGCGCCCTAGCCCCGCTTGTCAGCCGTGCCCGCGCGCGCGCCCGCGTGATCTAATCTGGGCCGTTGATGCCTGATCCGACGGCTGAGGTTACCCCGTACCCCTTCGCATGGTTGTTTTGCTTAAGAAACCCCCTGGTTTTAGGAAATCAACCCGTCGTCCTCTGTTTTAGCGCATAGATCCCTAGTTTCTTTAGAATAGCCCCCTGGACTTTTATTTAATCATAGATTTAGCCCTAATTTCATATTTCAAACTTCAAAACTTGTTTATTTCATATCTTTTTCATATGAACTCCAAATTTAGTGGTTCAAATTGCAAAATGTTCACAAGATTATTCTCTTTCCAAATAAAATATGACCAACTGTATTCTGTATACTTTAATTTTTACACTTAGAATATAGGATTAAAGTATATGTTGATTTATTTATTTAATGAAATAAATAAAAAGGGAATCCTAGGAGTTAAAATATATTTAAAGTTTGTGAGATTAGTGTAATGCATTTCAGGGATTCATTTTTGGTTTAACCTTTAGACCCTAATGTGATAAATAGAATTAGATATGTAATTATGGATAATGTTTAAAGGATAATCAAATTCCTAAATAAGAGTAGTTCATCTTATAATGTAATCTTTTCTTTGTTTAATTATCACTCTATCTTTTAGGTTATGTTTCAACACTTAGAGAGTAATCAATTCCTCCCAATTAAGATTGGTTCATTTTATAACTTGATATCATTCCCCTGTACTTAATACTATACCTTTTTGAGTTGTGTTCCAATGTTTGTACATGTTTGATGTGATGTTCATTTTTACCTTCCAAATGTATTGAATGAATGCTTGCTTTACTTAGACAACGAGCAGCTCGTGGTTCCTGAGTGTGTTGCCGAAGATCCCTCTGAGCAACAACCTGGTGAAGGAAAGTGTCCTCTGACCTATTATGTCCTACTTTACTTTATAATTCACTGTCCCGCATTACTTTATTGAAAACCTAAGGATTGACTAGTCTGTATTTACCTTACCCTTGTTCACCTTTTTGGGTTAATCATGGTTAGCTTATGCTATTGCTTTAACTTAATCAATGAACATGATGTGATCTTTTATGATACGATGATGTTATCCTGATGGGGTTCTTATGATTCTTTAGGGGGCTCAGACTGTTTCCTGAAGTACCTCTCCGTAAGGACCTGCTTGGGGGGAGTGACAACCCGGGATAACAGTGCAACCATGAGGGTGGAATGGGACGCCCTTAGCTGATTAATTAGAGGAACCAGAGGAGTAGTTGGCTTCGCCGTAGGGCCGTCAATGGGGTCCGGGCACAGTACTTGCTCTGTCGAGTTTGGTTATAGAGGTTCTTTGATTTGGTTTTGTTAGTCACCCTTCCTTTGGGGAGATATACTGTATTTATCAAACTGGAGAAACCTAACGGGCGGCTATGACCTCTGGGAAATCTTTGTAAACGCTACGTAGTGAGACCCTGCTAGGTCACCTTGGTAGTGATCAATGGGGAGGCTAGAACCCCAGGCAGAATGGGAATCACGGCTTGTGGGTAAAGTGTGCAACCTCTGCAGAGTGTTAGAAACTAGTATATCAGCCGTGCTCACGGTTATGAGCAGCCTTGGGATCCTCTTCGATTAGAAGAACTTTTGTTACTTATATGATGATGATTAGCAATGATGGTTATAAATATGATCTCTGGTATTTTCTCTTGGAGGGAGTGCCTCTAGGTAATAACTGGGTTATTACTAAAATTTGGCTCTACTTATAGTAATAAAACTTGACCAACTAAAAGCAACGGCTTGACCTTAACTCCACATACAAGCTAGTCCACTTTGGCCAAACGGGACATTTGCTGAGTACGTTGATGTGTACTCACCCTTGCTTTACAAAACACCCCACCCCAGGTTGTCCCCACTGTACTCAGTGCTCAGGAGGTGAAGCTGGTAACATGGAGGACTTTGAGGAGTTCTAGGACTACAACGAGTTCTAGTTTTCTTTAGTGGAAAACCCCCCAGTCAGCTGTCTGTGTAGGCTTACATTCTATGTTTCGATACTCCGCACTTTGGTGTTATTGTTAAACACTATGTTTATGTAATCGACTTTGTGGATGTCTCAGACCTCTTGATGTAACTAAGTACCTTTTCACTATTTAATTTAAGCATTGTGTGATGATGTCCAATTATGTAATCGATGTGTACGTGAGTTCTGATCCTGGCACGTACATGGTTCGTATTCAGTTTACCTTCCAAAACCGGGTGTGACAGTTGCAGACATCGAGGCAGAACTCACCGAGGCAAAGGGCACGGCGAGGCCTCAACGGTGGCAGCGGAACGGGTGCGCGGACACAGTGAACGGTGGCGGTGCTCCGAGCTCGGGGAAGGGACAGCGCACGAGCGAGGGTAGGCTGGGAGTTGTCTGCGAGTGGAGGAAATGGCTGAGCGGGCGGGAGGGGTTTGAGTAGGGGTCGGACGCGTGGGTAGTGGCTGGGAATCGCGTAGACATGGGCGCGACCATGGCGCTAAGCAGAGAGCACACAGGCGCACGGACACCCGAGGGACGGTGCCGACACACAGGGCCTAGATGGCAGAGGGAGGAGGAAAGAGCGTGCGGGCACGAGAACTGCCGTCGATAGGTGGAGCCCACCTGTCATGCGGCGCGGGCACAAGCGCGCGACCCCGCTGGGCTGGGTTGGGTTGAACTAGGCCGAATTCAGTTTTCTCTTTTTCTCCAAATTTCCAATTGCTTTTCTTTTTATTTTCTCTAGTGAACTCAATTCAAATTCAAATGCTAATTCAAATTCAAATAATTCAAACATGTGCATCAAATCAAAGAATAAGTTAGGCTCAGCATGATGCAACAATTCATGACTCACTTAGTTTTGACAAAATAAATAATTACTCCTCAACCTAATTAACCTAACTCTAAACAAAAAGAGGAGAGAGAAAGTCTAGAGAGAAAGACAAAGGGTAACACCTGAATTTGGTAGGTATTTAGAGAAGAAATTTTATACCCCAAATTCAGGGTGTTACAACCGTCCACACCTAAGGGCATAGCGTCTGGGCACAAAACTGGACCGTCCGACCTCTTTAGGTGGCAAATATGGTGCTCAACACATGTCCCTTGCCTTTTGAAAAAGCCGAGCGAACCAAAAGCACCTTGTACAAGACATTAGCAACATGATGTATAAACATCGGTTTTCTAAGCATCTTGCCATACACTTGGATGATACTGCTTCAGGAAACCGGCATTCAATGCCTTAGGTAGCTCGTCACCTTACAAAGTCTACAACATATACACATTACCAAATATTACCTATGTAACTCTATACCAAATTTCCGGTCCCTACTCCTTAATGGTAAGACTATTTTTCAGACTAGATCTTCTACTTGGAATGACTTAGCCTTTACCTTTTTGTTATAAGCCTTGGCTGCTATGACCTTGTCGTTCTTGATCTCCCTTAGAGCCATCATCCTCTTATCGGTCACCTCATCAATGGTGTCCATCATTAGATTATGGTAGTCACCAACGGTTAGATCATTTTGCCTAGCAAATTTGATAGCATTTAGGGTTATCTCCATAGGAAAAATAGATTCATGTCCACACACAAGCACAAAGGGAGACACTTTATGTCACACCCGGTTTTGGAAGACAAACCGAATGTGAACCATGTACGTGCCAGGATCAGAAATTTACGTACACAACGATTACATAAATGGCTCATCATAGCACAATGCTTCGAATAACAATAAAGAGTAAGTAATAATATTAAAGACTAGAGTCATTTACATAATATAAACCAAAGTGCACATAATAGAAACGTAGCCAACGTAAACAAACCCACCACAGGTAGCTGACTAGGGGAGGCCTAAAAGTCGCCTAGAGGGGGGTGAATAGGCGGAATCTGAAACTTATAAACTTGAAGCACAACTACAAGCCGAGGTTAGCGTTAGAATTAAACTCGAGACCGAGAGAGAGGGTGAAAACAAATCAAAAGCAAATGAAGCGGATGACACGGTGATTTGTTTTATCGAGGTTTGGTTCTTGCAAACCTACTCCCCGTTGAGGTGGTCACAAAGACCGGGTCTCTTTTAACCCTTTCCCTCTCTCAAACGGTCACCTAGACCGAGTGAGCTTTCTCCTTAATCAAACGGGTCACTTAGACCCCTACAAAGACCACCACAACTTGGTGTCCCTTGCTTTGATTACAAGTGTCTTGAGAACAAGAATGAGGAAGAAGAAAGCCAACCAAGCAAACAAGAGCAACAAAAGAACACAAATCGATCTTCTCACAAGTCCTAAATACTAGAGTTGAATTGTGGACTTTGATTGGATAGGAATATTTGATTTGTGTCTTGGAGTGTTGTGTTTTGCTCTTGTATTGAATGCACTATTGTGAATGCTTGGATGGTTGGAGTGGTGGTGGTTGTGGGGTATTTATAGCCCCCAACCACCAATTCAACCGTTGGGGAGGCTGTCTGTCGATGGACGCACCGGACAGTCCGGTGCGCTAACCACGTCACCCAACCTTTAGGGTTCTGGCGGTTTTGACCATTGGAGCGCTGACTTCTTGTCACACCGGATAGTCCGGTATAGCACCGGACAAGCACTGTTCACTGTCCGGTGCGCTTCTGGCGCCTGCTCTGACTTCTGCCGCGAACTGTAGCTCTGTCAGGGCACTGTGCAGCCGACCGTTGCGCTGATAGCTGTTGCTCCGCTTGGTGCACCGGACAGTCCGGTGGCACAACGCACAGTCCGGTGAATTATAGCGGAGTGTGCCTAGAGAAACCCGAAGCTGAGGAGTTCAAACTGTATGGTCCCTGGTGCACCGGACACTGTCCGGTGGCACACCGAACAGTCCGGTGCGCCAGACGAGGGCAGCCTTCGGTTTCTTTTGCTCCTTTATTTTTAAACCCTAACTTGATCTTTTTATTGGTTTGTGTTGAATCTTTAGCACCTGTAGAATGTATATTCTAGAGCAAACTAGTTAGTCCAATTATTTGTGTTAGGCAATTCAACCACCAAAATCATTTAGGAAAAGGTTTGACCCTATTTCCCTTTCAATCTCCCCTTTTTTTGTGATTGATGCCAACACAAACCAAAGCAAATATATAAGTGCAGAATTGAATTAGTTTGCATAATTGTAAGTGCATAGGTTGCTTAGAATTAAACCAATTTATGATTTCAATGGATATGCATGGTTGGTTTCTTTTTATTTTAACATTTTGGACCACGCTCTCACCACTCGTTTTGTTTTTGCAAATTCTTTGTAAAATTCTTTTCAAAATTCTTTTGCAAATAGTCAAAGGTATATGAGTAAGATTGTAAGAAGCATTTTCAAGATTTGAAATTTCTCCCCATGTTTCCAATGCTTTTCCTATGACTAAACAAAACTCCCCCTGAATGAAATTCTCCCCTTAGTGTTCAAGAGGGTTTTATAAAATTCTTTTTTTGAAGAAACTGAGACTTTCTCCCCTTTTGAAACATATTAAGATACCAATTGGAAAACTTTACTTTAAAATTCGGTGGTGGTGCGGTCCTTTGGCTTTGGGCTAATATTCTCTCCCCCTTTGGCATTAATCGCCAAAAACAGAGACATTTGAGAGCCCTTTACTTTCTCCCCCATTGGTACAAGTAAATATGAGTGAAAAGATTATACCAATCAAAGAGTGATGTGGAGTAGCGACAAAGGATGATACCGATAGAGTGGAGTGGATGCCTTCTCTTCGCCGAGTACTCCATTTCCCTTTCAATCTATGACTAGCTTAAGGACATACTTGAAAAACACATTAGTCATAGCAAAAGAAAGAGATATGATCAAAGGTATATAAATGAGCAACGTGTGCAATGTTTCAATCAAAATTCCGAGAATCAAGTATATTTAGCTCATTCCTAAGTTTGCAAAAGGTTTTCTCATCTAAAGACTTGGTAAAAATATCGGCTAATTGATCTTTGGTGTTTATATAAGCAATCTTGATATCCCCCTTTGTTGGTGATCTCTCAGAAAGTGATGCCGAATGTCTATGTGCTTAGTGCGGCTGTGGTCAATGGGATTATCCGCTATGCAGATTGCACTCTCATTGTCACATAGGAGAGGGACTTCGCTCAATTTGTAGCCATAGTCCCTGAGGGTTTGCCTCATCCAAAGTAATTGCACACAACAATGGCCTGCGGCTGTTGGGGACTTGTTGTTAAGTGCTATGAATTAAGAACAAGGCAACACAGAAAGTGTTAAACGTTAAGGTCCTTCGTCCTTCGAAACATTATTTCCCTTGGGATATAATGGCCTTCGGACGAAGGTTATGAAGGACAAACCTTCAGCATAAGATAAAATGATGGAGAAGAAATCATATGAAATATAAAACAACATAAACAATCATGTATTATTATCAATTCACTTCTATTTCGTCTCTATCTTATTACTATGGAAATTGAAAATGATATCAAATTACAAATGTACCTTCGGCTTGAAAGAAGGTGAAAGTACAAGCGTGACGCAAAAGGTAAAATGCCAAGTCAGCGTGAACAGTACTGGAGCACTGTTCATCTATTTATAGGCACGGGACGCAGCCCCTGTAAAATTACACCCATGCCCTTTACATTTGCTAATGGCTCTATATTGACTCATCGAGGTCTGAATAGCCTTTTCCTTTTTAAGTCGGTTTCCTTTTCTGCTATCATGCCGAAGCTCCCTTGCACATAGCTGAGTTTCTACGCCAACCTTCGTACTCTTTGTGCTTCTTCACACTGTAGTCCCGGTCCAAGCCCGAAGGTACCTGTTCATATATTATGCTCAAGAAACAATGTTAAATCATGTTTTTGAGGACCTTCGGAAGCCGAAGGCCCCCAACATCGGCAATATACTCGGCTTCGGCGGTTGATAGGGCTACTAAATTTTGTTTCTTTGAAGCCTAAGACACCAGGGATCTTCCCAGAAGCTAACAAGTCCCTGATGTGCTTTTCCTATCAATTTTACACCCTGCCCAATCGACATCGGAATATCGTATCAAATCAAAGGTTGATCCCCTAGGGAACCAAAGCCCAAACTTAGGAGTGTAAACTAAATATCTCATGATTCTTTTCACAGCCCTAAGGTGAACTTCCTTAGGATCAGCTTGAAACCTTGCACACATGCATACTGAAAGCGTAATATCTGATCGAGATGCACATAAATAGAGTAAAGATCCTATCATCGACCGGTATACCTTTTGATCTATGGATTTACCTCCCATGTCGAGGTCGAGATGCCCATTAGTTCCCATGGGTGTCTTGATGGGCTTGGCATCCTTCATTCCAAACTTCTTAAGAATGTCTTGAATATACTTTGTTTGGCTGATGAAGGTGCCTTCTTGGAGTTGCTTGATTTGGAGTCCTAAGAAATATCTCAACTCCCCCATCATAGACATCTCGAATTTTTGTATCATGATCCTACTAAACTCTTCATAGGTAGATTTGTTAGTAAACCCAAATATGATATCATCAACATAAATTTGGCATACAAACAAATCATTTGCAATAGTTTTAGTAAAGAGTGTAGGATCGGCTTTGCCGACTTTGAAGCCATTAGTGATAAGAAAATCTCGCAGGCATTCATACCATGCTCTTGGGGCTTGCTTGAGCCCATAAAGTGCCTTTGAGAGTTTATATACATGGTTAGGGTACTCACTATCTTCAAAGCCGGGAGGTTGCTCAACATAGACCTCTTCCTTGATAGGTCCATTGAGGAAGGCACTTTTCACGTCCATTTGATAAAGCTTGAAGCCATGGTAAGTAGCATAGGCAAGTAATATGCGAATTGACTCAAGCCTAGCTATGTGTGCATAAGTTTCACCAAAGTCCAAACCTTCGACTTATGAATAACCTTTGGTGACAAGTCGGGCTTTGTTCCTTATCACCACACCATGCTCATCTTGCTTGTTGCGGAATACCCACTTGGTACCTACAACATTTTGATTAGGACGTGGAACCAAATACCATACCTCATTCCTTGTGAAGTTGTTGAGCTCCTCTTGCATTGCCAACACCCAATCCGAGTCTCTTAGTGCATCCTCTACCCTATATGGCTCAATAGAGGAGACAAAGAGTAATGTTCACAAAAATGAGCGACTCGAGATCGAGTGGATACCCCCTTATGAATATTACCGAGGATGGTGTTCATGGGGTGATCTCTTTGAATCGCCTGATGGACTCTTGGGTGTGGCGGTCTTTGACCTTGTACTTCTTGTTCATCTTCCTTGTCTTGATTTTCTTAATCTCCCCCTTGATCATTGCCCTCTTCTTGAGGTGGCTCATCTTCTTGATCTTCTTCTTCATAACCTTGAGCCTGTTACTCATCTTGGGTTGGTGGAGATGCTTGAATGGAAGATGACAGTTGATCTTGTGCTTGGGTTGGCTCCTCGAATTCTTTAGGACACACATCACCAATGGACATGTTCCTTAGCGCGATGCATAGAGCCTCTTCATCATCTAGCTCATCAAGATCAACTTGCTCCACTTGGGAGCCATTAGTCTCATCAAACACAATGTCACAAGAAACCTCAACTAATCCAGTGGATTTGTTGAAGACTCTATATGCCCTTGTGTTTGAATCATATCCTAGTAAAAAGCCTTCTACAGCCTTAGGAGCAAATTTAGATTTTCTACCTCTTTTAACAAGAATAAAACACTTGCTACCAAAGACTCTAAAATATGAAACATTGGGCTTTTTACTGGTAAGAAGTTCATAGGATGTCTTCTTGAGGATTCGGTGAAGGTAGAGCCGATTGATGGAGTAGCAGGCAGTGTTAATCGCCTCGGCCCAAAACCGGTCTGGAGTCTTGTACTCATCAAGCATGGTCCTTGCCATGTCCAGTAGAGTTCTATTCTTCCTCTCCACTACACCATTTTGTTGAGGTGTGTAGGGAGAAGAGTACTCATGCTTGATGCCCTCCTCCTCAAGGAAGCCTTCAATTTGTGAACTCTTGAACTCCATCCCATTATCGCTTCTAATCTTTTTGATCCTTGGGCTGAACTCATTTTGAGCTCGTCTCAATAATCCTTTTAATGTCTCTTGGGTTTGTGATTTATCCTGCAAAAAGAACACCCAAGTGAAGCGAGAATAGTCATCCACAATTACTAGACAGTACTTACTCCCGCTGATGCTTATGTAAGCTATCGGGCCGAATAGATCCATGTGGAGTAGCTCTAGTGGCCTGTCCGTTGTCATGATGTTCTTGTGTGGATGATGGGCACCAACTTGCTTTCCTGCTTGACATGCGCTACAAATCCTGTCTTTCTTAAAATGAACATTTGTTAGTCCCAAAATGTGTTCTCCCTTTAGAAGCTTGTGAAGATTCTTCATCCCAACATGGGCTAGTCGGCGATGACAGAGCCAACCCATATTAGTCTTAGCAATTAAGCAAGTGTCAAGTTTAGCTATATTGAAATTGTCGGGGACCATAATTAGGGGTACCCTCAAGACGCCTAATTCTCAGCTGGTAACCCCCATCAGCATAAAGCTGCAGAGGCCTGATGGGTGCGATTAAGTCAGGGATCAGTCCATACGAGCGACTCGATCACGCCTCGCCCGAGCCTAGCCTCGGGCAAGGGCAGCCGACCCTGAGGTGTTTCCGTCTCGCCCGAGGCCCCCTTTTTACGGCAGACGCATCTCCGGCTCGCCCGAGGCCTTGCCTTCGCTAAGAAGCAACCCTGACTAAATCGTCGCACCAACCGACCGAGTCGCAGGGGCATTTAACGCAAAGGTAGCCTGACACCTTTATCCTGACGCGCGCCCCCTGGCAGAGCCGAAGTGACCGCCGTCACTTCGCCGCTCCACTGACCGGTCTGACAAAAGGACAGCGCCGCCTGCGCCATCCCGACTGCAGTGCCACTTGACAGAGTGAGACTGACAGACAGCCAGGCCTTGCCAAAGGCGCCATAGGAAGCTCCGCCCAACCCAGGGCTCGGACTCGGGCTAAGGCCCCGAAAGACGGCGAACTCCGCTCCGCCCGACCCAGGGCTCGGACTCGGGCTAAGGCCCCGGAAGACGGCGAACTCCGCTCCGCCCGACCCAGGGCTCGGACTCGGGCTAAGGCCCCGGAAGACGGCGAACTCCGCTCCGCCCGACCCAGGGCTCGGACTCGGGCTAAGGCCCCGGAAGACGGCGAACTCCGCTCCGCCCGACCCAGGGCTCGGACTCGGGCTAAGGCCCCGGAAGACGACGAACTCCGCTTCGCCCGACCCCAGGGGTCGGACTCCGCCCTGGCCTCTGCCGAACGACCTCCGCCTCGCCCGACCCAGGAGCTCGGGCTCGGGCTCGGCCTCGGCCATGGAAGACAGACTCGACCTCGGCCTCAGAGGAGCCTCCACGTCGCCCGACCTAGGGCACAAGTCCGCCATGTCAACAGGAAGCGCCATCATCACCCTACCCCGAGCCGACTCGGGCCGCAGAGAACAAGACCGACGTCCCATCTGGCTAGCTCCGCCAGATAGGCAATGATGGCGCCCCGCTAGACCCATGACGATGGCGGCTCTCAGCTCCCTTACGGAAGCAGGGTGACGTCAGCAAGGGCCCAACCGCTCCGACAGCTGTCCCTCCGCCAGGCTCCGTTTCTCCTCCGACAGCCACGACACCACACCAGCTGGGTGCCAAGATCTCTCCGGCTGCCACATTGGCATGTACCTAGGGCGCTAGCTCACCCCCGCTAGACACGTAGCACCTTGCTACACCCCCATTGTACACCTGGATCCTCTCCTTATGCCTATAAAAGGAAGGACCAGGGCCTTCTTAGAGAAGGTTGGCCGCGCGGGAACGAGGACGGGGCAGGCGCTCTCTTGGGGCCGCTCGCTTCCCTCACCCGCGTGGACGCTTGTAACCCCCTACTGCAAGCGCACCCGACCTGGGCGCGGGACGAACACGAAGGCCGCGGGATCTCCACCTCCCTCACGACTCGGCTCCGGCCACCTCGCTTTCCCCCCTTCGCGCTCGCCCACGCGCTCGACCCATCTGGGCTGGGGCACGCGGCACACTCACTCGTCGGCTTAGGGACCCCCCGGTCTCGAAACGCCGACAGTTGGCGCGCCAGGTAGGGGCCTGCTGCGTGTTGACGAGCAGTTTCTCGTCAAGCTCCAGATGGGCAGTCTCCAACGACCTCTCCAACCCGGGACGGTGCTCCGTTTCGGGAGTCTCGAGTTCATGTCTCTCGACGGCGGCTACGACATGATACTCCTTCCACCGCCGCGCGACAGCGACAATGGCGGCCGACAGCCCGCCCGCCGGCGGCGGAATCGACGACGTCTTCCCCGCGTGGTGGAAGAACAACATTCGAGCTCGCCCCGTCCTCTCCCCCGCCATCGGAGGAGGAGGCGGGGCAACCAAGGCCGGGCGGGAGGCTGCGCTCCGTCGGCTGTCGAGCGAATCGACATCCCCAGTGCCCCAACGGAGGACGCGTCGGGCGTCGACCTCGCGTTTGAGACGAAGGCGGGCGCCGTCCCCCCGCGACACGCCAATCCCGAGCAAGTGGACGACGCCAGCACGCTCGCGGAGGGCCTGCAGGACGTCGCCCTCGTACCCAAGTCGACGGCGCAATCAGTCCCCGATGTGACTACGTCGCTCCTCGTCGACCAAAAGGTACCGACTGATTCCCATCCTACGTCCTTTCGACTCGACCTCAACCCGCCTAGCGACCTCGCTTTGGCGGGCGCTCACGTTGAGGCGAGTGCAACCCCTCTGGGGTTTCGTGTGCGGTCGCCTTGGGACCGATTGACGGACGTCTCGACCTACGGGCCCTCTGGGTCCGAGGAAGATGACGATCCCAGCATCTGCTGGGATTTCTCTGGATCTGGCAACCCCAGTGCCATGCGGGACTTCATGACCGCATGTAACTACTGCCTCTCCGACTGTTCCGACGGCAGCCGTAGCCTTGACGACAAGGACTGCGGCCCGAGCCGCGAATGTTTCCACGTCGAGCTAGGGGATCCCTCCGGAGGCAACCGTCTCGGCATGCCGGAGGATGGCGATCTCCCTAGGCCAGTGCCTCGCGCCGACATCCCGCGGGAGCTAGCTATGGTCCCTGTTCCGGCGGGGGGTCACGACCCACAGCTCGAGCAAGTCCGCGGGGCGCAGGCCAGGCTCGACGAGGGAGCAGGAGCGCTCGAGTCGATCCGCCGGGACGTCGCGCAGGTATGGGCGGGCCAGCCCCCGGCCGGAGAAATACGTCACCTGCCCCAGGGTTTCCAGCACCGCGTCGCCAACGATGCCAGGGACAGGCCGCCACCCGCATCCAGCGGGATTGGTCAGAACCTGGCAGCCGCAGCGATGCTCCTCCGCGCAATGCCGGAGCCATCAACCACCGAGGGTCGGCGAATCCAGGGAGAGCTCAAGAATCTCCTGGAAGGCGCCGCGGCCCGGTGGGCCGAGAGCTCTGCCTCCCAAAGGCAGGGGTACCCCTCGGAACCTCATGCCACGACTTCCCGATTCATGCGGGAAGCCTCGGTCTACACCGGGCGCACGCGCAACACCGCGCCTGCGGCCCCGGGCCACCTCGGCAACGAGCACCATCATCGCGACCGTCGGGCCCGCCTCAACGAAAGGGTGCGCCGAGGCTACCACCCCAGGCGTGGGGGACGCTACGACAGCGGGGAGGATCGGAGTCCCTCGCCCGAACCACCCGATCCGCAGGCCTTCAGCCGGGCCATCCGGCGGGCGCCGTTTCCGGCCCGATTCCGACCCCCGACTACTATCACAAAGTACTCGGGGGAAACGAGACCGGAATTGTGGCTCGCGGACTACCGCCTGGCCTGTCAACTGGGTGGAACGGACGACGACAACCTCATCATCCGCAACCTCCCCCTGTTCCTCTCCGACACTGCTCGCGCCTGGTTGGAGCACCTGCCTCCGGGGCAGATCTCCAACTGGGAGGATTTGGTCCAAGCCTTCGCCGGCAACTTCCAGGGCACGTACGTGCACCCCGGGAATTCCTGGGACCTCCGAAGCTGCCGGCAACAGCCGGGAGAGTCTCTTCGGGACTACATCCGGCGATTCTCGAAGCAGCGCACCGAGCTGCCCAACATCACCGACTCCGATGTCATCGGCGCGTTCCTTGCCGGCACCACTTGCCTTGACCTGGTGAGCAAGTTGGGTCGCAAGACCCCCACCAGGGCGAGCGAGCTGATGGACATCGCCACCAAGTTCGCCTCCGGCCAGGGGGCGGTCGAGGCCATCTTCCGAAAGGACAAGCAGCCCCGGGGCCGCCCATCGGAAGAGGCTCCCGAGGCGTCTACTCCGCGCGACGCCAAGAAGAAAGGCAGGAAGAAGTCGCAAGCGAAACGCGACGCCGCCGATGCGGACCTTGTCGCCGCCGCCGAGTACAAGAACCCTCAGAAGCCCCCCGGAGGTGCTAACCTCTTTGACAAGATGCTCAAGGAGACGTGCCCTTACCATCAGGGGTCCATCAAGCACACCCTCGAGGAGTGCGTCATGCTTCGGCGCCACTTCCACAAGGCCGGGCCACCCGCAGAGGGTGGCAGGGCCCGCGACGACGACAAAAAGGAAGATCACCAAGCAGGAGAGTTCCCCGAGGTCCGTGACAGCTTCATGATCTACGGAGGGCATGCGGCGAATGCCTTGGCTCGGCATCGCAAGCGAGAGCGTCGGGAGGTCTGCTCGGTGAAGGTGGCGGCACCAGTCTACCTAGACTGGTCCGACAAGCCCATCACCTTCGACCAAGCTGACCACCCCGACCACGTGCCGAGCCCGGGGAAATACCCGCTCGTCGTCGATCCCATCATCGGCGACGTCAGGCTCACCAAGGTCCTGATGGATGGGGGCAGCTGCCTCAACATCATCTACGCCGAGACCCTCAGGCTCCTGCGCGTCGATCTGTCCTCCGTCCGAGCAGGCGCTGCGCCCTTCCACGGGATCATTCATGGGAAGCGCGTCCAGCCCCTCGGACAGCTCGACCTTCCTGTCTGCTTCGGAACACCCTCCAACTTCCGAAGGGAGACTTTGACGTTCAAGGTGGTCGGGTTCCGAGGAACCTACCACGCGGTATTGGGGAGGCCATGCTACGCGAAGTTCATGGCCATCCCCAACTACACCTACCTGAAGCTCAAGATGCCGGGCCCCAACGGGGTCATCACAGTCGGCCCCACGTACGCGTTCGAATGCGACGTGGAGTGCGTGGAGTACGCCGAGGCCCTCGCCGAGTCCGAGGCCCTCATCGCCGACCTGGAAAACCTCTCCCGAGAGATGCCAGACGTGAAGCGACACGCTGGCAATTTCGAGCCAGCAGAGACGGTTAAGGCCGTCCCTCTCGACCCCAGTGGCGACACCTCCAAGCAGATCCGGATCGGTTCTGGGCTCGACCCCAAATAGGAAGCAGTGCTCGTCGACTTTCTCCGTGCAAACGCCGACGTCTTTGCGTGGAGTCCCTCGGACATGCCCGGCATACCGAGGGATGTCGCCGAGCACTCGCTGGATATTCGGGCCGGAGCCCGACCGGTCAGGCAGCCTCTGCACCGATTCGACGAGGAAAAGCGCAGGGTGATAGGCGAGGAGATCCACAAGCTAATGGTAGCAGGGTTCATCAAAGAGGTATTCCATCCCTAATGGCTTGCCAACCCTGTGCTTGTGAGAAAGAAAGGGGGGAAATGGCGGATGTGTGTAGACTACACTGGTCTCAACAAAGCATGTCCGAAGGCTCCCTACCCTCTACCTCGCATCGATCAAATCGTGGATTCCACTGCTGGGTGCGAAACCCTGTCTTTCCTCGATGCCTACTCAGGGTATCATCAAATCCAGATGAAAGAGTCTGACCAGCTCGCGACTTCTTTCATCACGCCCTTCGGCATGTACTGCTATGTCACCATGCCGTTTGGTTTGAGGAACGCGGGTGCAACGTACCAGCGATGCATGAACCATGTGTTCGGCGAACACATCGGTCGCACGGTCGAGGCCTACGTCGATGACATCATAGTCAAGACAAGGAAAGCCTCCGACCTCCTCTCCGACCTTGAAGTGACATTCCGGTGTCTCAAGGCAAAGGACGTCAAGCTCAATCCCGAGAAGTGTGTCTTCGGGGTGCCCCGAGGCATGCTCCTGGGGTTCATCGTCTCCGAGCGAGGCATCGAAGCCAACCCGGAGAAGATCGCAGCCATCACCAGCATGGGGCCCATCAAGGACTTAAAAGGCGTACAGAGGGTCATGGGATGTCTCGCGGCATTGAGCCATTTCATCTCACGCCTCGGCGAAAGAGGCCTGCCTCTGTACCGCCTCTTAAGGAAGGCCGAATGCTTCACTTGGACCCCTGAGGCCAAGGAAGCTCTCGGGAACCTGAAGGCGCTTCTCACCAAGGCGCCTATCTTGGTACCCCCAGCTAATGGAGAAGCCCTCTTGGTCTACGTCGCCGTGACCACTCATGTGGTTAGCTCCGCGATTGTGGTCGAAAGGTAAGAAGAGGGGCATGCATTGCCCGTTCAGAGGCCAGTTTACTTCGTCAGCGAGGTGCTGTCCGAAACCAAGGTCCGCTACCCACAAGTTCAGAAGCTACTGTATGCATTAATCCTGACAAGGCGAAAGTTGCGACATTACTTCGAGTCTCATCTGGTAACTGTGGTGTCATCCTTCCCCCTGGGGGAGATCATCTAGTGCCGAGAGGCCTCGGGCAGGATCGCAAAGTGGGCAGTGGAGATTATGGGCGAGACAATCTCGTTCGCCCCTCGGAAGGCCATCAAGTCCCAGGTACTGGCGGACTTCGTAGCCGAATGGGTCGACACCCAGTTGCCGACGGCTCCGATCCAACCGGAGCTCTGGACCATGTTTTTCGACGGGTCGCTGATGAAGACAGGAGCCGGCGCGGGCCTGCTCTTCGTCTCGCCCCTCGGGAAACACCTGCGCTACGTGCTGCGCCTCCATTTCCCGGCGTCCAACAACGTGGCTGAGTACGAAGCTCTGATCAACGGATTGCGAATCGCCATCGAGCTAGGGGTCCGACGCCTCGACGCTCGCGGCGACTCGCAGCTCGTCATCGACCAGGTCATGAAGAACTCCCACTGCCGCGACCCGAAGATGGAGGCCTACTGCGATGAGGTTTGGCGCCTGGAAGACAAGTTCTACGGGCTCGAGCTTAACCACATCGCCCGGCGCTACAACGAGACTGCGGACGAGCTGGCAAAGATAGCCTCGGGGCGAACAACGGTTCCCCCGGACGTCTTCTCCCGGGATCTGCACCAACCCTCCGTCAAGATCAACGACACGCCCGAGCCCGAGGCGTCCTCGGCCCAGTCCGAGGTACCCTCGGCCCAGCCCGAGGCATCCTCGGTTCAGCCCGAGGAACCCTCGGCCCCCGAGGGCGAGGCGCTGCGCATCGAGGAGGAGCGGAGCGGGGTCACGCCTGATAGAGATTGGCAGACCCCGTACCTGCAATATCTCCGCCAAGGAGAGCTACCCCTCGACCAGGCCGAGGCTCGGCGGGTAGCGCGACGCGCCAAGTCGTTCGTCTTGCTGGGCGAAGAGAAAGAGCTCTACCACCGCAGCCCCTCGGGCATCCTCCAGCGATGCATCTCCATCGCCGAAGGTCAGGAACTCCTTCAAGAGATACACTTGGGGGCTTGCGGCCATCACGCAGCGCCTCGAGCCCTCGTTGGGAACGCTTTCCGGCAAGGCTTCTACTGGCCAACGGCGGTGGCTGACGCCACTAGAATCGTCCGCACCTGCGAAGGGTGTCAATTCTATGCGAAGCAGACCCACCTGCCCGCTCAGGCTCTGCAGACGATACCCATCACCTGGCCCTTCGCTGTGTGGGGTCTGGACCTCGTCGGCCCTCTGCAGAAGGCGCCTGGGGGCTACACGCACCTGCTGGTCGCCGTCGACAAATTCTCCAAGTGGATCGAGGTCCGACCCCTAAACGGCATCAGGTCCGAGCAGGCGGTGGCGTTCTTCACCAACATCATCCATCGCTTCGGGGTCCCAAACTCCATCATCACTGACAACAGCACCCAGTTCACCGGCAGAAAGTTCTTGGATTTTTGCGAGGATCACAACATCCGGGTGGACTGGGCTATCGTAGCTCATCCCATGTCGAATGGGCAAGTAGAGCATGCCAACGGCATGATTCTACAAGGGCTCAAGCCTCGGATTTACAACGACCTCAACAAGTTCGGCAAGCGATGGATGAAGGAACTCCCCTCGGTGGTCTGGAGCCTGAGGACAACGCCGAGCCGAGCCACGGGTTTCACGCCGTTCTTCCTGGTCTACGGGGCCGAGGCCGTCTTGCCCACTGACCTGGAATACGGCTCCCCGAGGACGAGGGCCTACGACGATCAAAGCAACCAAGCTAGCCGAGAAGACTCGCTGGACCAGCTGGAAGAGGCTCGGGACAGGGCCTTACTACACTCGGCGCGGTATCAGCAGTCCCTGCGACGCTACCACGCCCGAGGGGTCCGACCCCGAGACCTCCAGGTGGGCGACCTGGTGCTTCGACTGCGGCAAGACGCCCGAGGGAGGCACAAGCTCACGCCCCCCTGGGAGGGGCCATTCGTCATCGCCAAAGTCCTGAAGCCCGGAACGTACAAGCTGGCCAACAGTCAAGGCGAGGTCTACGGCAACGCATGGAACATCCAACAGCTACGTCGCTTCTACCCTTAAGATGTTTCCAAGTTGTTCATATACCTTGCACTCACGCAAAGTTTAGTCAACAAGGAAGGGTCGGCCTCGCCTCGGCAAAGCCCGACCCTCCCTCGGGGGCTAAAAGGGGGGAAACCCCCTTTGCGTCAAAATTTTCCTCGAAAAAAATCTCTTCTATCAGAATATCTTTCGTGCTTTTTGACTACTTCGTGAAGTGGGTCCTGGAAACGACGGAGTACACGTAAGCAGCCAAGGCTGACCGAGCCAAGGGACTCCTACGCCTCTGGGACACAGATACCTCACTCATCACCTTCTGCGATAAGTAACTCGCGTTCGGATAAAGTGACTCTGCGGATCGAACAAGTCTTTACGTTCGGAAGCCCTTCTGTCGAAGCAATCCTTCGAGCCTTCTCGACCGAGTCGGTGACAGGGCCTCATGGACGGGTGAAAGTACGCGTAAGCGGCAAGGCCGACCGAGCCGAGGGACTCCCACGCCTCCGGGATACGGATACCTCACTCATCACCTTCTGCGAGAAGCAACTCTCGCTCGCACAAACATCCCTGTTACCGACAAAAAGTCCAGATACTCGAAACAAGAGGAAAAGAGACGCAGCTTTACAACGCAACAAGGGTGTGTGTTCTGGCCTCGACGGCCGCACAAGGCACACGCTACAAGACAATCTGATCCTGCAGGCTCGGGTCTTGGCGCTGGAAGGGGGCAGCAACACCCTCGGCATCGACGGCACCTTCAGCAAGGCCCGACCTAGCCTCGGACGGCGACGTGGTCCGAGGTTCTCCGCTCCGAAGGACGACGTCATCACCACACCCGGGCTATCGCTGCCAGGGACTTCTCTGGGAATCCGGCCCGAGCAGGCGGCTCAGCCGGTCACCCCCGGGGCCTCGGCCAACCATCTTCCGAGGGCGCCAGCCCGGTCCGAAGCCTCGGCTGATCAACTCCGACGTCGATCCTGCCAACGGACAACCCGACTAGGCTCCGGCCAACCAGGTTTCATTTTCGAGCCGACTCCACCTCTGTTCATGCTGATATCGCTACCCCTGGCCTCGGCTCGACGAAGAGCGGCCGAGGGGTCTCTTTAACTAAGCTAGAGGAACCTCGGACAGCAAGCCCGACCGAGCCGAGGGACTCCTACGCCTCCGGGATACAGATACCTCACTCGTCACCTTGACACGGGGTGACTCATGCTTGGTGAAGCGGTTCAGATAGTCAACAGACGAGTCTTAGCGCTCAAAAATGAGGAAAAAACATGGCTCCGTGCCGTAATTACATACATGTTCAGGTCCCGAAAGCCGAAATGAATAAAAAACCCTGGCATTCGAAGTGCCATTACAAACGGAACTCCGGTTCCGTCTCCGCGGGTATGGACAACCTCCACGCCGGGGAAGCCCGTGGAGCGACAAGCTCTGGGCGAATCACCAGCAAAACGCAGGTCGCCCCCAAGCATCCTAGCAGATCCTCGTAGCCGTCCTCGCCGCGAATGCGAGGAAGAGGACGGAATGTTGCATCCTAGCTGGGCAGCAACAGTTCGCCTTCCCCGACATGGCTGGAGGACGTCTCCGCCGTAGGGCTAAGGGGCGATTGCCACCACCAGAAGCTGGAAGAAGAGGTGGTCCGCCGACCCGCGCAGGAGGTAGAGCCCCAGCTCGCCTCACTCCCCGCCCCGGCGAGGATGACGAACACCCTCAACACTGAGGGTGGGGCCGAGACCACAGCCCGGTTCGCCTCTCCCCATCTAGGAGCTGGAGGTCACCACCTTGGGTGACCACCAGCGGAGGGAAGCAGCCGGGCTGTGTGATGAAAATCCTTGAAGCCGAACGATGGCTGAAAGGTACCAACTCCCACGGAGTTGCGTTCCTCCAACGATGGGGCGAAAGGACGGTGGTTTCCCCCATCCGGGGGCTTGGAAGGTGGAAAGACACAGTGCATAAGGGAGGAAGAAGACATGGTCGCCTTACGAAAGGGGTCGCCCTCCTTTTAAAGGTGACTCTCCCCGCTTACGCCCCCAACCGTCACGGGCTGAGTCTTCTCCAACACGCTCCAAAGCCCTCCCCTGCGGCGCGGGGGCTGGGTCCCGCATGTCATGCAGACCGGCTCCGAGCAGAAGAAGCCAAACCGCCACGCATGGCGCACGCAACCGCCCAGCGGTTACAAGTGACCCTCCACTTTTGCCCAGACCAACGGGCGAAAGGGGCAGGTAGCCATGCAGGCGGCATGCAACCGCGCCAAGTGGACGCGCCTCTCCGACTCCCGACACGCCAGCATGGAGGCCCAGGCCCACGCGTCGCGCGACCGGCGCGCCGGATGCTGCATGCAAGCAACTGTACCACTTGCGCCACCACCGCACCTCCTCGATTGCGGAACCGATACCGCGACCCGAGGCGACCCAGCGCGTGACCTAGCAGCGCCAGCCTGACGCAGCGGTCAACGCGGTCAAAAGTGGGCCGGCAGTGATGACGGTGGCAGGCACGCGGGAGCAGCGGTCACGCCGTCAGCCAAGCTCACATCCCATCCGGAGGCAGCGAGAGAACCCCCTCTCACGGCGTGAAGACGACGCGCCCGTGACCCGTTCCTCGAATGGCTCGCGCACGCGCAACGGCAGCCCCGCCAACTACTCGCCCCGTCGCATTAACTCCGTGGCTGGACAGGCGGCGCTTCTGGCAGGAGCAGCGGGCGACGCTTCGCCTTCGCCAAAACAACCGCACCAAAAAAGGTACGCCGCGTCGTTCGGTTTCGTATCCTTTTTTCTTTTTTTCCTCTTTCTCTATCTCTTGCAATAGGGACCGGGAAAGGGGGATACCCCGAAAGGGATCCTTCCCCGTGAAGGAACTAGGCTCCGAGCCTCCTTACTGATCAGGGGTTCGAAGGCTGGCCCCCCGAAGGGTTCAACAGCCGCCTCAGATCGCGTGGGCCCGACACCCACTACTGGTCAGAGGTTCGAAGGCCGGCCCCCCGAAAGGTTCCACGGCCGCCTCAGGCTACTCGGGCTCCGCGCCCATTACTGATCAGGGGTTCGAAGGCTGGCCCCCCGAAGGCTTCACAGTCGCCTCAGACACCGAGCGAGGGATGACCAGGGGTACGTTCGATACATAACCGAGGCTCGGGCTGCGCTCCCGAGGTACCCTAGGACATTTCCGAGACCAGCGGGAGCGATCCTGTAACGGAATCCCATCGGAGGGAGGCATCGAGCCCTCGGACCCCGTCGCCAGGGGACCGGGTCCGGCAGATCACCCGCAGGTACTTTTGGGCGTGCCTCTGGGCCCCTAGCTGACCCCCAACGAACGGGGCACGGACGTCCACTCGGATTACCCGCTTGCAGCTCACCGGAGACACCATGTTCGGTGCCCATCGAGGGTAACATGGCGCTCTCCCCCCCTCCTCCTTGCGGAAAGGCGACGTAGGGGCGTATGTAAAAAAGCCGAGTCTGTCCCTGATCGCCCTCTCGCCCTGTGCGGAGGCTCGGGGGCTGCTCTCGCAAACCCGGCTCCGGCCAAACCGTTGACAGCGTCAACATACCAGCCCGAGAACTTGGGCCCCGACAGTGCACCCGGGCTACGACCAGTTCGCATGAGGGAACCACCAGACCAGCCGAAGCATTACGCAAGGCATTAAGACCTCGAAGGAGTGAAACCACTCCTCCGAGGCCTCGGGGGCTACACCCGGCGGGTGCGCTCGCGTGCACCCACCGGAACAAAATGCAACCGAGAAAGGCTGGTCCCCTTGCAAAAAAGTGCGACGAAAGCCTCCAAGCGAGTGCTAACACTCCCTTCGAGGCTCGGGGGCTACTGTCGGGGACCATAATTAGGGGTACCCTCAAGACGCCTAATTCTCAGCTGGTAACCCCCATCAGCATAAAGCTGCAGAGGCCTGATGGGTGCGATTAAGTCAGGGATCAGTCCATACGAGCGACTCGATCACGCCTCGCCCGAGCCTAGCCTCGGGCAAGGGCAGCCGACCCTGAGGTGTTTCCGTCTCGCCCGAGGCCCCCTTTTTACGGCAGACGCATCTCCGGCTCGCCCGAGGCCTTGCCTTCGCTAAGAAGCAACCCTGACTAAATCGCCGCACCAACCGACCGAGTCGCAGGGGCATTTAACGCAAAGGTAGCCTGACACCTTTATCCTGACGCGCGCCCCCTGGCAGAGCCGAAGTGACCGCCGTCACTTCGCCGCTCCACTGACCGGTCTGACAAAAGGACAGCGCCGCCTGCGCCATCCCGACTGCAGTGCCACTTGACAGAGTGAGACTGACAAGCAGCCAGGCCTTGCCAAAGGCGCCATAGGAAGCTCCGCCCGACCCAGGGCTCAGACTCGGGCTAAGGCCCCGGAAGACGGCGAACTCCGCTCCGCCCGACCCAGGGCTCGGACTCGGGCTAAGGCCCCGGAAGACGGCGAACTCCGCTCCGCCCGACCCAGGGCTCGGACTCGGGCTAAGGCCCCGGAAGACGGCGAACTCCGCTCCGCCCGACCCAGGGCTTGGACTCGGGCTAAGGCCCCGGAAGACGGCGAACTCCGCTCCGCCCGACCCAGGGCTCGGACTCGGGCTAAGGCCCCGGAAGACGGCGAACTCCGCTCCGCCCGACCCAGGGCTCGGACTCGGGCTAAGGCCCCGGAAGACGACGAACTCCGCTTCGCCCGACCCCAGGGGTCGGACTCCGCCCTGGCCTCTGCCGAACGACCTCCGCCTCGCCCGACCCAGGAGCTCGGGCTTGGCCTCGGCCATGGAAGACAGACTCGACCTCAGCCTCGGAGGAGCCTCCACGTCGCCCGACCTAGGGCACAAGTCCGCCACATCAACAGGAAGCGCCATCATCACCCTACCCCGAGCCGACTCGGGCCGCAGAGAACAAGACCGACGTCCCATCTGGCTAGCTCCGCCAGATAGGCAATGATGGCGCCCCGCTAGACCCATGACGACGGTGGCTCTCAGCTCCCTTACGGAAGCAGGGGGACGTCAGCAAGGGCCCAACCGCTCCGACAGCTGTCCCTCCGCCAGGCTCCGTTTCTCCTCCGACAGCCACGACACCACACCAGCTGGGTGCCAAGATCTCTCTGGCTGCCACATTGGCATGTACCTAGGGCGCTAGCTCACCCCAGCTAGACACGTAGCACCTTGCTACACCCCCATTGTACACCTGGATCCTCTCCTTACGCCTATAAAAGGAAGGACCAGGGCCTTCTTAGAGAAGGTTGGCCGCGCGGGAACGAGGACGGGGCAGGCGCTCTCTTGGGGCCGCTCGCTTCCCTCACCCGCGTGGACGCTTGTAACCCCCTACTGCAAGCGCACCCGACCTGGGCGCGGGACGAACACGAAGGCCGCGGGATCTCCACCTCCCTCACGACTCGGCTCCGGCCACCTCGCTTTCCCCCCTTCGCGCTCGACCCATCTGGGCTGGGGCACGCGGCACACTCACTCGTCGGCTTAGGGACCCCCCGGTCTCGAAACGCCGACAGAAATCAACTAAGTATAGCTGACCCTCTAACACTCCCTTAAAAGCTACTGAATCATCACTTCTTCTAAAGACAGTAACACCTACATCACTAAAAAGACAGTTGTAACCCATTTTGCATAATTGAGATATAGAAAGCAAATTGTAATCTAAAGAATCTACAAGAAAAACATTGGAAATAGAATGGTCAGGTGATACAACAATTTTACCAAGTCCTTTGACCAAACCTTGATTTCCATCCCCGAATGTGATAGCTCTTTGGGAATCTTGGTTTTTTCTCATAGGAGGAGAACATCCTTTTCTCCCCTGTCATGTGGTTTGTGCATCCGATTTCAATGATCCAACTTGAGCCCCCGGATGCATAAACCTGCAAAACAATTTAGGCCTTGTTCTTAGGTACCCAAATAGTCTTGGGTCCTTTGACGTTAGAAACAAGCACCTTGGGTACCCAAACACAAGTCTTTGAGCCCTTGTGCTTGGCCCCAACATATTTGGCAACTACTTTGCCTGATTTGTTAGTTAAAACATATGATGCATCAAAAGTCTTAAATGAAATAATAGGCTCATTTGATGCAGTAGGAGATTTTTTTTAGGCAATTTAACATGGGTTGATTGCCTAGAGCTAGAAACCTCATTCTTATACTTAAAAGCATGATGAGAACTAGAATGAGATTTCCTAGAATGAATTCTCCTAATCTTATGCTCAGGATAACCAACAGGGTATAAAATGTAACCCTCGTTATCCTGAACCATGGGAGCTTTGCCCTTAACAAAGTTAGACAATTTCTTAGGGGCATTAAGCTTGACATTGCCTCCCTATTGGAAGCCAATGCCATCCTTAATGCCAGGGCGTCTCCCATTATACAACATGCTTCTAGCAAATTTAAATTTTTCATTTTCAATTTCATGCTCATTGATTTTAGTAGTTAATGTAGCTATGTGATCATTTTGTTGTTTAATTAGAGCAAGGTGATCATTTATAGCATCAACATTAACATCTCTACATCTAGTACAAATAGTGACATGATCAACAGTAGATGTAGAGAGTTTGCAAGCATTTAATTCATCAATCTTAGCATGTAACATGACATTCTCATTTCTAAGACTGGAAATAGAAATATTGCAAACATTCAAATCTTTAGCCTTAGAAATTAATTTACCGTTCTCAGTTTTAAGGCAGGAAATAGACTCATTCAATTTATCAATCTTAGCAATTAAACTAGCATTATCATTTCTAAGATTGGTAATTAAATCATCACAAGCATTTAACTTCTCAACCTTAGAAAATAAATTGGCATTCTCAGCTTTAAGGTTGGAAATTGAATCATGGCAAATCCTAAGCTCATTAGACAAATTTTCACATTTTCTACTTCCTGAGCGTAGGCATTCTTCATCTTAACATGCTTTTTATTTTCCTTAATGATGAATTCCTCTTGGCTATCCAAGTGTTCATCCTTTTCATGAATAGCACCTATCAATTCATTTAATTTTTCCTTTTGTTGCATGTTAAGATTGGCAAAAAGGGTAGGCAAATTTTCTTCATCATCACTAGAGCTAGCCTCATCACTAGATGTTGTATATTTTGTGGAGGCTCTAGATTTTACCTTCTTCCTTTTGCCGTCCTTTGCCATGAAGCATTTGTGGCCGACGTTGGGGAAGAGGTGGCCCTTGTTGACGGCGATGTTAGCGACGTCCTTGTCGGAGGAGGAGTCGGTGGAGCTCTCATCAGAGTCCCATTCCTGACACACGTGGGCATCGCCGCCCTTCTTCTTGTTGTCGCCCCTGTCACTATCACTAGACATAGGACATTTAGCGATAAAATGACCGGGCTTACCACATTTGTAGCACACCCTTTTGGAACGGGGCTTGTAGTCCTTCCCCTTCCTTTGTTTGAGGATTTGACGGAAGCTCTTGATGACGAGCGCCATCTCCTCATTGTCAAGCTTGGAGGCGTCGATGGGATCCTACTTGGTGTAGAATCCTTCTTTTCTTCTTCCATCGCCTTGATTGCGACGGGTTGCACCTCGGGTGTGGAGGTGGCGCCTTGCTCCATGTTGATGATTTGTTTGGAGCCTTTGATCATCAATTCAAAGCTCACAAACTTTCCTATAACTTCCTCGGGAGACATTAACTTATATCGAGGATCACCACAAATTAATTGAACTTGAGTGGGATTATGAAAAACAAGTGATCTAAGAATAACCTTGACCATTTCATGGTCATCCCACTTGGTGCTCCCGAGGTTGCGCACTTGGTTCACCAAGGTCTTGAGCCGGTTGTACATTGCTTGTGGCTCCTCTCCTTGGTTGAGGACGAATCGACCGTGCTCCCCCTCGATCGTCTCTCGCTAGGTGATCTTGGTCACCTCATCTCCTTCGTGCGCGGTTTTGAGTACATCCCAAATCTCCTTGGCACTTTTTAACCCTTGCACCTTATTATACTCCTCTCGACATAGAGAGGCGAGGAGTATAGTAGTTGCTTGGGAATCAAAGTGCTTGATTTGGGCAACCTCGTCCGAGTCGTAGCCCTCGTCCCCCGGCGATGGTACCTGCGCTCCATAGTAAACAATATCCCATATGCTAGCGTGGAGTGAGGTTAGGTGATGCCTTATTTTATCACTCCACATATTATAATCTTCACCATAAAAAACCGGTGGTTTGCCTAGTGGGACGGAAAGCAAAGGAGTGTGTCTAGAAATACGGGGATAACAAAGTGGCATCTTACTATACTTCTTGCGCTCTTGGCGCTTAGAAGTGATGGACAGCGCATCAGAGCCAGAGGTGGATGGTGATGAAGAGTCGGTCTCGTAGTAGACCACCTTCTTCATCTTCTTTTTCTTGTCGCCGCTTCGATGCGACTTGTGAGGAGGTGATCCCTCCTTTAGCTTGTTGCCGGACTCCCTTGATGGAGCCTTCCTGTGGCTTGTGGCCTTCTCGCCGGTCACGATCTCCCTCTTGGCGTGATCTCCCGACATCACTTCGAGTGGTTAGACTCTAATGAAGTACCGGCTCTGATACCAATTGAAAGTCGCCTAGAGGGGGGTGAATAGGCGGAATCTGAAACTTATAAACTTGAAGCACAACTACAAGCTGGGGTTAGCGTTAGAATTAAACTCGAGTCCGAGAGAGAGGGTGAAAACAAATCAAAAGCAAATGAAGCAGATGACACGGTGATTTGTTTTACCGAGGTTCGGTTCTTGCAAACCTACTCCCCGTTGAGGTGGTCATAAAGACCGGGTCTCTTTCAACCCTTTCCCTCTCTCAAATGGTCACCTAGACCGAGTGAGCTTTCTCCTTAATCAAATGGGTCACTTAGACCCCTACAAGGACCAACACAACTTGGTGTCTCTTGCTTTGATTACAAGTGTTTTGAGAACAAGAATGAGGAAGAAGAAAGCCAACCAAGCAAACAAGAGCAGCAAAAGAACACAAGTCGATCTTCTCACAAGTCCTAAATACTAGAGTTGAATTGTGGACTTTGATTGGATCAGAATCTTTGATTTGTGTCTTGGAGTGTTGTGTTTTGCTCTTGTATTGAATGCACTATTGTGAATGCTTGGATGGTTGGAGTGGTGGTGGTTGTGGGGTATTTATAGCCCCCAACCACCAATTCAACCGTTGGGGAGGCTGTCTGTCGATGGGCGCACCGGACAGTCCGGTGCGCCACCGGACACTATCAGGTGCGCTAGCCACGTCACCCAACCATTAGGGTTCTGGCGATTTCGACCGTTGGAGCGCTGACTTCTTGTCACACCGGACAGTCCAGTGCAGCACCGGACAAGCACTGTTCACTGTCTGGTGCGCCTCTGGCGCCTGCTTTGACTTCTACCGTGAACTATAGCTCTATCAAAGCACTGTGCAGCAAACCATTGCGCTGATAGCCGTTGCTCCGATTGGTGCACCGGACAGTCTGGTGGCACACCGGACAGTTCGGTGAATTATAGCGGAGTGCGCCTAGAGAAACCTGAAGCTGAGGAGTTTAGACTGTACGGTCCCTGGTGCACCGAACACTGTCCGGTGGCACACTGGACAGTCCGGTGCGCCAGACCAGGACAGCCTTCGGTTTCTTTTTCTCTTTTCTTTTTGAACCCTAACTTGATCTTTTTATTGGTTTGTGTTGAACCTTTAGCACCTGTAGAACGTATATTCTAGAGCAAACTAGTTAGTCCAATTATTTGTGTTGGGCAATTCAACCACCAAAATCATTTAGGAAAAGGTTTGACCCTATTTCCCTTTCAAGGTCGCTAGCGTAATCTCGAACTCATCAAAGTCCTGGAACTCCTAGAGATCCACCTCGACACCTTCTTCTTTACCTAAGCATAGATAGCACCAAAGGCAACCTGGTGTTTTGTGAAAGCAAGGGTGAGTACACATCAATGTACGTAGCAAATGTCCCGTTTGGCTGAGGTGGACTAGCTTTATGTGGGGTTAGGATTAAAGTAGTTGCTTTTAGTTCGTCAGGTATTTATTATTAGTAGAAGCCAAGTTTTATCAATAACCAACTCGTGAACCATTTCCTCATTGAGGAACATCATGATCGTCATCGAACCAAATCCATAAATTGAACCATATCACCTCAAACCATCTGTATCTCTAATCAAAGAGGATCCCAAGGTCGCTCTTAACCGTGAGCACGACTGATATATCAATTTCATTACACTTTGTAGAGGTTGCACACTTTACCCATGAGCCGTGATTTCCTTTCTGCCCGAGGAGCGCTACTCTCCATTGATCACTACCTAGGTGATCTGGCAGGGTGTTACTATGTAGCCTTTACAAAGATTTCCCAGAGGTCATAGCCGTCCGTTAGGTTTCTCCAGTTTGATAAACGCAATACCTCTCCCCACAGGAAGGGTGACTAAAAAAAGCAACATGAAAGAACCTCGGCACCCAGCCTCGGCAGAGCAAGTACTGTGTCTGGACCCCATTGACGTCACGACGGTGAAGCCGACTACACCTCAAGTTCCTCTAATTAATCATCTAATGGAGTCCTATACCACCCTCATGGTTGCACCGTTTTCCCGGGTGGTCTCTCAACGAACAGGTCCTTACGGAGAGGTACTCGGGAAATAGTCCGAGTCCCCTAAAGTAACACAAGCTCATCATCATAATCAAGATATCATCAGCGTATCATAAATATTCTCATCATATTCATTGATTAAAGTAAAGTTGTAGCATAATACTAATCATAGTAACTGTTGTTCACTTGTTCTCGAATGCTGTAGATCAAGAACGAGGCAACATGATTGTTAATTATTATGGACCTTCGTCCTCCGAAGCATTACCTCCACATGGGAGTAATGCTCATCAGACGAAGGTCGAGAGGGACTTACCTTCATCATTAAATATATGAATTAGAATGCAAAAGAATGAAGATAATAACTGTATCTCATTAATTCATATATATTTACATTTCATAAAACATATATGAATGTTGACAGTATTAATATTACATTGATACCTTCGGCTTGCTCGAAGGTGAAGACGCGACAGAGTGATAACAATTCAGCGTGAACAGTACGATGATACTGTTCATCTATTTATAGGCACAGGACACAACCCGAGTAAAAGTACATTTATGCCCTTGACATTAATCTATAAGCATAACAAGAATCATTAAGGATTTTATAGTCTTTGTCCCTTTTCGGTCGTCATCATACTTGGTCTTCGTCATCACATCAAGCCGAAGCTCTTCGGCTATAGCTTCGTCGTCCATTCTTATTACCTTCGGGCTACATCTTCACCCTATCACGAGAGAAAACCTTCACCCTTAAGCCGAAGCCCCCCTGTAACGATCCATGTCATACTAAAAATATATGGTTAGTCACGTTTTTGAGGACCTTCGGAAGGGTAAGGCCCCCAACAGTAACCAATTTCCAAAGGGTAAACAAGGACAGGATAACAGAATACTAGTCAATCCTTAGGTTGTTCATGGTATGCGGGACAGTGAATTATAAAGTAAATGGAACATGATGGGTCAGAGGACACTTGCCTTCACCAAACAGATGTTCAGGGTCTTCAACCTTGTAGAACTCGAGGAGCTTGATCTCTCGGTCATCAAAGCTTGATCATCGATTCCTTGAAGCTCAAAAACGGATCGTAATCTATTCGCGACGCATAACAAATACAACTAGGCACAAGCAAACATATACATGCATAAGAACATTATACCATACAAGATAAAACATTATAAAAACGTGTAGTACGAAATAGAGCGCGCTACTACGGTCACGCGAGGAAAAAGAAACGCGATAGTCGGAGCCACAGTCGAGAAGTTAACGCGTTTACACTAAGCAAGTAGTAGTTAGAACATTTAGTTCGACATGGTTAGATTAATTAACATTTATTAACTATAAATCAAAACTACTACTTAGCTTTGACTAACTTACTATTTTAATTGTGAATGATTAAATAAATAACTAATTAACTGACATGAGTGATTATAAGCGAACGGTTTAATCTCGTGCGTGAATAACATGCAGTAAGGCGTGCGGTCACGCGTGCGAACAGCACGCGCGACGCTCGCGAACGACACGCGACGACGGGCGTGAAACAGCACTGCGGCACACGTACGACGCGCGGGTCGACACGATACGTAGAAACTAATAAATAGACATCATGATTAAACTAAACAATTATTAATAAGAAACATTTCAATTAAGGTTAATCATGTTGGTGACTATAAATGCACAAATCAAATTCCTAAATTAGATTTTAAAATTGAAACATCGTTCTATTAGCCATGGGTCAAACAAACTTTTAAAAAAATTAAATAAAATGTGCAAAATTAGGGAAAATACTTCTAACATGAAGATAATTTTAATATGAATCTAATGCAACTTAAACGGATTGAATTGGGTTTAAAATGCAAAATTTATCACTGTTTTAAACTAGGCTAAATTCCCGCGTACGGGTTAAAATGAAAGAGGTGCTAAATTACAAAAATGTCATCTTATTTCTCCTCTCTTCTCCTTCCTCTCAACCATGGGAGGGGAGGAGGAGGGGAGGGGGGCTGCGCAGGGGGCGTCGAGCCGGCCGAGCCGCGGACGCGCGGGGGGAGGAGGGGGAATGTAACACCCGGTTTTAAAGAACAAAGCCGGGTGCATCTCATACATGCGCCAAGAAGACAACATATATAATAACAGAGTGTATAGAGATAAATGTCATAAAACATCAGAGTATTTATTACATAGCGGAAGTCTTATTACAAAATAAAGATAAACATAAAACGAACTAAGGATCGATGGCGCCAATGTCGACTGAGAAACGCCACCTAGATCAGATCGAACTCCTCGGTGTTAGGCAGCTCCTCTTCAACAACCTGTTCTTCTCCTGTGGGGGGGGTGTGAGACAGCAAGAGTGAGCTCACATACGATCATAGCTCAACAAGTCGTGGGGAATAATGTGACATGAACTCAACAAAGGTGGGAGTTCATGAAGTGTAAGGCTGATCAATGAAATAAAGGCTAAGGCTGAGCATTGCTTTTATAAGTTGGTCAAAATTTTATTAGCAATTACTAAGTATAAGTAAATACCAAACCTTAATAATAATAAAGAACAGTAACTAGTAAAATAATTCCCAAATGCGATGCAAATGTCAAATTAAACTTAAGTTCCATATTTAATCATGTGAGGGTCCGAGCCGCTCATTGACCGTGAGCACGGCTAGTATACTAGTTTTACACTCTGCAGAGGTTGCAGCATCTTTACCCACAAGTCAGTGTATCCCATGTCTGCCAGAGGATTGCCAAGGCCCTATACACCTCTACCGAGGTGAATGGCTAGGGATCCACTACGAGGCCTTTACAAAGTTCCACTAGCTTCCGAAAACCCGCTATAGTTTATGGGAAGATCCAGTAAAGGGTTCCTAGCTGATAGCCATCGCAGCAAAATCAACTAGGGACCTCCCCGCACTGACCTCTCCCCTACTGCCCTTGCCCCTTTCGGGTAAGGTAGTCTTCCACTAGCTTTCCTAATTAATCAGCCAAGGGCATCCCATACTACCCTTGTGGTAGCACTGTTTTCCCGGGTGGTCGCTCCATGTTCCCATTAATTTAATGATCTTAACATGAACAATAACAATAACAAGATAATAACAGAATAATCATGAATAATGAATCTCCATACCCAATCCACATAAAGCAATAGCAAGTACTACCCAAAAGTATTCCAGGGGTGAACAAGGTATAGAGGTAATCAAAACTGGGGTACATAAAGGATCCCATCAAAATTAACCTATGCAGATCATTATGAATAATAAGAACATGAATAGGTAAAAGTAAGTGATCAAGGGCACAACTTGCCTGTAATGAGCTCCTGCTCAGCTATCTCTACTTGCTGAACCTCAGTTTCCACAGTAGCTTGCTCGTCTACTCGCATCAACACAATACATACATAGTATAGCCAAAATCAACATCACACCAAACAGATGAATAAAATATACAGTAAAAATCTACACATTAAAATGAAAATCATAGGAACTGGAATCACTGAATTTGGAGTTATAGAATTTAAGTTATGAATTTCCTAAGATTTAAGGTGATTATAATAGGATTAAATGATAAACTTAATTTTCTAACAGAGTTCATGTCAAAACAGTGATTCTAAATGACAGAGAATAATATTATAAAATTTTAGAAATTGGAATGACTCAATTTGGAGCTAAAATGAATTTTCTATGCATTTTACAAGTTTCTAGATTTGTTTTTGTATTAAAAATGAATTTCTAATATTATTTCTCTGTTTTTAAATGTCTCTGGACTGGGCGTCAAATTCCAGAAAACACAGGGGTCTGCGCGAATAAAATCCTAGACTCAGTGTACAGTGATAGGTGGACGGCGGGTTCTATTTTACGGAAACCCGAGGGCTCTTTAACAAAACTACCCTCGAAGGGGTACGGAAAGCTATCCACCGTTCGATCCCAAACGAAGCGCCAGGATTAGACTACTAGTCTTTACCCATTCTGGGCCATCGGATCACTAATCAATGGCCCACATCGATTGATAGCGCGGAGTGATCCGAGCCGTTCAACCGAATCTCAACGCCCAGAGCCGATTACGTCGAACCGGTAACTTTGATCTAATCTGGGCCGCACAATGGAGATCTAACGGCCACCGTGTTTTCCCCCAACCAGCCGAGCACGGCCACGGCGGCGTTCACCTCCTCACGGCGGAGCATCGCCGGAGGGACACTCAATCGCGCTCCCGAGCTCCAATTCCTACCCTAAGCTCGAGATTTAGGTAGCGGATCACCTAACCAATCACACCGGGCTATCAATTTAAGGGATCAGCTGCGCAGGGATCCTGCTCACGCAGCGAGGCGGCTCTACGGTAACATCGCACGACGGCGAGCAATCACGCACCCACAACTGCGCAATCCTCAACGATTCTAGGTGTACTGCATTCACAGAGGTAAACGAAGGCTCGGCGATGATCCTTACCTAAGCTTGGCGACCGTAGGCGCACCGTCGATGGCGACGTGCGGATGGCACGGCGAAGATGGCTCCCTGGTGAGGAATTCACCGCGCTCCGAAGACGTCCAAGCCCGCACAGGGTCCCCAAACGCTTCCCGGCGCCCCGGCGACACTCACCGGGCCAGCGACGGCGCTAATTCCCCCCCCCTCACTGCGCTCAGCTCTCTCTCTTGGTGGCGAATATCTCTCGGCGGCGCAGCGGTTTAGCAGGGCGAGATGGGGAAAGAGATGCACGCGGAGTAATTGAGGAGGAGGCGGGGCCGATTGGGGCTTTAATCTCCGCGGTGGTCTTCGGTCATCGGACGAAGTTCGCGGGGAGGGCCTGAGCGGATCCGCACGAGCCGCGTACCGAGCGGAAGGTTGTTGACGAGGACGATGCTGTCCAGCGGGTCCCGCGTGGCAGTGGAAGAGCGAGGCGCGACGCGAGCGAGCACACGGCTGACGAAAGGGTCCCGCCGCGCAGCGAGAGGAGGAGACTGCGCGCAGCTGGAACAGAGGCTGACAGGAGGGCCCCGGGTGTCGGCGCCCGATCGCTGGGCTGTGTGCGCGCGCGGAGTGAGACCGACGGTGCGGGCCCACCCGTCAGTGGGAGAGCATCGGAGACGGCGTGCGGCGGATTTGAAAAGGAAAACGGGCCGCGCGGTAGAGTTAGGGCAGATGGGCCAAAATGGGGTTGTCCGGCCCAGGTAAGGTTTTTCTCCTTTTTCTTTTTATTTTTCTGTTTTCTTTCTTCATTTTCAAACCAAATTTGACTTAATTCAAACTTTTGTGGATCCTCTTTTATAAACTCTATTTTTGCATCTAAAAATAGTAAGTCTGAAGATATTTATGTATACATTTTATTTATATTTCCACATCTCTTCTCTTTTCCTTATTTTCAAAACCCTAATTTCAAATTTAGGGTTAAATCAAGTTTCAAATAGTTAATACCTTATTATTTTTATCCTCTTGGTTTATTTAATGCACAACACATAAAACTCCAACAAATGCACTTTTTCTTTATTTTATCATAATTGTTTTATTTGGTCACTCTCAATTACATAAGTGCTCTTTTTATGATGCAAATAAGACACAACAAATGAGAAGCTTTCTCTCTATTACTCTAGGTATACAACTTGGGTATTACAAATCCTACCCCCCTTAAAAATAATCTCGTCCTCGAGATTTAAGAAGATCTAGGGAAAAGGTGGGGAAAATCTATACGAAGCTCTTCTTCTCTTTCCCAAGTTGCTTCATCTTCACCATGGTGGCTCCATTGAACTTTACACATCTTTATAACCTTATTCCTCGTAACTCGAGTCAATGTATCCAGAATCTTAATGGGGTACTCAGCATAAGTCAAATCCTCTTGAACACTAAGGTCTTCCAGTGGTAACTGTTCTTCAGGCACCCTGAGACATTTCTTCAGTTGAGATACGTGGAAAACATCATGAACATCCGCGAGATGATCTGGTAACTCCAATTGATATGCAACTTCTCCCACTCGCTTTAAGATTAAGAAGGGTCCAATAAAGCGAGGGGATAACTTTCCTTTGACTTTGAACCTTCTCATACCCCGGAGCGGTGACACCTTCAAATAGACATAATCTCCCTCCTTAAACTCAAGTAGTCTCCTCCGGGTATCAGCATAACTTTTCTGCCTGGACTGTGCAGTTCTCAAATTCTCCCTTATTTGCTGAACTTGTTCCTCTGCTTCCTGTATAATCTCAGGCCCAAACAACTGCCTTTCACCAGTTTGATTCCAATACAAGGGAGTCCTGCACTTTCTACCATACAAAGCCTCAAACGGTGACATCCTCAAGCTGGCCTGATAGCTATTATTATATGAGAACTCCGCATACGGTAGACTCTTATCCCAACTTCCACCATGCCTAAGAGCACAAGCTCTTAACATATCTTCCAGTACCTGGTTAGTTCTCTCAGTCTGCCCATCAGTCTGGGGATGGTAAGCCGAACTAAAATTCAATCTTGTATCCAATGACTCGTGCAACTGCTTCCAATATCGAGAGGTAAACTGTGATCCTCGATCTGACACAATCTTCTTTGGTACACCATGCAGGCATACAATCCGTGCCATGTACAACTCTGCCAACTTAGCTCCTGAATAAGTGGTCTTCACCGGAATAAAGTGGGCTACCTTGGTTAGCCTGTCCACAATCACCCATATAGAATCATATCCAGCAGACGTGCGGGGTAATCCAACAATGAAGTCCATGCCAATCTCTTCCCATTTCCACTCAGGTATCTTCAGTGGATGCAAGAGTCCGGCTGGCCTCTGGTGTTCAGCCTTAACTCTTTGGCATACATCACACATAGCCACATGTGCAGCCACATCTCTCTTCAATCCATACCACCAATACTTTTGCTTCAAATCTTGGTACATCTTAGTGCTCCCAGGGTGGATTGAATAAACTGAATCATGTGCTTCCTTCAATATGGTTTCCCGAAGACTATCAATATCGGGAACACAGATCCGATTCTTGAACCATATCGTGCCTTGCTCATCCTCTGTGAACTCTGGGCCTCTACCTTCAGTAATAAGATCCTTGATCTCCTGAATCTTAGCATCACCAATCTGACCTTTACGAATCTCTTGTTCCAAGGTAGGTTCCAATTCAATGGTGACTCCTTCCGTATGTGTGACAATTCCCAGGTTGAGTCTCTCAAAATCCTTTGCTAATTCATCAGGTAGCTGGACAACGAAAGCGGAGTAAACATGCTCCTTCCGACTCAAGGCATCTGCAACCAAATTCGCCTTGCCTGGGTGATAGTGAATCTCCAAGTCATAATCCTTAATTAGCTCCAACCAACGGCGTTGCCTCAGGTTGAGATCCTTCTGAGTGAATATATACTTCAAACTCTTATGATCCGTGTATACTTGACACTTAGTTCCCATAATGTAGTGTCTCCAAATCTTCAGTGCATGCACAACGGCAGCCAATTCCAAATCATGAGTGGGGTAGTTCAATTCATGTTTCCTCAACTGACGAGATGCATAGGCAATCACATGACCATCTTGCATAAGCACACATCCAAGTCCTTGGCCGCATGCATCACAATAAATATCAAATCCCTTCTGCAGATCTGGCATAATCAATACTGGAGGTGACATCAACCTTTCCTTCAATTGATCAAAACTCTCTTGACACTTCTCATCCCACTTAAATTCTTTTCCTTTCTCCAAAAGCGATGTCATAGGCTTGGCAATCTTAGAAAATCCTTCAATAAACCTCCGATAATATCCTGCGAGTCCCAAGAAACTCCGAATCTCAGTGACTGTGGTGGGTACTCTCCACTCCATAATCTCCTTCACTTTAGCAGGATCCACGGCTATTCCTCCATTAGAAATAATATGACCAAGGAATGGTACCTTGTCAATCCAAAACTCGCACTTGCTGAACTTAGCATAGAGTTGATTATCTCGTAACTTCTGTAGCACCAATCTCAGATGTTGTTCATGATCACTTTCACTCTTAGAATAGATAAGAATATCCTCGATGAATACCACGACGAATCTGTCCAAATACTCCATAAACACCTTATTCATCAAATTCATGAAGTAAGCTGGTGCATTGGTTAGTCCAAATGACATAACAGTAAACTCATATAATCCATATCGAGTCGAGAAAGCCGTCTTGGGAATATCCGATGGTCTAATCCTCATCTGATGGTAACCCGATCGGAGATCAATCTTCGAGAATACTCTAGCACCTCGCATCTGATCAAATAAATCCTCAATACGGGGCAACGGGTACTTGTTCTTCACCGTAACATCATTAAGAGATCTGTAATCCACACACATCCGTTGCGATCCATCCTTCTTCTGCACAAATAACACCGGTGCTCCCCAAGGTGAGGAACTTGGACGAATGTAACCAGCCTCTTGTAACTCCGTTAACTGCTTCTTCAGTTCCTTCAACTCTTCTACGGACATTCTATATGGCCGTTTAGAAATAGGGGCGGTTCCAGGTAAGAGATCAATAACAAACTCGACTTCTCTATCAGGTGGCATCCCTGGTAACTCCTCTGGAAAGACATCTGGAAAATCTCTAACCACCCGGATGTTGTCACCAACAAACTCCTCAGGCATGAAGAACATTGCACGCATAGATGAGGAGGTTACTGCAATATTAACTTGAAATCTTTCTCCTTTAGTGGTAGTGAGTTCTATGGTACCTCTACCACATGCTATAACGGCCTTTGCCTTTCTTAGCCATGACATACCAAGGATCAAATCTATACTGCTTGACTCTAATATTATAGCAGTAGCTCCAAATTCTCTACCCATAATAGTCAATGTCAATCTACGTGTCATTTGATTCGCCTCAACAGGCCCTTTAGGTGTAATTACTATCAGGGGTTTTCTCATATTTAGCAGTGGTATTTCATTTGTGTTGGCATATCTAGCAGACATGAATGAATGTGTAGCACCAGAATCAAATAATATTGTTGCAGGAATTGCATTAACATAAAACATACCAATCACGAGGTCCCCTCCATCCGGAGTATCATCAACACTGACTTGATTCACCCTGGCTATAGAATATCCCTTGCCAGGGGTCTGTTGCTTGTTCTGAGTTGGAGTAGTAGCAATCCTCTGTGGGCAGACATTTGCATAATGACCAATCTTCCCACACTTGAAACATTGGGTGCCTGGACTCTGTCCTGCAAACTTCGTCGGGGTGCCAGTAGGAGTAGCCTGTCGAGGGGGTGTCCTCAATGGTGATTGCTGAACTGAGCGCGGTCCTCCTGGTCGAGGCGGTGTACTCTGTGGTGAACTGTAGCGAGGACGAACACTGCTGCTTCCCTGTCCCTGTGAGATAGCCTTCCTCTTCAAATCTCCCAATTGAACACGCTTGTGTTCAATAGCCAGGGCCTTATCCAACAGTCTCTGAAATGATGGAAAAGTGTGTGCAACTAGAGCATACTGCAGTGGTCCATTAAGTCCTTCAATGAAATGCTCCTGCTTCCTTTCATCCTCAGCAACTTCCTCTGGAGCATATCTGGATAACTGAATAAATTTGTCTCTGTACTCGCTGACTGTACATGCTTCCTTGCTTTAATGACAGAAATTCCTTCTTCTTGATCTTGATCATACCAGCTGGAATATGATAGTTCCTGAATTGTGTGCTGAACTCCGCCCAAGTAATATTATCCGCAGCATCATGGGCAGCAGTATACGAATCCCACCAGTCAGCAGCAGGACCAGTCAGACGTCCAGAAGCATATAAGACCTTCTCCCGATCAGTGCATTGTGCAATATTCAGCATCTTCTCAATTGACTTCAACCAATCGTCTGCATCAAGTGGATCTGGCGAGCTGGCGAAGGTCGGTGGCTTGTGACTCATAAACTCTCTATGCTTGTCTCGGGGTGGAGCTGGTGGTGGTGGTGGAGGCAAGTGGCACTTGTTGCTGCTGTTGCTGTTGTTGAAGCTGTTGTTGCGCCCTCCTTTCCTGGCGTATCTCATCTCGCTCCTGGCGCAACTCCTGGCGTATGTCTTCTCTTTCCTGACGCATCTCTTGGCGTTCTTGCTGCATCTGGGCACGCATATCAGCCATGGTGTCTGCCATTTGCTGCATCACCGCCATCTGAGCAGCAACCAGTGGGTCAACTCCGCCTGGTGGAGGATTAGGAGGATTCATCCCAGCAGGTTGTGGCTGAGGTTGTCTTCGAGTGTGTTGGTTAGGAGGCAAGTCAATTCCACCACCCCTCCTGGTATTGACCATCTGAGTTAGATACACATGGTAAGAAAAAGCAGTAGACAAGGCAGTAATTACAATCATGTTACTTTGGGGGATTTATTAGCTAAGCAGATTAATATTTCAACTACTATAGCTAATTCAATACCTTATGTTGGTACATGCTAAGATGTCCATCTATACTATTCCAATCAATCAAAGAAGCAAATCAGGCATTGATCATCAGAACAATCAACCAATATTTTTTAATAGAGAAAATAGTTTTAATTTTGTCTTAGGGCTTCCCTAACTCTTAAGAATGTCATAAGGGTAGGGATTCCAAGGTGTGAAATCCATCTTGTCTCAGAGTAGAAAAGGTAAGAATGATCAGAGTAGAACAGTAGAAGGTGAGACAGGATCAAGATAAGTGTAGAAAGAATCAGAGTAAGGTGAGTGTAGAATGAATCAGAATGAGATAAGTAGGTAAGGGTTTGTCCAGTCTACCTAGGTTTCGTCCTACAGTCAACATTTCCTCTGATACCACTTCTGTAACACCCGGTTTTAAAGAACAAAGCCGGGTGCATCTCATACATGCGCCAAGAAGACAACATATATAATAACAGAGTGTATAGAGATAAATGTCATAAAACATCAGAGTATTTATTACATAGCGGAAGTCTTATTACAAAATAAAGATAAACATAAAACGAAATAAGGATCGATGGCGCCAATGTCGACTGAGAAACGCCACCTAGATCAGATCGAACTCCTCGGTGTTAGGCAGCTCCTCTTCAACAACCTGTTCTTCTCCTGTGGGGGGGGGGTGTGAGACAGCAAGGGTGAGCTCACATACGATCATAGCTCAACAAGTCGTGGGGAATAATGTGACATGAACTCACCAAAGGTGGGAGTTCATGAAGTGTAAGGCTGATCAATGAAATAAAGGCTAAGGCTGAGCATTGCTTTTATAAGTTGGTCAAAATTTTATTAGCAATTACTAAGTAGTAAGTAAATACCAAACCTTAATAATAATAAAGAACAGTAATAGTAAAATATTCCCAAATGCGATGCAAATGTCAAATTAAACTTAAGTTCCATATTTAATCATGTGAGGGTCCGAGCCGCTCATTGACCGTGAGCACGGCTAGTATACTAGTTTTACACTCTGCAGAGGTTGCGCATCTTTACCCACAAGTCAGTGTATCCCATCTGCCAAGAGATTGGCCAATGCCCTATACACCTCTACCAAGGAGGCGAGGCTAGGGATAACACTACGAGGCCTTTACAAAGTTCCACTAGCTTCAGACTACCCGCTACAGTTTATGGGAAGATCCAGTAAAGGGTTCCTAGGCTGATAGCCATCGCAGCAAAATCAACTAGGGACCTCCCCGCACTGACCTCTCCCCTACTGCCCTTGCCCCTTTCGGGTAAGGTAGTCCTTCCCCTAGCTTTCCTAGTTAATCAGCCAAGGGCGTCCCATTCCTACCCTTGTGGTAGCACTGTTTTCCCGGGTGGTCGCTCCATGTTCCCATTAACATTAATGATCTTAACATGAACAAGGAATAATAAACAGATAACAATAACAATATAATCAATGAGTGATGAATATCTCTATACCCAATCCACATAAAGCAATAGCAAGTACTACCCAAAAGTATTCCAGGGGTGAACAAGGTATAGAGGTAATCAAAACTGGGGTACATAAAGGATCCCATCAAAATTAACCTATGCAGATCATTAAAATTAATAAGAACATGGCTGGGAAAAGTAAGTGATCAAGGGCACAACTTGCCTGTAATGAGCTCCTGCTCAGCTATCTCTACTTGCTGAACCTCAGTTTCCACAGTGGCTTGCTCGTCTACTCGTATCAACACAATACATACATAGTATAGCCAAAATCAACATCACACCAAACAGATGAATAAAATATACAGTAAAAATCTACACATTAAAATGAAACCATAGGAACTGGAATCACTGAATTTGGAGTTATAGAATTTAAGTTATGAATTTCCTAAGATTTAAGGTGATTATAATAGGATTAAATGATAAACTAATTTTCTAACAGAGTTCATGTCAAAACAGTGATTCTAAATGATAGAGAATAACTATTACAAAATTTTAGAAATTGGAATGACTCAATTTGGAGCTAAAATGAATTTTCTATGCATTTTACAAGTTTCTAGATTTGTTTTTGTATTAAAAACGAATTTCTAATATTATTTCTCTGTTTTTAAATGTCTCTGGACTGGGCGTCAAATTCCAGAAAACACAGGGGTCTGCGCGAATAAAATCCTAGACTCAGTGTACAGTGATAGGTGGACGGCGGGTTCTATTTTACGGAAACCCGAGGGCTCTTTAACAAAACTACCCGCGAAGGGGTACGGAAAGCTATCCACCGTTCGATCCCAAACGAAGCGCCAGGATTAGACTACTAGTCTTTACCCATTCTGGGCCATCGGATCACTAATCAATGGCCCACATCGATTGATAGCGCGGAGTGATCCGAGCCGTTCAACCGAATCTCAACGCCCAGAGCCGATTACGTCGAACCGGTAACTTTGATCTAATCTGGGCCGCACAATGGAGATCTAACGGCCACCGTGTTTTCCCCCAACCAGCCGAGCACGGCCACGGCGGCGTTCACCTCCTCACGGCGGAGCATCGCCGGAGGGACACTCAATCGCGCTCCCGAGCTCCAATTCCTACCCTAAGCTCGAGATTTAGGTAGCGGATCACCTAACCAATCACACCGGGCTATCAATTTAAGGGATCAGCTGCGCAGGGATCCTGCTCACGCAGCGGGGCGGCTCTACGGTAACATCGCACGACGGCGAGCAATCACGCACCCACAACTGCGCAATCCTCAACGATTCTAGGTGTACTGCATTCACAGAGGTAAACGAAGGCTCGGCGATGATCCTTACCTAAGCTTGGCGACCGTAGGCGCACCGTCGATGGCGACGTGCGGATGGCACGGCGAAGATGGCTCCCTGGTGAGGAATTCACCGCGCTCCGAAGACGTCCAAGCCCGCACAGGGTCCCCAAACGCTTCCCGGCGCCCCGGCGACACTCACCGGGCCAGCGACGGCGCTAATTCCCCCCCCTCACTGCGCTCAGCTCTCTCTCTTGGTGGCGAATATCTCTCGACGGCGCAGCGGTTTAGCAGGGCGAGATGGGGAAAGAGATGCACGCGGAGTAATTGAGGAGGAGGCGGGGCCGATTGGGGCTTTAATCTCCGCGGTGGTCTTCGGTCATCGGCGAAGTTCGCGGGGAGGGCCTGAGCGGATCCGCACGAGCCGCGTACCGAGCGGAAGGTTGTTGACGAGGACGATGCTGTCCAGCGGGTCCCGCGTGGCAGTGGAAGAGCGAGGCGCGACGCGAGCGAGCACACGGCTGACGAAAGGGTCCCGCCGCGCAGCGAGAGGAGGAGACTGCGCGCAGCTGGAACAGAGGCTGACAGGAGGGCCCCGGGTGTCGGCGCCCGATCGCTGGGCTGTGTGCGCGCGCGGAGTGAGACCGACGGTGCGGGCCCACCCGTCAGTGGGAGAGCATCGGAGACGGCGTGCGGCGGATTTGAAAAGGAAAACGGGCCGCGCGGTAGAGTTAGGGCAGATGGGCCAAAATGGGGTTGTCCGGCCCAGGTAAGGTTTTTCTCCTTTTTCTTTTTATTTTTCTGTTTTCTTTCTTCATTTTCAAACCAAATTTGACTTAATTCAAACTTTTGTGGATCCTCTTTTATAAACTCTATTTTTGCATCTAAAAATAGTAAGTCTGAAGATATTTATGTATACATTTTATTTATATTTCCACATCTCTTCTCTTTTCCTTATTTTCAAAACCCTAATTTCAAATTTAGGGTTAAATCAAGTTTCAAATAGTTAATACCTTATTATTTTTATCCTCTTGGTTTATTTAATGCACAACACATAAAACTCCAACAAATGCACTTTTTCTTTATTTTATCATAATTGTTTTATTTGGTCACTCTCAATTACATAAGTGCTCTTTTTATGATGCAAATAAGACACAACAAATGAGAAGCTTTCTCTCTATTACTCTAGGTATACAACTTGGGTATTACAGGGAAGGTGCGCCGCTGCCAGGTGAGGTGAAGGGAGGGAGAGGGAGGCCTTGCACGGACAGAAAAAAGGAGAAACATTGAAACCCTAGGTGCAACAATGGAGGTTTCTCACAGGGGAAGAAGACCCTCGCTGGAGTCGAGGAGGAAACCGTCGATTGATGGAGATTTAGAGGTCCGATCGACGAACCGGACACGCCCAGACGAAGCCCTCGACGAGACGATCGCAGCGATATCCTCGGATTCCACAGACGATGCACGGATTGGTAGTAATTGCTCGCCGGAGTTGGAACCGCTTTCGAACTTCGGTGAGCAATTCCGGGAGCTGGGAATTGAATATGAGAAAACGGTTTCGTGCTCTGGAACATGCTCGATGAGGAGAAGCCGGACATGTATATATATCTAGGGTTCGGACGAGATGAGAATTCGGTTCAAATTCGGATTTTACCTTTTCTAAAATTTGGAAAAGCCTAGAAATCCATATTTTGTGCTCAAAATATTATAGATGCTTCCAAAATTTCCAGAAAAAATTCCTAGAAATGTTTTGGCACCTAATGAACTCAAAAAACATACTTAGTGTTTCTAAAAAATATTTTTAAGTACCTCAAATAAATAGATTTTGGTTTCCAGAAAATAGAAAAAATACTCCAAAAAATATGAAAATCTACTAAGAGCTTCTATAGGATATACTGACATGTTTCAAACACATTTTGCACTTAGAAACACCGTGCAATGGCATGAATGCAACAACCAAAGCGCCTCTAGGGCTTACTCCACTAGGTTTACGTCAATATAAAACAACATAATTCTTCATTTTTAGGAAAAAGAGAAGGAATGCAAAGAAAAGAGAGAGTAACACTTGAATTTGGTGGATATTTGGAAAGAAATTTTATACCCCAAAATTCAGGGTGTTACACTTTAGTAGCACGATGTTTAGGTATTCTATAAGCCCACAAAGCCTCAGATAACACCTTGTGACAATGCCTATCTCTCTTCTTTTTAATAAGTCCGATCAAAGTCCTATTACTCGACTCGGCCTGATCATTGGCCTAAGCGTAATATGGAGAAGAATTGTGCAACTTAATCTTACATAATTTAGCAAACTCGCGTACCTCCATTGACATGAAAGAAGTCCTCTAGTCGGTGGTCAAAGTCTAGGGAATGCCAAATCTATGAATAATATGTTCAGTCACAAACTGAATTACCTATTTGTGTGTCATGTTTTTCAGAGCAGCGAATTCTGTCCATTTGGTGAAGTAGTCTGTGCTAACTAGCACAAACTGAGGCCCTTTTCATGATGAAGGATGAATCTCTCTAACAAAGTCTAAACCCCAACCCCTGAATGGCCAAGGTTAAATAATAGGATGCAATTCAGCGATAGGCATCGGTTGTAGATCACCGAACTTTTGACATACTTCAACCTTTGTAATACCTAAAACAATTGGCTATCATGTCAGGCCAATAGAAACTAGATCTCCTTAAAAGCCACATCATCTTAGAAGTCGATTGATGAGTACCACAAATGCCTTCATGCACTTCGGCCATAGCTAATTTAGCATCATCAGGGCCCAAACACTTAAGCAAAATATCGCTAGGAGTTTGGTGATACTGTTCATCATCGATAAGAACATATTTAAAGGTCATCCGCAGAATACACTTATCTGTCTTGACACTTGGGTTACGTAGGTATGTGATTAAAGGTGTTCTCTAATCAACTACATCGGTTGTGTTATTAACCGAATCGATCAATGTGATGCCTCTGTTGGTGTGAGACGGTCTGGTGCTCAACTTCGAACAGTTCGATGCTATCGTGGACGGTCCGTGGCTCGGAGCCGGACGGTCCGCGACCTAGCAACTCAGTGCTCCTCTGACTATCCAATTTTCAGAAACATGGAATTTCCATCGTGTTATCCGATAACCTGAGGCTTCTTGCGCTAAGTCATTTGCTCTAGAATTCTCAATCCTAGATATATGTCGAATGTCAAATTCATCAAAGGAGCACATTATGTCCCAACTTTTTTTAAGATAATTATTCAAAATACCATCTAAACATTGATATGTTCCCAAAATTTGTTGGACAACTAGCTAAGAATCACCCAATACCTTTACATGTTTTACTCCCATGTAATCTAATAGCTCTAAATCAAACAAGGGAGCTTTGTCTTGATTGTTAGTCCAATGAGCCTTCAATCGACTACAGAAGTCAAAAGTGACATTCTTTGGTGAAATAAGCACGATGTCAATCTCTTGTCCTTCATTGCAAACTGATATGCCCTACTGTGGCTGCGTACTGTGGCACTTTCTGGTGGACCCAAGACCATTTGGCTTCAAAGGTCAGATTGTCCGTGAGAGGGGCTGTGCGCTGAGGCCCTCTCTGCTGGACTCCAGACCGTCCGGCCTCAGGGGCCGGACCATCCTGTAATGCCTTAAAATTGGTATAAGAGAAAGATAACAGGATAAATAAATAAATATACTTCTATGCTAGAATTTTGAGGATTTCTTGACCTTCTTTTCTTTGTACATATTCAACTAAAGGAATTAAAGTAGTCAAATGACAAATAAATAAATACATGAATGAGCATTCCATGCTGGAGTTCTTGTATGATTGCATGTGTACTCAAATTTTTAAGACAGGTTAAGTTTGAAAGGTAGAATTTGTAACACCCAAAATCCTGGTTTGGGATTTATTAAGGTTCTATAAAACAATTTGAGTTAAAATATCATTCGGGTTCCTTTCTTTTCAAGATGTATTTTCCTAAAATAAATAAATAGTAATATTAAAAAAATTGGGTAGTTCAAAACATAGGTTCAAATCTTGAAACTAAAATTTAAGCTAGAGGCAATAACTAGAGGAATGATGGTCCATCTGTTCATTAGTACATTTTTAAACTATATAACACGCTTTAAAAGTGTTTCTTTTATAAAACGATTCCTAGTAAAGATTATATATTACCTTCCTCTAAATAAGTGAAATGGTGGATATTCATTTCTGAGTTAGCTTGAAATTTGATCCCACACTCACAAGTAATAGTCTCTTAAAATGAAATAATATATGTACATAATATACCTAGAGCTTTTAACTAAATAAAGGAATGAAATAATAAATATATAAGTATATAAAAATATATATTTTGCATTCATACCGATATTTTGGATGTTGCATTTAAACTAGAATTTGAAACTATAATTTGAATTTAAATTTGAAGTAGGAATCTAAAACACAAAAAATAAAAGAGAAAAACCTGCCTGGGCCGATCTGTGCGCCTTTTGGCCCTTTCCTCTTTTTCCCTATGCGCGTGCCGGCCCACTCCCACTCACGCGCAAGCTCTCCTGGATAGCCTATCCCATTCCCCTTTCTTTTCTTTGGTGACACTTACGGGTGGGTCCCCTTGTCTTCTCCTTCCCCACCATGAAGATTTGCAGAAAAATTTTTGTTGAGATCCGATCCTCCTCGTGCCCCTGCTGGCGGAATCCTCGAGGCGGTTGAGTTCACCGGGGTATAAATCCCAGGGCCCCGCACCCCTACTTCATAGGACCTAAACCATCGCTTGCCGGGTCATAGTTGTTCTGCGAAGGAGCTCGACACCATGGCCATCCTTTAAGCTATCCGACCAGGAAATCTCCCATCAAACCGACATCCAGTACTCCACCCTTCTCTCTCCTTCGGTCTCAATATGTCTGGTCACCGCCGTGCGAGGGAGATTTTCATGGAGCAATCGTCGCGTGGTGGTCAATTGAGATAGGTACAAACTCACATCGGAGTTTGTCTTCATCGCCGACCTACGACGCACCGTGGGCGAGGCTTCTGCGCGCCAAGCAATGTGAGAACATTTCCCTGTATATCCGCTATGACCTCCGCATCATGTAGAACCAATCGATAGGAGAAGTAGGGTAGGGGAGGTCGCCGGTTGAGTGCTCGTCGTCAAGGGTATGGCCACTGAACTGCTGGGTGTTGTGGGGCGGTTTGGGTGTCGCCCTTGTCACAAGTGCGTCTACTTTATGTCGTTCGTTGGGATCTTAGGGTAGCATTGCACCTCTTTGTGTGGGGGATAGTGTGCTGGTGGGGATTGACTGTTGCCCCGGCAATGGCGCGCCGCCGTGGGCCACGGAGACTAGAGCTATGCTGCCGCTCAGCTCTGACTGGGGTAGGTGATGGGTCGGTCACCGTCGGATCAGCTACGTGTGGCTGTGATTGAGGAATATGTAACCATTCGCGAGATCAAATCTAGGTTGCTAATTCGGGATCGTAGGGTAGAGATTAGATCACGCGTTAATAAAATCCTCGCCATGGATTATCGATCTTATGGCTCGCGTGGCTGTGGGAGCTCAGATCTAATCCAGACCATGAGATCTTAATCGTGCGACTCAAATTCTACAATACCCCTTCGAACGCGTCAGCTTGCAAAAGAGCCCCTATTGTTTTAGGTAATCAACCCGCCATCCCATACAGTTAAAGAAGTCGTTGAAACAAGTCCTGGTTTTTATGAAAACGATCCTGAGATTTGTACAAATGTTGTGTGCGGTCCAGAGATTTCAGAATATAAAAAATAAAAATGGAAAATTGATTTTGAATATAAAAATAACTCTATAAACTTAGATAATTCATAACTTGTGCATCTTAAGTCCGTTTCAATCCGTTCAAGTTGCATTAGCTTCGTAATAAAATTATCTACATTTTGGTAACCTTATTTTATCATGAAATATGTTTGTAAATAATTAATTTTGTTTACCCTATGTTCATTGGATTAACTTCTCTAATTTAAAATTAAAAGTAATAGTTTCAGTTCATAGTTATAATTTGACTAAAATATGTTTTTAATCAAGTTGTAACTTGGATTAAAATTAAATTAATGGTTTATTAGGAATATCTGTCTCACATGATTTATAATAATCAACGTAGGACATAGTTTTCCTGTTTAATCACATAAACCTTCAAAAACTCATAACTTTATAATGGTAACTCCAATTTTAGTGGTTCGCTAACCCACGATCTCGTAGCGACACATAAATTATTATTATGCAGTTTATTCTTATATTTGGTGTAATGTTAATTTTGTCTATTCCATGTTTGTCTGTATTGCTACGACTAGCAGCAAGGTTATGAGTCACTGGAAGAGCAAGTTGGTTCCTAGAATCTTAAGTCCTAGGCAAGTTGTGCCCTTGATCACTTTTATTTATCCAATAATGTTCTTTATAATAATTTTATCATGCATAGGTTTAATTTTGATGGGACCCAATAGGTCACCCTAGTCTGGTTATCTTTATATCTTGTTTACCCCTGAACTATTTGGGTAGTTTTCGTGCTCTATATGGTTTTGGGATTAATATTACATTATGATTATGTTCCAAATATACTATTGTTTTACTTATTTTTCATGACAAAATCATTATTTTAATTGGAACATGGAGCTTAACTTGAGAAACACGTGCCACTACAAGGGTGGAATGGGACGCCCTTGGCTAACTAACTAGGAAAGCTAGTGGAGGACTACCTTACCCGATAGGGGCAAGGGCAGTAGGGGAGTAGGCATGTAGGGAGGTTCCCGGGTTGATTTTGCTGCAATGGCGGTCAGACGGGGGATTCTTGTATTGCTCGTCCTATAAATTGTAGCAGGTTTTCTGAAGCTAGTAGAACTTTGTAAAGGCCTCGTAGTGGATTCCTAGCCATTCACCTCGGAAGTGTCTAAGGGCCTTGCAAACCCTGGCGACATGGGATACACGACTTGTGGGTACAGGGTACAACCTCTGCAGAGTATAAAACTGGTATACTAGCCATGCTCGTGGTCATGAGCAACTCAGGACTCTCGCATGATTAATTTATGGAACTAAATTCAATTTGTCATATGCATTGCATCGCGGCTATTGTTATCAATTTTGATTTATTATTACTTTGGTTGGTATCTACTTATACTTAGTAATTGCTAATAAAATTTTGATCAACTTTGAAAGCAATGCTCAGCTTTAACCATCCTCTTTGGTAAGCCTTATACTTCACGTGAGCTCCCACCTTTGGCAAGTTCATGCACATTATCCCCCACAACTTGTTGAGCGATAAACATGTGTGAGCTCACTCTTGCAGTCTCACACCCTCGATAGGTCGAGAATAGGTACCACAGGATGAGGTGCATGGAGGATGCTGTAATGTATTCGTGAGAGGTCTAGGCCGTCGTCTCCCAGTCAACTTTGGGTTGCTGGATCGTTGTCTCCTTATGATGTAATTATTTATTTATTTTGTACAGAACTCCTATTATATAGTAAAGATGTGACATTCGTTTCTGTACCATGATTCATCATATGTGTGAGACTTAGTCCCAGCACATCTGGTGATTATGTTCGTGCCTGGGTCTTGGTGCCCCCGAAACCCGGGTGTGACACATCTGCGGGAGGGTCTATAGACTGTATCCCTCTATATTGGACCCCGAACTGTTCGGCCTGGAGGCTTAGACTATTCGTGGCCTGATAAGATTTTTTGTGTGTGTGTGCATCATTATTCACTTATGGTTTAGCTGATTTTCCATCAGCTCTAGCATCACAGGAGTGAAGCCTTCCCTGCATACACTTATGAACTGGTAATGTTGGGGACTTGTTCTTAAATGCTATGAATTAAGAGCAAGGCAATATGGAAATCATTAAACGTTAAAGCCCTTCGTCCTCCGAAACATTATTTCCCTTAGGATATAATGAGTTTCGGACGAAGGTTATGAAGGATGCACCTTCGTCAGTATAGCAAATAATGAAAAAGGGGATTCATATAAAGTATGAGGAATGACATAAATACTTAAATATCATCATAAGCTCATATCTATTTTTATTATTATAAAGATGACAATAAATTACAAATGTACCTTCGGTTTGAAGGAAAGCAAAAGTACAAGCGTGACGCAAAAGTGAATGCCCAGTTAGCGTGAACAATACGGGAGTACTGTTCACCTATTTATAGGCATGGGTCGCAGCCCATGTAAAATTACATCCAAGTCCTTTGCTTTTGATAATAACTCTATAGTAATCCATCGAGGTCTAGATAGTCTTTTCCTCTTTAAGTCGGTTCCCTCTTTTCTACCATCATGCCGAAGCTTCCTTGCGCACAGCTTCAGCTCTGTTCCGTCCTTCGTTCTCTTTGTGTTTCTACATACAGCAATTTTGACTTATCCGAAGGGTTCATGTCCGAAGATACCTGTTCATGTATTATACTCCAAAAACATTGTTAAATCTTGTTTTTGAGGACCTTCGAAAGCCGAAGGCCCCCAACAGTAGCCCCTCGCAATATTAATTTGTTAAGATAATAAATTCAAATTGCGATATGGACGAAGGCCCTAAGCCGAAGGTCCGAAAAAACACCTTCCCTTTGCTAGAATAGCAATAGCCACTGACAAGCGGGCCCTCCAGCGCACAATACACCAGGCGTATAAATAAGAGCGCACCACTAGCTCATTTGGCACACTTTCTTGCCATCTACCTTGCCTGCTCAAACAGCTCTTTGCTTAAACACACTTGACCAGATTTTTTGAATTTTAAAGCTTCGGTTTTAGAGCACTTTTCTCACCTTTTTTGAAGATGTCTAAGGATAAGAAGGCAACCGCTGAAACGAAGTTGAGCCTTTCTGAAGAGATGAATCTTGGCTTTATTGAATCGATAGCGAGCACAAATGCAGAGAAGATTGCTAGGGAGACTCTGGAAGGTTTGTCTGAAGATACCAGTGACAGTGACAACTATGATGTGGAGAGCGGCGAGGAAGACTCCGAAGATCAACCCTAGAGACCAAGCCATGCAGTTTTTGGAAAATCAATTATTAAACAAAGCCATCTTGACAACATGAGGGGGAAATACTTTCGAGATATGTCTGTTGTGAGGGCTGACGATGGAGAAAAAACTTGTCCTACCCCAGAGAAGAATGAAGTAGTGATCTTTCGGAGCTTTTTGAAGGCTGGGCTTCGGCTTCCTCTTAGCAGCTTCGTAGTCGAGGTTTTGAAGATATTTCAGATCTACCTTCACCAGATTACCCCCAAAGCTATTGTAAGAATGGGAATCTTCGTGTGGGCTTTAAGGAGTCAAGGCTTGGAACCAAATGCAAAAAGTTTCTACAACATGCATGAATTGTTGTATGAGACGAAGCCCTGGGGTAAGGAACAGTATCATAATAATTTCGGTTGCTATAGCTTCATTGGTCGTTCTGGCTCAAGCTCGCCAGTACCGACTTTTCGGAAGAGATGGCCCGGAGACTGGACAAAAGAGTGGTTTTATGTAAAGAATAATTTAAAGGAACGAGAAGACATCAAAGATATAATCATGCGCCCTATCTGGCAACGCTTCGGGCTCCGTAAACCGAAGGTAGAAATTGACGAAGCGGCCGAAAAATGCCGCAAGGCTTTCGGCTTAGTCTGCTCTTTCATTGGGACAAGGGATTTAGTTCAAGAGCACGTGGCCTACAGGATATGGCCGCTGCTAGCCGACTGGGAGATGCCAAAAGAGTCCATCAGCAATCCCCACGAAGGTGGTCTAGTTCGGCTGAAATATACCTTCAGATTCAGAGACCAGTTTATCGAGCCAGACAACGACTGGCGGAAAAGCGTCGAAGCTACAAGTGATGATCTGCTTGGGCTGTATTCCAAAGCAGAAGACAACGCATTATCTGCGGCCTTCGGGAACCGTCAAAAGAAGAGATTGAACAGAGTTTTCGATGCCATCGGGTTCATGTATCCTGACTACCGTTACCCGCCCCGGGGACAAAAAAGGAAAAGTGAAGATTTCGGGAAAGACGATGTTCCTGCGCCGAAGAGGAAAAGAGTGAAAATCCTTGCTCATCGACCACGCTATATTGAACCGGCCGAAGTGCCTGATTTTGGCGGTGAGACCTCTTCGGCTACTGAAGGCAAAAAACCTGTACCTGCGCAGAAAGCTGAAGAGCTGTCTGCAACACCGAAATCTGAAAAAACTGAAGAGTCGAAAGCTGAAGGGACAAAAATACCAGAGATTTTAAGCCCTTCGGCAGAAGTTGGAGTGCCACAAGTTCCGAAGGGTCCAGCTGTGACCCCCAAAAGGAAAAGGATGGTTAACGTTTTGGATGTACTGGAGACAATAAAGTCTTCAAGCTCTACACCGAAAAAAGTTGCCAAAGCTCAAAAAGCACAAATTGAAACAACAGCCTCTGGAGGCGAAACTACAAAGCACGAGGCTAAAATCAAAACTGGACCTTCAGAGTCTGCCAAAGAAAAATCCTTGGAAACCGAAGGAGAAAGTAGAAAGGAGACTTTAAAACAAATTTTGTCAGAAAAAACTCTTTCTTCAATTCTCAAAGCATTCTCCAAATCGCCTGTGAAAGTCGCCTAGAGGGGGGGGTGAATAGGGCGAAACTGAAAATCACAAAAATAATCACAACTACAAGCCGGGTTAGCGTTAGAAATAAAATAGAGTCCGCAAGAGAGGGCGCAAAACAAATCGCAAGCGAATAATAAAGTGAGACACGCGGATTTGTTTTACCGAGGTTCGGTTCTCTCAAACCTACTCCCCGTTGAGGAGGCCACAAAGGCCGGGTCTCTTTCAACCCTTCCCTCTCTCAAACGGTCCCTCGGACCGAGTGAGCTTTTCTCCTTCTCAATCAAACGGGAATAAAACTTCCCTGCAAGGGCCACCACACAATTGGTGCCTCTTGCCTTGGTTACAATTGAGTTTTGATCACAAGAACAAGTGAGAAAGAAAGAAAGCGATCCAAGCGCAAGAGCTCAAAAGAACACGACAAATCTCTCTCGCTAGTCACTAAAGGCTTGAGTGGAATTGGAGAGGATTTGATCTCTTGGTTGTGTCTAGAATTGAATGCCTAGCTCTTGTAAGTGGTTGGAAGTTGGAAAACTTGGATGCAATGAATGTGGGGGTGGTTGGGGTATTTATAGCCCCAACCACCAAAAGTGGCCGTTGGGGAGTCTGTCTGTTCGATGGCGCACCGGACAGTCCGGTGCACACCGGACAGTCCGGTGCCCCTGCCACGTCATCAATGCCGTTGGATTCTGACCGTTGGAGCTTCTGACTTCTGGGTCCGCCTGGGTGTCCGGTGCACACCGGACAACAACTGTTCATTGTCCGGTGCGCCGGTATGGGCATGCCTGACGTCTGCGCGCGCTGCGCGCGCATTAAATGCACCGCAGGTAGCCGTTGGCGCCGAAATAGCCGTTGCCCCGCTGGTACACCGGACAGTCCGGTGCACACCGGACATGTCCGGTGAATTATAGCGGAGCGGCTGCCGCGCGAACCCGAGGCTGGCGAGTTGAGGAGGCCGCGCTTCCATGGAGCACCGGACACTGTCCGGTGTACACCGGACAGTCCGGTGAATTATAGCGCGCCGGCTTCCGAGAATTCCCGAAGGCGAAGAGTTTGAGTTGGAGTCCTCTAGGCGCACCGAACACTGTCCGGTGTACACCGGACAGTCCGGTGCCTCCAGCCAGAGGTGCCTTCGGTTGCCTCTTTGCTCCTTTGTTGAATCCAAAACTTGATCTTTTTATTGGCTGAGTGTGAACCTTTTTGTACCTGTATAACTTATACACTAGAGCAAACTAGTAAGTCCAATATTTGTGTTGGGCAATTCAACCACCAAAATTATTTAGGGACTAGGTGTAAGCCTAATTCCCTTTCAATCTCCCCCTTTTTGGTGATTGATGCCAACACAAACCAAAGCAAATATTGAAGTGCATAATTGAACTAGTTTGCATAATGTAAGTGCAAAGGTTGCTTGGAATTGAGCCAATATAATACTTACATGATGCGCATGGATTGTTTTCTTTGTTTTTGACATATTGGACCATATTTGCACCATAAGTTTTGTTTTAGCAAATTCTTTTGTAAATTCTTTTCAAAGTCCTTTTGCAAGATAGTCAAAGGTAAATGAATAAGATTTTGCAAAGCATTTTCAAGTTTTTGAAATTTTCTCCCTTTGTCCCAAATGCTTTTCCTTTGACTAAACAAAACTCCCCCTCAAATAAATTCTCCTCTTAGTGTTCAAGAGGGTTTTAAGATATCAAGTTTTAAAAGTACTACTTGCTCCCCCTTTAGAACACAAAGAGATACCAATTTTGAAATTTACCAATTGAAAATCATCAATTTTAAAATTTAGGGGGTTTTACCAATTGAAAATCATCAATTTTAAAATTTAGGGGGTGGTGGTGCGGTCCTTTTGCTTTGGGCTCATATGTTCTCCCCCTTTGGCATGAATCGCCAAAAACGGAATTATTAGAGCCCATAGAAGTACTTTCTCCTCCTTTGGTCATAAAATAAATGAGTGAAGATTATACCAAAGTTGGAGAGATGCTCGGAGTGACGGCGAAGGATGAGTAGTAGAGTGGAGTGGAAGCCTTGTCTTCGCCGAAGACTCCAATTCCCTTTCAATATACCTATGACTTGGTTTGGAATACACTTGAAAACACATTAGTCATAGCATATAAAAGAGATATGATCAAAGGTACACTTGTGTGCTATGTGTGCAAATTAGCAAAAGAAATTCCTAGAATCAAGAATATTAAGCTCATGCCTAAGTCTGGTAAAAGATTGCTCATCAAGTGGCTTGGTAAAGATATCGGCTAATTGATCTTTAGTGTTAATGTATGAAATCTCGATATCCCCCTTTTGTTGGTGATCCCGAAGAAAATGATACCGAATGGCTATGTGTTTAGTGCGGCTATGCTCAACGGGATTATCCGCCATGCGGATTGCACTCTCATTATCACATAGAAGAGGAACTTTGGTTAATTTGTAACCGTAGTCCCGCAGGGTTTGCCTCATCCAAAGTAATTGCGCGCAACAGTGGCCTGCGGCAATATACTCGGCTTCGACGGTAGAAAGAGCGACCGAATTTTGCTTCTTTGAAGCCCAAGACACCAAGGATCTTCCCAAGAACTGGCAAGTCCCCGATGTGCTCTTCCTATTAATCTTACACCTCGCCCAATCGGCATCCGAATAGCCAATCAAATCAAAAGTGGATCCCCGAGGGTACCAAAGCCCAAACTTAGGAGTATAAGCCAAATATCTCAAGATTCGTTTTACGGCCGTAAGGTGTGATTCCTTAGGGTCGGCTTGGAATCTTGCACACATGCATACGGAAAGCATAATGTCCGGTCGAGATGCACATAAATAAAGCAATGAACCAATCATCGACCGGTATACCTTTTGATCCACGGACTTACCTCCCGTGTCGAGGTCGAGATGCCCATTTGTTCCCATGGGTGTCTTGATGGGCTTGGCATCCTTCATTCCAAACTTGGTTAGGATGTCTTGAGTATACTTCGTTTGGCAAATGAAGGTGCCTTCTTGGAGTTGCTTGACTTGGAATCCTAGAAAATACTTCAACTCCCCCATCATAGACATCTCGAATTTCTGTGTCATGATCCTACTAAATTCTTCACATGTAGATTCGTTAGTAGACCCAAATATGATATCATCAACATAAATTTGGCATACGAACAAATCATTGTCAAGAGTTTTAGTGAATAAAGTAGGATCGGCTTTGCCGACTTTGAAGCCATTTGCAATAAGGAAATCTCTAAGGCATTCATACCATGCTCTTGGGGCTTGCTTGAGCCCATAAAGCGCCTTAGAGAGCCTATAAACATGGTTAGGGTACTCACTGTCTTCAAAGCCGGGAGGTTGCTCAACATAGACCTCTTCCTTGATTGGTCCATTGAGGAAGGCACTCTTCACGTCCATTTGATAAAGCTTGAAGCCATGGTAAGTGGCATAGGCTAATAATATGCGAATTGACTCAAGCCTAGCTACGGGTGCATAGGTTTCACCAAAATCCAAACCTTCGACTTGTGAATACCCCTTGGCCACGAGTCGAGCTTTGTTCCTAGTCACCACACCATGCTCGTCTTGCTTGTTGCGGAAGACCCACTTGGTTCCTACAACATTTTGATTAGGACGTGGAACCAAATGCCATACCTCATTCCTTGTGAAATTGTTGAGCTCCTCTTGCATCGCCATCACCCAATCCGAATCTTGAAGTGCTTCCTCTACCCTGTGTGGCTCAATAGAGGAAACAAAAGAGTAATGTTCACAAAAATGTGCAACACGAGATCGAGTAGTTACCCCCTTATGAATGTCGCCGAGGATGGTGTCGACGGGGTGATCTCGTTGTATTGCTTGGTGGACTCTTGGGTGTGGCGGCCTTGGTTGTTCATCCTCCTTGTCTTCATTATTTGCATCTCCCCCTTGATCGTTGCCGTCATTTTGAGGTGGCTCATCTTCTTGATCTTCTTGTTCAACCTCTTGAGCCTCATCCTCAATTTGTGTTGGTGGAGATGCTTGCATGGAGGAAGATGGTTGATCTTGTGCATGTGGAGGCTCTTCGGATTCCTTAGGACACACATCCCCAATGGACATGTTCCTTAGCGCTACGCATGGAGCCTGTTCTTCACCTATCTCATCAAGATCAACTTGCTCTACTTGAGAGCTGTTAGTCTCATCAAACATAACGTCACAAGAAACTTCAACAAGTCCTGAGGACTTGTTAAAGACTCTATATGCCCTTGTGTTTGAGTCATATCCTAGTAAAAAGCCTTCTACAGTTTTAGGAGCAAATTTAGATTTTCTACCTCTTTTGACAAGAATAAAACATTTGCTACCAAAAACTCTAAAATATGAAATATTTGGCTTTTTACCGGTTAGGAGTTCATAAGATGTCTTCTTGAGGATTCGGTGAAGATATAACCGGTTGATGGCGTAGCAGGCGGTGTTGACCGCCTCGGCCCAAAACCGATCCGGTGTCTTGTACTCATCAAGCATGGTTCTTGCCATGTCCAATAGAGTTCGATTCTTCCTCTCCACTACACCATTTTGTTGTGGAGTATAGGGAGAAGAGAACTCATGCTTGATCCCCTCCTCCTCAAGGAAGCCTTCGATTTGAGAGTTCTTGAACTCCGTTCCATTGTCGCTTCTAATTTTCTTGATCCTTAAGCTAAACTCATTTTGAGCCCGTCTCAAGAATCCCTTTAAGGTCTCTTGGGTATAAGATTTGTCCTGTAAAAAGAACACCCAAGTGAAGCGAGAATAATCATCCACAATAACTAGACAGTACTTACTCCCGCCGATGCTTATGTAAGCGATCGGGCCAAATAGATCCATGTGTAGGAGCTCCAGTGGCCTGTCACTAGTCATGATGTTCTTGTGTGGATGATGAGTGCCAACTTGCTTCCCGGCTTGGCATGCGCTACAAATCCTGTCTTTCTCAAAATGAACATTGGTTAGTCCTAAAATGTGTTCTCCCTTTAGAAGCTTGTGAAGATTCTTCATTCCAACATGGGCTAGTCGGCGGTGCCAGAGCCAACCCAAGTTAGTCTTAGCAACCAAGCAAGTGTTGAGTTCAGCTCTATCAAAATCTACCAAGTATAGCTGACCCTCTAACACTCCCTTAAATGCTATTGAATCATCACTTCTTCTAAAGACAGTAACACCAATATCAGTAAATAGACAGTTGTAGCCCATTTGACACAATTGGGATACGGAAAGCAAATTGTAATCTAAAGAATCTACAAGAAAAACATTGGAAATAGTGTGGTCAGGTGATATAGCAATTTTACCCAAACCTTTGACCAAACCTTGATTTCCATCCCCGAATGTGATAGCTCGTTGGGGATCTTGGTTTTTCTCATATGAGGAGAACATCCTTTTCTCCCCTGTCATGTGGTTTGTGCACCCGCTGTCGAGTATCCAACTTGAGCCCCCGGATGCATAAACCTACAAAACAATTTTAGTTCTTGATTTTAGGTACCCAAACGGTTTTGGGTCCTTTGGCATTAGAAACAAGAACTTTGGGTACCCAAACACAAGTCTTTGATCCCTTGTGTTTGCCCCCAACAATTTTGGCAACTACCTTGCCGGATTTGTTAGTTAAAACATAAGATGCATCAAAAGTTTTAAATGAAATGGCATGATCATTTGATGCATTAGTAGTTTTCTTTCTAGGCAACTTGGCACGGGTTGGTTGCCTAGAACTAGATGTCTCATCCTTATACATAAAAGCATGGTTAGGGCCAGAGTGAGACTTCCTAGAATGAATTTTCCTAATCTTGCTCTCAGGATAGCCGGCAGGGTACAAAATGTAACCCTCGTTATCCTGAGGCATGGGAGCCTTGCCCTTAACAAAGCTAGATAAGTTCTTTGGAGGGGCATTAATTTTGACATTGTCTCCCTTTTGGAAACCAATGCCGTCCTTAATGCCAGGGCGTCTCCCATTATAGAGCATGCTTCTAGCAAATTTAAATTTTTCATTTTCTAAGTCATGCTCACTGATCTTAGCATTAAGTTGTGCTATGTGATCATTTTGTTTTTTAATTAAGGCTAGGTGATCATGAATAGCATCAACATTAATATCTCTACATCTAGTACAAATGGAAATATGCTCAGTAGATGTAGAAGGTTTGCAAGATTTTAATTCAATGACCTTAGCATGCAACAAATCATTTTTAGTTCTAAGGTCGGAAATAGTAGCATTGCAAACATCAAAATCCTTAGCTTTAGCAATTAATTCCTCATTCTCATTTCTAAGGCTAGCGAGAGAAATGTTCAATTCTTCAATCCTAGCAAGTAAATCATCATTATTATTTCTAGGATTTGGAATTGAAACATTGCAAATATGAGAATCAACCTTAGCTAACAAATTAGCATTTTCATTTCTAAGGTTGTCTATAGTCTCATGGCAAGTACTTAGCTCACTAGACAATTTTTCACATTTTTCTATTTCTAGAGCATAAGCATTTTTAACCTTAACATGCTTCTTATTTTCTTTAATAAGGAAGTCCTCTTGAGAATCCAAGAGATCATCCTTCTCATGTATAGTACTAATCAATTCATTTAGTTTTTCTTTTTGTTGCATGTTGAGGTTAGCAAAAAGAATGCGCAAGTTATCCTCCTCATTTTTATCATCATCCTCATCACTAGATGTTTCATATTTAGTGGAGGACCTTGATTTTACCTTCTTTTTGCCGTCCTTGGCCATGAGACACTTGTGGCCGACGTTGGGGAAGAGAAGGCCTTTGGTGACGGCGATGTTGGCGGCGTCCTCGTCGTCGGAGGAGTCGCTTGAGCTTTCGTCGGAGTCCCACTCCCGACAAACATGGGCATCGCCGCCCTTCTTCTTGTAGTACTTCTTCTTCTCCTTTCTTCTTCCCTTTTTGTCGTCGCCCCTGTCACTGTCACTAGACATAGGACATTTTGCAATAAAGTGACCGGGCTTACCACACTTGTAGCAAACCTTCTTGGAGCGGGGTTTGTAGTCCTTCCCCCTCCGTTGCTTGAGGATTTGCCGAAAGCTTTTGATGATTAAGGCCATCTCCTCATTGTCGAGCTTGGAGGCGTCAATTGGTTGTCTACTTGGTGTAGACTCCTCCTTCTTCTCCTCCGTTGCCTTGAAGGCCACGGGTTGCGCCTCGGATGTAGAAGGTTCGTCAAGCTCGTTGATCTTCTTTGAGCCCTTAATCATGCATTCAAAGCTCACAAAATTCCCGATAACTTCCTCGGGGGTCATTAGTGGATATCTAGGATTACCACGAATTAATTGAACTTGAGTGGGGTTAAGGAAAATAAGTGCTCTTAAAATAACCTTAACCACCTCGTGGTCATCCCATTTTTTGCTCCCGAGGTTGCGCACTTGGTTCACCAAGGTCTTGAGCCGATTGTACATGTCTTGTGGCTCCTCCCCTTGGCGAAGACGAAAGCGACCGAGCTCCCCCTCGATCGTTTCCCGCTTGGTGATCTTGGTGAGTTCATCACCCTCATGTGCCGTCTTGAGTAGGTCCCAAATCTCTTTTGCGTTCTTCAACCCTTGCACTTTGTTGTATTCCTCCTTGCTTAGAGAGGCAAGGAGAATGGTTGCGGCTTGGGAGTTGAAGTGCTCGATTTGGGCCACTTCGTCCGTGTCATAATCCTCATCCCCTATTGATGGTACCTGTGCTCCAAACTCAACAACATTCCATATACTTTTGTGGAGTGAGGTTAGATGAAATTTCATTAAATCACTCCACCTAGCATAATCTTCGCCATCAAAAGTCGGCGGTTTGCCTAATGGAACGGAAAGTAATGGAGTATGTCTAGATGTTTGGGGATAGTTTAAGGGGATCTTACTAAACTTCTTGCGCTCTTGGCGCTTAGAAGTTACGGACGGTGCATCGGAGTCGGAGGTGGATGTTGATGAAGTGTCGGTCTCGTAGTAGACCACCTTCCTCATCCTCTTGTGCTTGTCCCCACTCCGATGCGGCTTGTGAGAAGAAGATTTTTCCTTCTTCTCCTTGTGGTGAGAAGAGGAAGATCTTTTCTCCTTCCGCTTGGAGGAGTTCTTCTTCTTCTCCCTTCTCTTGGTGCGGGACTCTTCCGATGAAGTGCTCCCTTGGCTTGTAGTGGGCTTGTTGTCGCCGGTCTCCATCTCCCTCTTGGTGTGATCTCCCGACATCACTTCGAGCGGTTAGGCTCTAATGAAGCACCGGGCTTTGATACCAATTGAAAGTCGCCTAGAGGGGGGGTGAATAGGGCGAAACTGAAAATCACAAAAATAATCACAACTACAAGCCGGGTTAGCGTTAGAAATAAAATAGAGTCCGCAAGAGAGGGCGCAAAACAAATCGCAAGCGAATAATAAAGTGAGACACGCGGATTTGTTTTACCGAGGTTCGGTTCTCTCAAACCTACTCCCCGTTGAGGAGGCCACAAAGGCCGGGTCTCTTTCAACCCTTCCCTCTCTCAAACGGTCCCTCGGACCGAGTGAGCTTTTCTCCTTCTCAATCAAACGGGAATAAAACTTCCCTGCAAGGGCCACCACACAATTGGTGCCTCTTGCCTTGGTTACAATTGAGTTTTGATCACAAGAACAAGTGAGAAAGAAAGAAAGCGATCCAAGCGCAAGAGCTCAAAAGAACACGACAAATCTCTCTCGCTAGTCACTAAAGGCTTGAGTGGAATTGGAGAGGATTTGATCTCTTGGGTGTGTCTAGAATTGAATGCCTAGCTCTTGTAAGTGGTTGGAAGTTGGAAAACTTGAATGCAATGAATGTGGGGGTGGTTGGGGTATTTATAGCCCCAACCACCAAAAGTGGCCGTTGGGGAGTCTGTCTGTTCGATGGCGCACCGGACAGTCCGGTGCCCCTGCCACGTCATCAATGCCGTTGGATTCTGACCGTTGGAGCTTCTGACTTCTGGGTCCGCCTGGGTGTCCGGTGCACACCGGACAACAACTGTTCATTGTCCGGTGCGCCGGTATGGGCATGCCTGACGTCTGCGCGCGCTGCGCGCGCATTAAATGCACCGCAGGTAGCCGTTGGCGCCGAAATAGCCGTTGCCCCGCTGGTACACCGGACAGTCCGGTGCACACCGGACATGTCCGGTGAATTATAGCGGAGCGGCTGCCGCGCGAACCCGAGGCTGGCGAGTTGAGGAGGCCGCGCTTCCATGGAGCACCGGACACTGTCCGGTGTACACCGGACAGTCCGGTGAATTATAGCGCGCCGGCTTCCGAGAATTCCCAAAGGCGAAGAGTTTGAGTTGGAGTCCTCTGGGCGCACCGGACACTGTCCGATGTACACCGGACAGTCCGGTGCCTCCAGCCAGAGGTGCCTTCGGTTGCCTCTTTGCTCCTTTGTTGAATCCAAAACTTGATCTTTTTATTGGCTGAGTGTGAACCTTTTGTACCTGTATAACTTATACACTAGAGCAAACTAGTAAGTCCAATATTTGTGTTGGGCAATTCAACCACCAAAATTATTTAGGGACTAGGTGTAAGCCTAATTCCCTTTCAGCTTGATTATATTGTGCGACATGCTTCGGGCAAAATACTATCTGAAGGAGAAAAACGAGAAGCCCATCACTATGCCTAGAGATTAAAATATCTGAAAGGGGCATTGATATTCAATGGTAGCGGAGAAGAGGACTTCTTGTATTGTCTCCCAGACAGCAAGGAGATCTCTGTCTGTCGGGAGATGGCAAGAAGCTTCGGATTCCCCACCTTGGAAGATGGGCTTTCAGTTTTGTCAAAAGATGAATTGGCCGACAGCTTAGCATATAACAGCTTAAAGGTGAGAAACTAAACTTTTTGCGTGGTTAAAAATTTGTGTGCTTATTTCTTAATATCACATTCCTTTTGCAGGGCCTTATTCTTAGCAACGCCCTAAGAGCGCAGAAAAACGCTGAAGACGAGGGATGCACCATGGCATTGAATAACCTTCGCTCCAAGGTGATTGAGCTAAGGAACGAAGGTCTTGAGAAAGACAAAATTTTACATTCATTGATTAACAAAATAAAAGAGGACGAAGCTTCTTCCAAGGCTCAAGCTGAAGCCCAGAAGTGCAAAATTGAAAATCTTCAGAAACAGCTGGCTGAGGCAAACCTAAGGTGTGCAACTGCCGAAACTAACCTTGAAGTCAGCGACTACTGGAAGAATCATTGGGAGAAAACAACTATAGAGCTTCGGTCTTCAAAAGAAAAATGTTATGAAAAATCCATGAAATGTGTGGAAACAATTAAGAGTAGCTTCACCAGCGCCGGCGCATTTTTGAATGAAAGCAACTTCGTACTGGGAGATCCCGAAGGTCCAATCGACTGGATCAACGGTGAGGCCGAGGCTTTTGAAGAAATTTTGAGTGGCCGTGGGGACATATGTGCCTTCTCGGGTGCTAGGGGGATGGCCACTATTTTGGAGAGAAGAGGCTGCGATCATGTGAAATCCTTGGCGCAAACCGAGGCCGCCTTAACTATTGAAGATGTAAAAGACCCCTCGGCCGAAGCAAGCTTGGTTGGTGGAAAATTTTTCACCAACATCTGGGAAAATGGCGGTCGGGAGATGGCTCAAGAAATCATAAGGAGAAGTGAAAAAGGTATTCACGATGCCAGAAAAGTGGCAGAGGCCGCTGAGAAAAGTGCGGATCTCGAGAGGCGAATAGGTATTGACTACTAACTTTTTGACTTTATGTTGTAATTTTATGACTTCGGACTTATTTACACTTTGCAATACAGCCTTACAAACTCCTCCCCCAGAGCCCACCGAGCCATTGGCGGACCCCAAAGCAAAGGGGGATGATGAGATTAGAAAAATGGCCGAAGCTATTATGGATAAAATTGTTGATCAACTACTAAATGAAGCTGCAGAAGTAGTATTACGAGAAGATTAGCTATTATTGTAAAGCCATTTGGAGTGTAATATTTGCTGGACAATATGCATAATATTTTGTAATTTTGCATGTAATATATAAGCTATTTATGATTCAACTCTTTACGATGCATGAAACTTTACGTACATACCGTTTTTGAGCCTTCGGCGAAAAAAACACCTTCCCTTCTTTTCATGCTTCGTAAAGAATATCCATATTCCGTAAAAATATTACGGTTTCCGAAAAACATCTATGCCTTGTGAACAATAGATCTCCTTTTTCATATCAAAGTGACGAAGCTGTATTTCTTAAAAACCTATTTTGTGCCTTGGCACTTCTTCGAAACGATCTTCGAAGCTCAATAACGTAGGTCAACATTGTGTACCTTTCCAAAGATCCATATTGCACCCCCTTCTTGTGCTATCGATGCAATATGATGTATGATGCTATGCTATGCACGTGATGTAATGATGTAATGATATGCAAAGTGAAATTCGCGCCGAAGGCCTACACACATTCCCCAGTGGAACACACAATCTTTTGGTCATTTTTCGGTAAATCAGCGTTGAATTTTTGCTGTAAGCCTCCCTTAGGAGCTTCTTCGCCTTCTATTTTGGCGGTATCAGCGTTTATTTTTCGCTGTAAGCCTCCCTTAGGAGCTTCTTCGCCTTCTATTTCGACGGTATCAGCGTTTATTTTTCGCTGTAAGCCTCCCTTAGGAGCTTCTTTGCCTTCTATTTCGGCGGTATCAGCGTTTATTTTTCGCTGTAAGCTCTATATTCCCTTTGGAACGACTTTTGAGCAGGAAACTTACGCTGTGTTCCCTTTAGAACGACTTTTGTTGCTTCAACAATAATTTGTAATGCATTCCTTCATCAAAACCTTTAGAACTTCGTCAGTGTTTGAAGAAGATATATTCATCATGATAATGACAAAGCTATTACAGGAGATTGAAAACAACAAAAGAAATGAATTTTCAATGCTTGTTCTTTATTGAAAAGGTGAATGATGACAAATGTAAAGGCTGTTTCTGAGGTAGGATATATCTTAGTAGATGTGCTTTGATTCTGGCATAGTACTATTGACTGTGCGAGCTTCAGACTGCTCCCTGAAGTCTCTCTGCTGGTGACTGTGCTGGCTCCCTTCTGGCTGCTGGCCTTGGGGATAAATGGGTTGCATTGGTGGTGGAGTTGGAGGCTGTTGCCAAGATGCCTGAGGTTGGCTTGCTGAAGCAACAGAAGCTGCAGGATGGTTGCCCACATATTCTGGAATGTATGGTAAGTGGTACGAAGCAGTATGCATAACTTGCTTTGGCTGACTCTATTGGGCTGCAGCTTCTGCTATCTCTTTCTGTTTTTGAATGGTGACATGGCACATCCTGGTGGTATGGCCCTTGTCCTCTCCACAGAATAGGTAGTAGATTTTCCTGGGCTGATTCCCAAACCTTCCCCCGAAGCCCCTAGCGCCTCTGCCCCTTGGAGCTAGGGGCCGAGGATAGCTCTGTTGCTACCCCGAAGCCTGAGAGGGATGCTGCGGCCCTTGTTGCTGACTTCCCCTATCGTCATTCTGAGTAGAATGGATAGACCTAACGTGCCTAGGGTGGATTCTCCCTCCAAAGCCCCTAGTCATTTCGGAGAACCTATAAGCTTCCTCCCTCCTTTGCCGAAAGTCATTATCTGCTCTGATATATTCGTCCATCTTCTGAAGCAGCTTCTCCAGGGTCTGAGGGGGTTTCCTGGCGAAGTATTGGGCTATAGGTCCTGGCCGAAGCCCCTTAATCATGGCCTCAATAACAATCTCATTAGGCATCGTTGGCGCCTGTGCCCTTAGTCGTAAAAACCTTCAGACATACGCCTGAAGGTATTCTTCATGATCCTGAGTGCACTGGAACAAAGCTTGAGCAGTGACCGGTTTTGTCTGAAACCCTTGAAAGCTGGTAATAAGCATATCCTTCAGCTTTTGCCACGATGTGATTGTTCCTGGCCGAAGAGAAGAGTACCAGGTCTGGGCAACATTTTTGACTGCCATGACGAAGGATTTCGCCATGACTGCAGTGTTGCCACCATATGAAGATATGGTTGCTTCGTAGCTCATCAGAAATTGCTTCGGGTCTGAGTGTCCGTCATACATTGGGAGCTAGGGTGGTTTGTAAGATGGGGGCCAAGGTGTAGCCTGCAGTTCAGCTGACAGAGGAGAAACATCGTCAAAAGCAAAATTTCCATGATGGAAATCATCATACCAGTCATCCTCATTGACAAAGCCCTCTTGGTGAAGCTCTCTGTACTGGGGCCTCCGGTTCTGTTCATCTTGCGTGAGATGACGAACCTCTTCAGAGGCTTCGTCTATCTGCCTTTGCAGGTCAGCTAGCCGAGCCATCTTTTCTTTCTTACTTTGCACTTGTTGATGCAGCATCTCCATATTCCTGATTTCTTGGTCCAAATCATCCTCCTGAAGAGTTGGACTGGTGGCCTTCCTCTTCTGGCTTTGGGCTTCCCGAAGGGAAAGAGTCTCCTGGTTCGGGTCCAGTGGCTGCAAAGCAGCAGCCCCTGTTGCTGAAGCTTTCTTTGGCGGCATGACGAAGGTTGATGTTTGCCGAATGGTGGTCAAAAAAGGGTTCACCGGAGGTGGGTGCCAATGTTGGGGACTTGTTCTTAAATGCTATGAATTAAGAGCAAGGCAACACGGAAATCGTTAAACGTTAAAGCCCTTCGTCCTCCGAAACATCATTTCCCTTAGGATATAATGAGTTTCGGACGAAGGTTATGAAGGATGCACCTTCGTCAGTATAGCAAATAATGAAAAAGGGGATTCATAGAAAGTATGAGGAATGACATAAATGCTTAAATATCATCATAAGCTCATATCTATTATTATTATTATAAAGATGACAATAAATTACAAATGTACCTTCGGTTTGAAGGAAAGCAAAAGTACAAGCGTGACGCAAAAGTGAATGCCCAGTCAGCGTGAACAGTACGGGAGTACTGTTCACCTATTTATAGGCATGGGTCGCAGCACATGTAAAATTACATCCAAGTCCTTTGCTTTTGATAATAACTCTATAGTAATCCATCGAGGTCTAGATAGTCTTTTCCTCTTTAAGTCGGTTCCCTCTTTTCTACCATCATGCCGAAGCTTCCTTGCGCACATCTTCGGCTCTGTTCCGTCCTTCATTCTCTTTGTGTTTCTTCATACAACAATTTTGACTTATCCAAAGGGTTCATGTCCGAAGATACCTGTTCATGTATTATACTCCAAAAACATTGTTAAATCTTGTTTTTGAGGACCTTCGAAAGCTGAAGGCCCCCAACAGGTAATATGAAAAATTGACTCCTGTCAAACATTTTGCAATCTAATAAGTCCAAAGTACAGGGACGTCGGCCATAGCGATACAAGCCGATGTGTCTGCATGTACAGTTTCTACTTCATCGTCCATCCATTGCAATAATATTTTATGTGAAGTAGAAGGTACACATTGATTAGCATGAATCCAATCTCTTTCTAAGATAATACTATACTTTCTGTCTACTTCGGCAACAAAGAAGGCAGCAATGAGGGTCTTTGTCCCGATGGTTAATTCAACGGACGACATCCTTTGCCACTATCGGACTGTTGCTCCCACCACTGTTGAGTGTCATGTTGGTCCTGATCAGCTCGCTATCCTGCTTACCTAGCTTTCAGTAAAAATAGTAAGACATTAAATTTATGGTCGCTCCTCCATCAATCAGCACCCTAGAAATCGTGTCCATCAATGTGGTCGCGCACATAGAGCAGCTTCAGATGAATGACCAATTCTTTGGGTTTGGTGAAGTCATGTCCTTAGGACCAAAATCAAACTTAGTGACCACATGTTCGTCATCACCGCTAATATTATAATCAGCTAAAAATGTAATTACATTAACTTCCATACCTGCATGTTGTGGTGAGACTTCGTAATCCACCATATCTTCTCCTAATAGGTTGTCGTCGTCACCACTCTGGTCCATAGGAACCGGAGAGTCTTCAGGAGCTTACTGGTAGGGCACAAACGGTTCGGACCCTAGGGCCAGATGGTCCACCGTCTTTGCATGAACCTACACAATTGTATTTGTATTTTGCTTTTTATGGTCGTTCTTCATTTGTGTTAATTTCAGCAACCTTTAGTCTCCATACTTTATTTTGTGGTGGCGGGGAATATGGATGTGTATCATTAAATATCTTTTATGCCTCCTCTTGTCTTCTTTCTTTTGCTCTCAGACATTGCAACTTGTAGTTTTGAGAGTGCGTCAGTCCCGATGGGCACCTCGAGACATGGAGTATTTGGGGTCAGCTATTTTAGTGGTAGCAACTTTATCTTTCTCTTTGTTAATTTTGGCCAATTTACCAAAGGTCATCGACCCTTCATTATTACCATTAATAATGACTTTTGTTGTGCCTATTTTAATGATGTCACCCGTTATTGTCCTTTTTCCTGCCTTGGAAATTTGGCCAATTCTACAGATGTGGGAGTTCTCTCCCTATGCTCCCTGCTGGATTGGTCAGCTTTTGGGGCTGAGTATTCTTGCATTCTTGTTGGAACTGTCCTTGATGACCAGATCAAGAGGGACTCAATCAGACTTGTACTGGTGGACTAGCCTATCGAAAACAGATGTTTAGGATGTCTCCCAAGCCAGGTATGGTGGCGTCCCATAAGGATATTGTGGGTATATCGTGGGCATTCCCCACATTTGGGTTGGCGAGTATGGTGGGGGTGGATATGTATGAGTGTATGAGAATTGAGGTGGATATGGCATGGGTGGATGTTAGGGTGGAGGCGTCTATGCAGGTGATGTGAGTTGTGTGTTTGGGACTAATTGGAAAAATTTCTAGATGATTTATTTGGCTTTATTTGTTGAGATGACTCAATAACTTTCGCCTGCCTCTCTTGGGCAGGCGAGTATGGTCTCTTCATCGGCCGATCACGGTCACCGACCTTTTTGTTGACATATTTAGACAACAGCTGGTCAAAAGTTGGGTCAGCTTTAATTAGTCGACCATGTGCTTTAGCTGTATTTTGCTTCCACGTACCTATTTTGGATCATCGAGGTTTGAAGGTATGTAGTCGCTGCTGCCTCTAGTCACCGCCGGACCATTCGCCCAAGCTGCTGGTCGGACCGTCCGCCGGAGATCCGGACTATCCATGCTTTAGGGTTGGACCGTCTGTGATATGCAGAATAGGGGTCTTGGCCCTATCATCTGCCTGCATCTGTCCCTCAGTGTTGACAGACTTGATAGTAACCTTTAGCATTTCTCTCCCTTCTAGTGTCTTTTTTGCAATGACTTTCCTAGAGAGAATTTTCATACTCTCGTCGAGGACCCAAGGGCCGCCGATGAGGATGTCTTTTCCCTTGTCATTACTGGCCACCTCTGACCGAACCAAGGCCTTTTACCATCTAGATCTGTAATGTTGATAGGGAAAGGCTACTTATCCACCTGCATTTCCTAAAAATTTAACCAGCTCTAATTAATGGTCGATTGAATTTGCCGATGAAATACATTACAATTATTAGTGGCATGAGAAAAAGAATTACGTCACTTACAAAAATCTTTATTTTAATTCATCTGTGGGCAGAATAGTGTCAGTCATCTTGATGTTGCCACTCTTTAGTAATCCATCAAATAACTTATCACATTTAGTAACATTAAGAGTAAATTTCATCACTTCTTATCGATTATTTTGACCAGTAGAGAGGAACAAGCGGTTTTGGTCTTAGCTGGCCAAACCATCTTAGCAATAAACACTTCTTTTGGCTCGCCGTCTGGACTACTTTGATCGCAATTAACTAAATTAACGTCGTGATGTGTCGTTCTTAGTGTGTCTTTACTTCGACTTTCACAAGCCATAGCCCACTGATGCAACTGTGCTCAAGTAAAGAATTGGATGCCCTCTAAATTTTCTTTTAAATAATTACGCATCCCATTAAAGGCCAACTCTGATGCTTGCCTTTCTGCAATGTGAATTTGGAAACATCCGTTTCTAGTGTCCTATAACCTCCGGATATAATCATTAATTGATTTGTCCTTTCCTTGTTGTAGGGCTGCTAAATTGACCAGGTCTAACTCATAATCCCAGGAGAAAAAATGAGCATGAAATTTTTGCTCTAAATCCCCAAGAGTAAATAGAGTTAGGTGGCAAAGTGGTGTACCGTGCAAAAGCGGTACCAGTTAGGGATAGTGAAAATAATCGTACACGGAATGCCTCCCTATCGATCAATTCCCCTAATTGTGCTAGAAATTGGCCTACACATTTGTGTGTGCTCCTGCACTGGTCACCTGAAAAATTTGTAAATTTGGGTATCCTTGTCCTTGTGGGTATGGGCCGTGGTCGAATCGGCTGTCATATGGCCTCCGATAAGACTACCCCACATGGGACACATTAACTTCGAGTTTGTCTCGGAATGCCCCAGCTATGTCTTCTCTCACTATACCAATGGCAGGCGGTAGTAATGCACCGACCCTTTGGTCCAACGATGGGGCGCTTGTGTTTCTATGTGTCGTTCCCTTGCCCATGGGTTTGGGTTCTGTGGGACATTAATGATGGCTCTAGGTGCCCCGTATTGGGCGTTAGATTTTTCCGGCCTCCTGGTGGACCGAAAAGGACTCATACCCATGCGTTGGTGGAACCATACCATGATTTTGAGGTAGAGAGAAGCTATGTTGGGGTGGGTAGGAGGGTTGCTGGTAATACATAGCTTCTTGTTCTGCATACCCTATCTCGGACAGTCCGGTATAATATCAAGATGGTTCGGTGACATACATGGACGGCCCGCGCGTAGGGCTGATGGTCCGAGCATGTTAGTCGTCTCTAGCGCGAGTCTCGATGGTCCGTCACGGAGGATAGGACCAGTCGCCACTAAGCTAGACTGTCTGGGCTCAAGTCCGGATAGTCCGGTCGTGCGCATGGGTGTGGATTTTCCCACATAGGTGGTGAAGGTCGTGGTTGTCCGAAAATTCATCGGCATTCCATGAAGTGAATGGGACTATGGATGCCCATTTGTGGCTGATGAACCTTGTGTGGCATCAATGTCATGTGATGGGAAATTGGGATTAAAGGATTTCTCAAATACGCGTGTCATTCTTTTAAAATCACTTTGCATACCCCAACTAACTGATGTAATTGCTCCCACTGCTAATCTACATAAACCCTAAAAGTGTGAACATCGTCGGATTTACTTACATTGGGTGCGGGTGCAGCGGGTCGAAGAGATGCCAGGTCACACTCCTTTTGTCAGACAAGCTTTTGGTGTTAATTGCTCCCAGTAGTTTTTCCCCTATAGTTCTCTAGTTTCTGTAACTCTTCAGCCGAGAGGTTCTCCATAGTTGGCTCAATGATGTTGCTAGGGGAGATGTCGGAGTGATTCGTTGAACTGGCCATATGGGGCCGATCCGTGGCAGTCCAAACATAATTATGGATCGATCTTGATAAATCTAATCTCATTGTACTGACCATAAACCACACCGTCAAAGAGATAACAATAATCAAACACAGAAGTAGTGACTTTTCCCCTCATTTAATTTAGGGGTTTGGTTATATCTGTTTAAGGTTTGGGGCATCCAGTTTGTACACGCTAATAAGGACACACAATGTGTGGAGCCTTGCGATATCGTACTCGTACATGCATGAGGTCGTCCATGAAGGTGTTGTCGCCATTAACACGTGATGAGAAAATTAGTCTCTCTCCAATAGCTTACCCATACCCATATTCAAACTCCAATCTATGAACAGTGCAGTCTCTAGTGCAAAACAGTGTTTTTGGTGACCATATGAGTGAACTGTTGGATGCTGGACACGGTCTTAGAGTTCTACAAAGGGATGGTAACGAGGAATTCCCCATCGGGGAATGGCTCTCCATCCCTGTCCCCATGTTTTTTCCTGTGGGGATCCTCATGAACGTTTGTGGGGGTATTTCTTCCTCATCCCCCGTTCCTCGCAGAGATAAATCCCCAATGGGGATCCCTGTCCATGCTTAAATTATAATTAGGATGTACTTCCTTTGTTATTGATATGAAACATTGTCGCTTATACACATTGTCAAATGTAAGTGATTTCTTAACAATGTATCTATTTGTTTTTATCATTAACTATTCCACGAAAACATCGTCACATGCAAGTTTAATGGGTCCCCATGGGGAACGGGGATGGGGAATGCTTCCCCGTCCCCATCGTCGTTTATCGGTCGAGGAAATTTTTTCCTTGTTTACATCCCCGTGGGGTAAGAAACTTCCTCCTTCCCTAATGGAAGAATTCTCCACAAGGAATCGGGGATCAAGGTCCCATTTGATAGCACCTAGAGGGGGGGTGAATAGGTGATCCTGTAAAAAATCAAATACTAATAGCTACAAAACTTAGTTATAAGTGTTAGTATGGCTAAGTAGTTTGAAGCGAGCTCTTGCGAACACAAATAATCATAGAGAGGAGCAACACAAGAGACACGCTATTTTATCCCGTTGTTTGGCCAAGTAACACTTGTCTACTTCCACGTTGTGGTGTCCCAATGGACGAGGGTTGCACTCAACCCCTTTCAAGTGATCCAATGATCAACTTGAATACCACGACTTTCTTGCTTATAGTCTTCTTCCCGTTTGCGAGGAATCTCTACAAGTTGGAGCCTCTCTGCCTTACAAGATTGATCACAAAGAACGCACAAGAGTAGGTTGGGAAGAGCAACACACACAAGACACAAATCGCAGCACACCCACGCACACAAGAGAAGACTTGAGCTTAAATGACAACCCAGGTAGTCCTTGACTCAAATGGAGCTCAAATCTCTAACACAACGAAACGAATGCGCGGGAATGAAGTATGGATGCCTTAGGATGCTTAGTGAATGCTTGTGTATTTCCTCCATGCGCCTAGGGGTCCTTTTTATAGCCCTAAGGCAGCTAGGAGCCGTTGGAGGCCAACAAGGAAGGCCATCCTTGCCTTCTATCGAGTGGCGCACCGAACAGTCCGGTGCGCCACCCGACAGTCACTGTAGCCGGTCCGGTGCCAATCTCCTTCCTTTTCTGGCGCAGACAGCCGTTGCAGCTCCAGGTCAGTTGGCGCACCGGACACTGTCCGGTGCACACCAGACAGTCCGGTTCCCCCCGCCGACCGTTGGTGCGGGCCACGCGTCGCCTGTGGATTGCGCGGCCTACCGTTGCGCTGGCGACCGTTGGCTCACCGGACAGTCCGGTGAATTATAGCCGTACGCCGTCAAACTATTCCCGAGAGCGGTCTGTTCACCAGAAACTAGCCTGGCGCACCGGACAGTCCGGTGTGCTAGGCCGAGCTGGACTTTGGCTGCACACAGCCAAGTCATTTGCAATTCTTTCTTTTCCTGTTTCTAGCACTTAGACAAAATATGTTAGTACTCAAAACAATGTACTAAGTCTAGAAACATACCTTATGTCTTGATTTGCACTTTTCTCTTCATTTAGCACACAAGAACTTAATTAAATGTGTTGGGCACTTAATCACCAAAACATAATAGAAATTGCCCAAGAGCACATTTCCCTTTCAATCTCCCCCTTTTTGGTGATTTATGCCAACGTATCCAAAAGCAACCAAAAGAAGTGCAACATCAATGCAATTGAGAACAATATTGTCTTTGCACAAGTTTTGACATATTTGGATCATTCTTTGCCACCACTTGGTTTGTTTTTGCAAATTAAATTCATTTTCCTATCTCTAAGTCAAACTCACGTGTTTGGGCACAAAGAGAGATACTCCAGGAGTGAAATTTATCAAGTGCCAAAAACTCCCCCTTTCCCATAATCATAAATTCTCCCCCACAAGAGACCAAATTTTACAATAAGAATATTTTGGACAAATCAAAAGTTCTAACTCTATTGTTTTCAAAATTCATAAGTGGTAGCTGATCCATTTGCTTTGGCCTTAATTTCTCCCCCTTTGGCATTAAGCACCAAAACAGGATCATTCTTGGCCCTTTAACCCCATTGCCTCACCAAAATTGTCAATTAAGAGCAAAAAGGAAATAAGAGCATAGGTATGAACTTGGAAGTAAATACACCAATACCGGAGTGCAGTGGAAGTCTTTGCAACGTCCAAGTCCATTTTCCCCTTTCAATGCACCTTTGAGACTACATCAAGTATACTCAAACAAACAGATTAGTCTCAAAGGGTCAAGTTGTAGCACATCTCCCCCTAAATATGTGCATCATTCACACGTGAACTTGTGAGGTCCGGGGATCCCTTGCACAACTTGGGCACCATAAATAAGCAACAAATTACATAAATGTAAAAAGTAACATGATCAAAGGCATAGAACACACGTATGCTATAGATCAATCCAAGTTACGCGAATCTAAGACATTTAGCTCACTACGCAACCTGCAAAAGGTTTTCTCATCTAATGGCTTGGTAAAGATATCTGCTAGCTAGTTCTCGGTGCTAACATGGTACACTTCGATATCTCCCTTTTGCTAGTGGTCCCTTAGAAAGTGATGTCAGATGTCTATGTGCTTAGTGCGGCTGTGTTCAACAGGATTATCTGCCATGCGGATTGCACTCTCATTGTCACATAGGAGTGGGACTTTGCTCAGATTGTAGCCAAAGTCCCTAAGGTTTGCCTCATCCAAAGTAGTTGCGTGCAACACTGTCCTGCGGCAACATACTCGGCCTCAACGGTGGATAGGGCAACAGATGTTTGTTTCTTTGAACTCCAAGACACCAGGGACCTTCCTAGGAATTGGCACGTCCCTGATGTACTCTTCCTATCAACCTTGCATCCAGCATAATCGGAGTCTGAATATCCAATTAAGTCAAAGGTAGACCCCTTTGGATACTAGATCCCGAAGCAAGGCGTAGCAACTAAATACCTAAGAATTCGCTTAACAGCCACAAGGTGACATTCCTTGGGGTTGGATTGACATCTAGCACACATGCATAAACTAAGCATAATGTCCGGTCTACTAGCACATAAATAAAGCAAGGAACCTATCATAGACCGGTATGCCTTTTGATCAACGGACTTACCTCCTTTGTTGAGGTCGACATGCCCGTCGGTTCCCATCGGTGTCTTCGTGGGCTTTGCGTCCTTCATCCCAAACCTCTTGAGAAGGTCTCGAGTGTACTTCGTTTGGGAGAGGAAGGTGCCATCGTTGAGTTGCTTCACTTGGAACCCAAGGAAGTAGGTCAACTCGCCCATCATCGACATCTCAAACTTTTGAGTCATCACCCTGCTAAACTCCTCACAAGACTTTTGATTAGTAGAACCAAATATTATGTCATCGACATAAATTTGGCACACAAAAAGATCACCGTCACAAGTCTTAGTGAAAAGAGTGGGATCGGCTTTCCCAACCTTGAAAGCATTAGCAATTAAGAAATCTCTAAGGCATTCATACCATGCTCTTGGGCCTTGCTTAAGTCCATAGAGCGCCTTAGAGAGCTTAAACACATGGTTGGGGTACCTGTCATCCTCAAAACCAGGGGGTTGTTCCACATACACCTCCTCCTTGATTGGCCCGTTGAGGAAAGCGCTCTTCACATCCATTTAAAACAACCTGAAAGAGTGGTGAGCGACATAGGCTAATAATATTCGAATAGACTCTAGCCTAGCCACAGGAGCAAAAGTCTCCTCGAAATCCAAACCTACGACTTGGGCATAACCTTTTGCCACAAGTCGAGCCTTGTTTCTTATCACCACCCCATGCTCGTCTTGCTTGTTGCGGAACACCCACTTGGTTCCCACAACATTTTGCTTTGGACGTGGCACCAGGCACCAAACTTTATTCCTCTTGAAGTTGTTGAGCTCTTCCTTCATGGCCAACACCCAGTCCGGATCCTGCAAGGCCTCTTCTACCCTGAAAGGCTCAATAGAAGAGACAAACGAGTAATGCTCACAAAAATTAGCTAAACGTGAGCGAGTTGTTACTCCCTTGCTTATGTCACCCAGAATTTGATTGACGGGGTGATTTCTTTGGATCGTCGCTCGGACTTGAGTTGGAGGGACCAGTGGTGCTTCTTCCTCCATAACTTGTTATTCTTGTGCTCCCCCTTGATCACGCGCTTCTTCTTGAGGAACCTGTCCATCATCTTGAGTTGGGGAATGCACCATTGTTGAGGAAGAAGGCTGATCTTGCTCCTGTTGTTCCTGTGGTCGCACATCTCCAATCACCATCGTGCGCATTGCGGCCGTTGGAACATCATCTTCATCTATGTCATCAAGATCAACTTGCTCTCTTAGAGAGCCATTAGTCTCATAAAATACAACATCGCTGGAGACTTCAACCAAACCTGTCGGGGACCATAATTAGGGGTACCCTCAAGGCTCCTAATTCTCAGCTGGTAACCCCCATCAGCACAAAGCTGCAAAGGCCTGATGGGTGCGATCAAGCCAGGGATCAGTCCATTCGAGGGACTCGATCACGCCTCGCCCGAGCCTAGCCTCGGATAAGGGCAGCCGACCCCGGAGGATCTCCGCCTCGCCCGAGGCCCCCCTCCAGCGGCGAACACGTTCCCGGCTCGCCCGAGGCCCTGTCTTCACCAAGAAACAACCCCGACCAAATCGCAGGAGCATTTAATGCAAAGGTGGCCTGACACCTTTATCCTGACGCGCGCCCCTTAGCTGACAGAGCCGAAGTGACCGCCGTCACTTCGCCGCTCCACTGACCGGTCTGTCAGAAAGGCAGCGCCGCCTGCGCCGCTCCGACTGCGGTGCCACTTGACAGAGTGAGGCTGACAGGCGGTCAGGCCTGGCCGCACACACCATAGGAAACTCCGCTCCGCCTGACCCAGGGCTCGGACTCGGGCAAAGCCCCAGAAGACAGCGAACTTCGCTCCGCCCGACCCAGGGCTCGGACTTGGGCTCAGCCCCAGAAGACGACGAACTCCGCTCCGCCCGACCCAGGGCTCGGACTTGGGCTCAGCCCCAGAAGACGGCGAACTTCGCTTCGCCCGACCCCGGGACTCAAATTCCGCCCTGGCCTCAGCCAACGGCCTCCGCCTCGCTCGACCCAGAGGCTCGGACTCGGCCTCGGCCACGGAAGACGGACTCGACCTCGACCTCGGAGAAGCCTCCACATCGCCCAACCTAGGGCGCGGACCGGCCACGTCAACAGGAGGCGCCATCATTACCCTACTCCAAGCTGACTCAGGCTACGGGGAACAAGACCGGCGTCTCATCTGGCTCGCTCCGCCAGATAGGCGATGATGGCGCCCCGCACGTTCCCTGACGATGGCGGCTCTCGGCCCCCTTACGAAAGCAAGAGGACGTCAGCAAGGACTCGACGGCCCCAACAGTTGTCCCTCCGCCGGGCTCCAACGCTCCTCCGACGGCCACGACATCACACAAACCGGGTGCCAAGATCTCTCCGGCCGCCACGATGGCGTGTACTTAGGGCGCTAGCTCTCCTCCGCTAGACACGTAGCACTCTGCTACACCCCCCATTGTACACCTGGACCCTCTCCTTACGCCTATAAAAGGAAGGGCCAGGGCCCTCTTAGAGAGGGTTGGCCGCTCGGGGACGAGGACGAGACGGGCGCTCGCATAAGGCCGCTCGCTCCTTCCCCCGTGTGGACGCTTGTAACCCCCTACTGCAAGCGCACCCGACCTGGGCGCGGGACGAACACGAAGGCCGCGGGATTTCCACCTCTCTCTCGCCCATCTCCGGCCTCCTCTCTTTCCCCCTTCGCGCTCGGCCTCGCGTCGACCCATCTGGGCTGGGGCACGCGGCGACACTTCACTCGTCGGCTCAGGGACCCCCCGGTCTCGAAATGCCGACAGTTGGCGCGCCAGGTAGGGGCCTGCTGCGTGTTGACGAACAGCTTCCCGTCAAGCTCCAGATGGGTAGTCTCCAGCAACCTCTCCGGCCCGGGACGGTGCTCCGTTTCGGGAGCCTTGAGTTCATGTCCCTCGACGACAGCTACGACATGATACTCTTTCCACCGCCGGGCGACAGCAACGGTGGCGGCCGACAGTCCGCCCGCCGGCGGCGGGATCGACGACGTCTTCCCCGCGCGGTGGAAGAACAACCTTCGAGCTTGCCCCGTCTTCTTCCCCGTCGACGGAGGAGGAGGAGACAGGGCAACCAAGGCCAAGCAGGAGGCGGCGCCTCGTCGGCCATCGAGCGAGTCGACAACACCAGCACTCCAACGGGGGGCGCGCCGGGCATCGGCCTCGCGCTTAAGACGAAGACGAGCGCTGTCTCCCCGCGACACGTCAATCCCGAGCAAACGAACGACGCCAGCACGCTCGAGAAAGGCTTGCTGGGTGTCGCCCTCGTACCTGAGACGACGGTGTAGTCAGCCCCCGACGTGACCTCATCACCGCCCGTCGACCAAGAGGTACCGACCGATTCCCATCCCATGCCTCTCGAATTTAGCCTCGACCCGCCTAGCGGCTCCGCTTTGGCGGACGCTCTCGTAGAGGCAAAACCGAACCCTCTGGGGTTTCGTATGCGGTCACCTTGGGACCGACTGACGGACGTCTCAACCTACGGGTCCTCTGGGTCTGAGGAAGACGACGAGCCCAGCGTCTGTTGGGATTTCTCCGGACTTGGCAACCCCAGTGCCATGCGGGGCTTCATGACCGCATGCGACTGTTGCCTTTCCGACTGTTCCGACGGTAGCCATAGCCTCGGCGACGAGGACTGCGGCCCGAGCCACAAATGTTTCCACGTCGATCTAGGGGTCCCTCCGAAGGCAACCATCTCGGCATGCCAGAGGACGGTGATCTCCCTAGGCCGGTGCCTCGCGTTGACATCCCGCGGGAGCTAGCTGTGGTCCCCGTTCCGGTGGGGGGTCACGACCCACAACTCGAGCAAATCCGCGGGGTGCAGGCCAGGCTCGACGAGGGAGCAGGAGCGCTCGAGCCAATCCGTCGGGACGTCGGGCAGGCATGGGCGGGCCAACCTCCGGCCGGAGAAATGCGTCATCTACCCCAGGGCTTCTAGCACCGCATCGCCGATGATGTCAGGGTCAGGCCACCACCCGCATCTAGTGGGGTCGGCCAGAACCTGGCAGCAGCAGAAATGCTCCTCCGCGCGATGTCGGAGCCATCAACCACCGAGGGGCGGCGAATCCAGGGAGAGCTCAAAGATCTCCTGGAAGGCGTCGCGGTCCGGTGGGCCGAGAGCTCCGCCTCCCGAAGGCAGGGGTACCCCTCGGAACATCATGCCGCGACTTCCCGATTCATGCGGGAAGCCTCGGTCTGCACCGGGCGCACGTGCAACACAGCGCCTGCGGCCCCGGGTCGCCTCGGCAACGAGCACCATCACCGCGATCGTCGGGCCCACCTCGGCGAGAGGGTGCGTCGAGGCTACCACCCTAGGCGTGGGGGACGTTACGACAGCGGGGAGGATCGGAGTCCCTCGCCCGAACCACCCGGTCCGCAGGCCTTCAGCCGGGCCATACAACGGGCGCCTTTCCTGACCCGGTTCCGACCCCCGACTACTATCACAAAGTACTCGGGGGAGACGAGACCGGAACTATGGCTCGCGGACTACCGTCTGGCCTGCCAACTGGGTGGAACGGACGATGACAACCTCATCATCCGCAACCTCCCCCTGTTCCTCTTCAACACCGCTCGCGCCTGGTTGGAGCACCTGCCTCCAGGGCAGATCTCCAACTGGGACGACCTAGTCCAAGCTTTCGCCGGCAATTTTCAGGGCACGTACGTGCGCCCCGGGAATTCCTGGGACCTCCGAAGCTGCCGACAGCAGCCGGGAGAGTCTCTCCGGGACTACATCCGGCGATTCTCGAAGCAGCACACCGAGCTGCCCAACATCACCGACTCGGACGTCATCGGCGCGTTCCTCGCCGGCACCACCTGCCGCGACCTGGTGAGCAAGCTGGGTCGCAAGACCCCCACCAGGGCGAGCGAGCTGATGGACATCGCCACCAAGTTCGCCTCTGGCCAGGAGGCGGTCGAGGCTATCTTGCAGAAGGACAAGCAGCCCCAGGGCCGCCCGCCGGAGGATGCTTCTGAGGCGTCAACTCAGCGCGGCACCAAGAAGAAGGGCAAGAAGAAGTCGCAAGTGAAACGCGACGCTGCCGACATGGACCTTGTCGCCGCCGCCGAGTACAAGAACCCTCGGAAACCCCAGGAGGTCCCAACCTCTTCGACAAGATGCTCAAGGATCTGTGCCCCTATCACCAGGGGCCCGTCAAGCACACCCTTGGGGAGTGCGTCATGCTTCGGCGCCACTTCCACAGGGCCGGGCCACCCGCGGAGGGTGGCAGGGCCCACGACGACGACAAGAAGGAAGATCACCAGGCAGGAGAGTTCCCCGAGGTTCGCGACTGCTTCATGATCTACGGCGGGCAAGCGGCGAACGCCTTGGCTCGGCACCGCAAGCAAGAGCGCCGGGAGGTCTGTTCGGTGAAGGTGGCGGCGCCAGTCTACCTAGACTGGTCCGACAAGCCCATCACCTTCGACCAGGCCGACCACCCCGACCATGTGCCGAGCCTGGGGAAATACCCGCTCGTCGTCGACCCCGTCATCGGTGACGTCAGGCTCACCAAGGTCCTCATGGATGGAGGCAGCAGCCTCAACATCATCTACGCCGAGACCCTCGGGCTTCTGCGTATCGATCTGTCCTCGGTCCGGGCGGGCGCTGCGCCTTTCCATGGGATCATCCCTGGGAAGCGCGTCCAGCCCCTCGGACAACTCGATCTTCCCGTCTGCTTCGGAACACCCTCCAACTTCCGAAGGGAGGCCCTGACGTTCGAGGTGGTCGGGTTCCGAGGAACCTACCACGCGGTATTGGGGAGGCCCTGCTACGCGAAGTTCATGGCCGTCCCCAACTACACCTACCTCAAGCTCAAGATGCCGGGCCCCAACGGGGTCATAACCATCGGCCCCACGTACAAACACGCGTTCGAATGCGACGTGGAGTGCGTGGAGTACGCCGAGGCCCTCGTAGAGTTCGAGGCCCTCATCGCCGACCTGGAGAGCCTCTACAAGGAGGTGCCAGACGTGAAGCGTCATGCCGGCAACTTCAAGCCAGCAGAGACGGTTAAGTCTGTCCCCCTCGACCCCAGCAGCGACGCCTCCAAGCAAGTCCGGATCGGCTCCGGGCTCGATCCTAAATAGGAAGCAGTGCTCGTCGACTTTCTCCGCGCGAACGCCGACGTCTTCGCGTGGAGTCCCTCGGACATGCCCGGCATACCGAGGGATGTCGCCGAGCACTCACTGGACATCCGAGCCGGAGCCCGACCCGTCAAGCAGCCTCTGCGCCGATTCGACGAGGAGAAGCGCAGAGCCATAGGTGAGGAGATCCACAAGCTAATGGCGGCAGGGTTCATCAAAGAGGTATTCCATCCCGAATGGCTTGCCAACCTTGTGCTTGTGAGAAAGAAAGGGGGAAATGGTGGATGTGTGTAGACTACACTGGTCTGAACAAGGCATGTCCGAAGGTTCCCTACCCTCTGCCTCGCATTGATCAGATCGTGGATTCCACTGCTGGGTGTGAAACCCTGTCTTTCCTCGATGCCTACTCAGGGTATCACCAAATCAGGATGAAAGAGTCCGACCAGCTCGCGACTTCTTTCATCACACCCTTTGGCATGTACTGCTATGTCACCATGCCGTTTGGTTTGAGGAATGCGGGTGCAACGTACCAGCGGTGCATGAACCATGTGTTCGGCGAACACATCGGCCGAACGGTCGAGGCCTACGTCGATGACATCGTAGTCAAGACGAGGAAAGCCTCCGACCTCCTTTTCGACCTTGAAGTGACGTTCCGATGTCTCAAGGCGAAAGGTGTCAAGCTCAATCCTGAAAAGTGTGTCTTCGGGGTGCCCCGAGGCATGCTCTTGGGGTTCATCGTCTCCGAGCAGGGCATCGAAGCCAACCCGGAGAAGATCGCAGCCATCACCAGCATGGGGCCCATCCAGGACTTGAAAGGCGTACAGAGGGTCATGGGATGTCTCGCGGCTCTGAGCCGCTTCATCTCACGCCTCGGCGAAAGAGGTCTACCCCTGTACCGCCTCTTAAGGAAGGCTGAGAGCTTCACTTGGACCCCTGAGGCCGAGGAAGCCCTCGGGAACCTGAAGGCGCTCCTCACGAAGGCGCCTATCCTGGTGCCCCCAGCTGCCGGAGGAGCCCTCCTGGTCTACGTCGCCACGACCACTCAGGTGGTTAGCGCCACGATTGTGGTTGAGAGGCAAGAAGAGGGGCATGCATTGCCCATTCAGAGGCCAGTCTACTTCATCAGCGAGGTACTGTCCGAAACCAAAATCTGCTACCCACAAGTTTAGAAGCTGCTGTACGCGGTGATCCTGACACGACGGAAGTTGCGACACTACTTCGAGTCTCATCCGGTAACTGTGGTGTCATCCTTCCCCCTGGGGGAGATCATCCATTGCCGAGAGGCCTCAGGTAGGATCGCAAAGTGGGCGGTGGAGATCATGGGCGAAACAATCTCATTCGCCCCTCGGAAGGCCATCAAATCCTAGGTCTTGGCGGACTTCGTGGCTGAATGGGTCGACACCCAGCTACCAACAGCTCCGATCCAACCGGAGCTCTGGACCATGTTCTTCGATGGGTCGCTGATGAAGACAGGAGCCGGCGCAGGCCTACTCTTCATCTCGCCCCTCGGGAAGCACCTACGCTACGTGCTACGCCTCCACTTCCCGGCGTCCAACAATGTAGCTGAGTATGAGGCTCTGGTCAACGGGTTGCGGATTGCCGTCGAGCTAGGGGTCCGGCGCCTCGACGCTCACAGTGACTCGCAGCTCGTCATCGACCAAGTCATGAAGAACTCCCACTGCTGCGACCCGAAGATGGAGGCCTACTGCGATGAGGTTCGGCGCCTGGAAGACAAGTTCTACGGGCTCGAGCTCAACCACATCGCTCGGCGCTACAACGAGACTGCGGACGAGCTGGCTAAAATAGCCTCGGGGCGAACAACGGTTCCCCCGGACGTCTTCTCCCGAGATCTGCATCAACCCTCCGTCAAGATCGACGACACGCCCGAGCCTGAGGCACCCTCGGCCCAGTCCGAGGCACCCTCGGCTCGGCCCGAGGTACCCTCGGCCCCCGAGGGCGAGACGCTGCGCGTCGAGGGGGAGCAGAGCGGGGTCACGCCTGATCAAAACTGGCAGACCCCGTACCTGCAATATCTCCACCGAGGAGAGCTACCCCTTGACCGAGCCGAAGCTCGGCGGTTGGCGCGGCGCGCCAAGTCGTTCGTCTTGCTGGGAGAAGGGAAGGAGCTCTACCACCGCAGCCCTTCAGGCATCCTTCAGCGATGCATCTCCACCACCGAAGGTCAGGAACTCCTACGAGAAATACACTTGGGGGCTTGCGGCCACCACGCTGCACCTCGAGCCCTTGTCGGAAATGCTTTCCGACAAGGTTTCTACTGGCCAACGGCGGTGGCCGACGCCACTAGAATTGTCCGCGCCTGCGAAGGGTGTCAGTTCTATGCAAGGCAGACCCACCTGCCTGCTCAGGCTCTGCAGACGATACCCATCACATGGCCTTTTGCTGTGTGGGGTCTAGACCTCGTCGGCCCCTTGCAGAAGGCACCCAGGGGCTACACGCACTTGTTGGTCGCCATCGACAAATTTTCCAAGTGGATCGAGGTCCGACCCCTGAACAGCATCAGGTCCGAGCAGGCGGTGGCGTTCTTCACCAGCATCATCCATTGTTTTGGGGTCCCGAACTCCATCATTACCAACAACGGCACCCAGTTCACCGGCAGAAAGTTCCTGGACTTCTGCGAGGATCACCACATCCGGGTGGACTAGGCCGCCGTGGCTCATCCCATGACGAATGGGCAAGTAGAGCGTGCCAACGACATGATTCTACAAGGACTCAAGCCTCGGATTTACAACGACCTCAACAAGTTCGGTAAGCGATGGATGAAGGAACTCCCCTCGGTGGTCTGGAGCCTGAGAACGACACCGAGCCGAGCCACGGGCTTCACGTCGTTCTTTCTAGTCTATGGGGCCGAGGCCATCTTGCCCACAGACCTGGAATACGGTTCCCCGAGGACGAGGGCCTATGCCGACCAAAGCAACCAAGCTAGTCGAGAAGACTCGCTGGACCAGCTAGAAGAGGCTCGGGACAAGGCCTTACTACACTCGGCGCGGTACCAGCAGTCCATGCGACGCTACCACGCCCGAGGGGTCCGGTCCCGAGACCTCTAGGTGGGCGACCTGGTGCTTCGGCTGCGACAAGACGCCCGAGGTCGACACAAGCTCACGCCCCCCTGGGAGGGGCCGTTCGTCATCGCCAAAGTTCTAAAACCCGGAACATACAAGCTGGCCAACAGTCAAGGCGAGGTCTACAGCAACGCTTGGAACATCCAACAGCTACGTCGCTTCTACCCTTAAGATGTTTTCAAGTTGTTCATATACCTCGCTCTCACGCGAAGTTTAGTCATCAAGGAAGGGTCAGCCTTGCCTCGGCAAAGCCTGACCCTCCCTCGGGGGCTAAAAGGGGGGAACCCCCTCTGCGTCGAAATTTTCCTCGAAAAAAGATCTTTTCCGCCGGAATGTCTTTCGTGCTTTTCGACTACTTCGAAAGTGGATCCTGAAAACGATGGAGTACACGTAAGCAGCCAAGGCTGACCGAGCCGAGGGACTCCTACGCCTCCGGGATACGGATACCTCACTCATCACCTTCTGCCAAAAGTAACTCACGTTCGGACAAGTGATTCCGCGGACCGAACAAGTCTTCACGTTCGGAAGCTCTTCTGCCGGAGCGATTCTTCGAGCCTTCTCGACCGCGTCGGTGACAGAACCCCATGGATGGGTAAGAGTGCGCATAAGCGGCAAGGCCGACCGAGCCGAGGGACTCCTACGCCTCTGGGATACGGATACCTCACTCATCACCTTCCGTGAGAAGCAACTCTCGCTCGCACAAACAGTTCTGTTACCGACAAAAAAGTCCAGATACTCGAAACAAGAGGAAAGGAGACGCGGCTTTACAATACGGCGAGGGTGTGTTTCGGCCTCGGCGGCCGCAGAAAACACACGCTACAAGATAATCCGATCCTGCAGGCTCGGATCTTGACGGCTAAAGGGAGCAGCAGCACCCTCGGCGCCGACAACACCTCTGGCGAGGTCCGACCTAGCCTCGGACGGCGACGCGGTCCAAGGGTCTCCGCTCTGAAGGACAACGTCATCACCAAGCCCGGGCCATCGCCGCCAGGGTCTTCTCCAAGAATCCGGCCCGAGTAGGCGGCTCGGCCGGTCACCCCGGGGCCTCGGCTAGCTGTCCCCCAAGGACATCAGCCCGGCCCGAGGCCTCGGCAGGACAATTCCGGCGTCGGTCCCGCTAACGGATGACCCGGCCAGGCTCCGGCCGACCTGGTCTTCTTTTCGAGCCAACTCTGCCTCTGTTCGCGCTGGCACCACTACCCCTGGCCTCGGCTCATCGAAGAGAGGCCGAGGGTTTCCTCTAGCTAAGCAAGGGAAGCCTCGGACAACAAGGCTGACCGAGCCGAGGGACTCCTATGCCTCCGGGATATGGATACCTCACTCGTCACCTTTACACGGGGCGACTCACGCTTGGTGAAGCGGTTCAGACAACCAACAGGCGAGTCTTAGTGCTCGAAAATGGGAAAAAAACACGGCTCCGTGCTGAATTTACATACATGTTCAGGCCTCGACAGCCACAATGAACAAAAACACTGGCATTCGAAGTGCCATTACAAACGAAACTCCGGTTCCACCTCCGCAGGTACGAACAACCCCACTCGATGGGGGAGGGGCCTGCGGAGCAACAGAAGACTGACGAACGGCTCGCCGTCGCCCGCCCCAGCAGCGGCGATGATGAAGACTTCTGCTCCGAGGGGCCGAACAGCAGCAGCGATGACCTCAGGGCGGATGCTGCTGCCAGGAGGCCCCCGCCCGTGCCCAAACTCGTGAGGCAAGGACGGGCAGAAGGCCGTGGAGTTGGAGGTCGGTCCACGGGTGGCGCCGGCAAGCTCGTCGGCGGCGGAACCTCTTCCAGCTGCCGTGGCGAGAGGCGGCACCGGGAGCAGCTCCGAAGCCACTCGGCTCAGAGAGCCGGGCACGGTGCAGCTGCCAGCGCCACGGACGGCTCCCGTCCTTCCCCCCTGTTGGGGGCCTTCGTCCTCCGAAGGTCCTCAAAAACATGATTTGACAATGTTTTCCAAGTGGATTATGTGAACAGGTATCTTCGGACTCAGAATTATGAATATGAAGCACGGCCAGGACGAAGCCTGAACCAGACGAAGGACGAGCGCAGCCGAAGCTGTGCGCAGGGAAGCTTCGGCGCGATGGCAGAGGGGGGAACCGACTTAGAGATGAAAAGTCTATGTGGGCCTTGACAGATTTCCATAAGTCATTAACAAATGTAATGGACATGGATGTAATTTTACGTGGGCTGTGTCCCACGTCTATAAATAGATGAACAGTACTCCCGTACTGTACACGCTGACTTGGCACTGGCATTTACGTCACGCTTGTACTTTTTACCTTCTCTCAAGACCGAAGGTACATTTGTAATTTGTAATCATTTCTATTTCTCTGTGTTAATAGAATAGAAATGATTCTATGATTTACATTTCATGTTTTGTATGAATCCTTCGTTATTACTTGTTATATTTACGAAGGTATGTCTCTTGTGACCTTCGTCCGGAACTCATTACTCCCGAAGGGGAATAATGTTTGGTAGGACGAAGGGCCTTAACATTTAACACTTTTTATGTTGCCTTGTTCTTAATTCTAAGCATTTGAGAACAAGCCCCCAACATTGGCGCCCACCTCCGGTGAACTCACTTCCACTTCGAGCTTTTTTGAACACCTTCGGAAGCTGTAGATCTTCGCTATGGCACCGAAGAAAGCTTCAGCGGCTGGGGCTGCAGCACTGCAACCGCTGGACCACAACCAGGAGACCGTCTCTCTTCGGGAGGCCCGAAGCCAGAAGAGAAAGGCCGTTAGCCCAACGCTTCAGGAGGAAGAGCTAGACCAAGAAATCAGGGATATGGAGATCCTACATCAACAGGTGCAAAGGAAGAAGGAGAAGATGGCCCGGCTAGCTGAGTTGCAACGGCAGATAGACGAAGCCTCTGAGGAAGTCCGCCATCTTACCCATGATGAGCAAAACAGAAGGCCTCAGCAGAAAGACCTTCATCAGGAGGGCTTCGACAACGAAGATGACTGGTATGACAATTTCCATCAGGGAAATTTTGTTTTCGATGATGCTTCTCCTTTGTCCGCTGAGCTGCAGGCTACACCTTGGCCTCCATCCTATAAGCCACCCCAGCTTCCCATGTTCGACGGCCACTCAGACCCGAAGCAGTTCTTGATGAGCTACGAAGCAACAGTGTCTTCGTATGGGGGCAATGCTGCAGTCATGGCAAAGTCTTTCGTCATGGCCGTCAGGAATGTTGCTCAGACCTGGTACTCCTCCCTTCGACCAGGAACGATCACTTCATGGCAGAAGCTGAAGGATATGTTGTTAACCAGCTTTCAAGGATTTCAGACGAAGCCGGTCACTGCTCAAGCTTTGTTCCAGTGCACTCAGGACCATGAAGAATACCTTCAGGCGTATGTCAGAAGGTTCTTGCGTCTGAGGGCGCAGGCTCCAACGGTGCCCAATGAAATTGTCATCGAAGCCATGATCAAGGGGCTTCGTCCTGGACCTGCAGCCCAATACTTTGCTAGGAAGCCTCCTCAGACCTTGGAGAAGTTGCTCCAAAAGATGGACGAGTACATTCGTGCTGATAATGACTTTCGCCAAAGAAGGGAGGAGGCCTTCAGATTTTCTGAGATGACCAGGGGCTTCGGGGGAAGATTCTATCCGAGGCATGTCAGGTCCATTCACAACTCAGCTCAAAATGATGACAAGGGGACTCAGTAGAACAGGCCGCAGTGCTCCTCACAGGCTTCGGGGCAGCAGCAAACTTTCTTTCGGCCACCAGCTCCGAGAGGCAGAGGCGCCAGGGGCTTCGGCGGGAGATTTGGAGATCAACCAAGGAGGACATTTTGCTTATTCTGCGGTGAGAACAAGGGCCATACCACCAGGATGTGCCATGTTACCATCCAGAAACAAAAGGAGCTAGCAGAAGCTGCAGCGCAACAGGGACAGCCGAAGCAGGTCATGCATACTGCTTCGTACCATCAGCCTTACATCCCGGAGTACGTGGGCAACCACCCTGCAGTCTCTGTAGCTTCGGCAAGTCAACCCCAAGCTTCATGGCAACAGCCCCCGCCTCCACCTCCGCTGCAACAAGGCCAGCAGCCAGAAGGGAGCCAATATGTTCCACACCAAAGGGACCTCAGAGAGCAATCTGAAGCCCGTACAGTCAACAGTACTGTGCCGGAGTCGAAGCACATTTATTAAAAAAATATCCTACTTTGATAACAGTCTTTTCTGTTTAAGTTCTGTTTTCGGTGTAATAAAGAACATTTTAGTTTTCATATAATAGTTTCGTGGTTGGTTATCAGAAAAACCTATCTTCTCTACAGGCTTAAGTTGCTGAAGCTTAAAAATTTGCGGTAACAAGGACCTTCGGATTATTAAAAATCCTTCGAAGCAACAAAAAGTCGCTCTAAGGAGCGTAGAGTAAGTTGCCGAAGTTACAAAAAGTCGTTCCAAAGGGAGCGCAGTGTAAGTTTTTTGCTCCAAAGACGTTCCTAAGGGAATGCAGAGCATACAGCGAAAAGTCAACGCTGATACCGCCTAAGTAAAAGGCGAAGAAGCTCCAAAGACGTTCCTAAGGGAATGCAGAGCTTATACCGCCTAAGTAAAAGGCGAAGAAGCTCCAAAGACGTTCCTAAGGGAATGCAGAGCTTACGAATGTATTTTGTGTGTATCTTCGGAACAGACGTCATTTGCATAACATAACATCATCACATCATTTCGCATACCATAAGCATCATACATCATGTTGCATACGGCAAAAGAAGGGCACACAGTATTAACCTTCGAAAGAATGATTTGAGAAAGTGCAAATTGTGCAAAGTCACGAGGGAATACAATGATAATCTTCGGAAAATAGCTTCGGAGGCTGTTTTTACGAAGCATGTATGAGCTTCATCAGAGCAATATCAAAATTGTTTAGCTTCGGAGAATGCTTTCACGAAGCATGGATGTGGTTTATCAAAACAGTTTTAACGGAGAATGTTTTCTTCACGAAGCATGAAAAGAAGGGAAGGTGTTTTTTCGCCGAGGGCTCAAAAATGGTATGTATGTAGAGTTTCATGCATCGTAAAGAATTGAATAATGAAAAGAAACTTGTATATTACATTCAAATGTACAAAATATTACATAGATCACACTTTAAATGTTTTTTCTAAATAGCATCTAGTCTTCTCTTAATACTGCTTCGGCGGCTTCATTTAGAAGTTGATCAACAACTTTGTCCATGATAGCTTCGGCCATTTGTTTAATTTCATCATCTTTTGTGTGGGGGTCGGCAGTCGATCCAGCAGCTTCTGAGGGAAGAGAACATTTCTTCATTACTATTACAAATCGTGAGCAAAGTTTGAAATAAAAATTACAACACAATAAGAACGACTAATTAATACCTAATTGCCTTTCGGGCTCTGTACTTCTTTCGGCAGCTTCTGCCACTTTCCTAGCATCATGGATGCCTTTTTCGCTCCTTTGGATGATTTCTTGCGCCATTCCTCGGCCGCCGTCGCTCCAGATATCAGTAAAAAATTTGCCACCAACCACGCTTGCTTCGGCCGAGGGGTCCTTGATGTCTTCGGAAGATAAGGCAGCTTCGGACTGAGCTAAAAATTTTACATGCCCGCAACCTTTCTTCTCTAAGACAGAAGCAATTCCTCTGGCGCCCGAAAAAGCGCAGATGTCGCCACGACTGCTCAGAATCTCCTCGAAGGCCTCTGCTTCGTGACTAATCCATTCCAGTGGACCTTCGGGATTGCCTCGAGAGAAATTCTCTTCGCTGGAAAAGGCGCCCACGCTGGCGAAGCTGGTTTTAATTTTATTCACGCATTCTACAGATTTAACATAACAGTTCCTCTGAGAAGCACGAAGCTCTTTAACACTTAACTCCAATTTGCTGACCATATAATCACTGAGTTCTCGTTTTGTTTCTTCAAGCACGCGTTCCTCTTTAGCTCTAGCCAGCTGTTTTTGAAGATCTTTAATTTCACGTCTTTGGGCTTCGGCCTGGGTTTTTGAAGCAGCTTCGTCTTTCTTTACTTTATCTACCAGTGTAAGCAGAATCTTATCCTTTTCTAGAGCTTCGTTTCTTAGCTTGATAACTTCGGAGCGTAAATTGTTAAGCGCAATGTCATAGCTTTCATCTTCGGCGCTTTTTTGGGCTCTTAATGCGTTGCTTAGAATCAAGCCCTATACGAAAGAGAATCCATATAAGAATAAAGGAATGAATTACGTATTAAAAAAGTTTTTTCAAACGCTTAATTTCCATACCTTTAGGCTATTATATGCAAGACTGTCTGCGAGATCCTCTTTCGTCATGGCGCATAATCCAGCTTCGAGTTTAGGGAATCCCATGCTTCTAGCCATTTCCCGGCACACGGATAGTTCCTTATTGTCTGGGAGACAGTACAGGAAATCATCTTCGTTTGTCCCATTGAATACTACTGCCCCCTTCGGATATTTCAACTCTCTAGCATAATGATTCGCTTCATAGATTTCTTCTTCAGACAGTTTCTTCCCCGAAGCATGTCGCACGATGTAATCGCGTATGCTGGAGGAAGCTTCGGGGGCGGCAGTGTCAATTTCTTCAACTAAAGCTGGTTCTGATATTTTCTCGGATTGTTCTTTGGCGGGCTCTGAAGGCCTAGCTTCTGCTTCAGCTTCAGCTTGTTGTTTCGAAGCTTCCGTAGATGCTTCAGCGAGTTCAACAGACTCCTTTGCGGTTGTGCTTGAAGACTTAATTGTCTCCAAGACATCCAGTACGTTCACCATTCTTTTTCTTCTTGGGGTCACCAATGGGCCCTTTTGATTTTTTGTTGATTCAACGTTTGCTGAAGGACTTAAGATTTCTGATGTTTTTGGCCCTTCAGTCTTCGGTCTTTCTAATGCTGAAGGCGCTTCAGCTTTTTCTTCTGTCTTCGGCACTGGAGCTGGTTCCGTAGCTTCAGAGGCCAAAGAAGCTTCACCAATAAATTCTGGCACTGTGGCCGGCTCAATAAAGCGCGTTCGATGGGTGAGCACCTTCATCTTTTTCCTTTGAGGCGCTGGCTCACTAGTGACACTCGTGGTAGCTTCTGTCGCAGGAGAAGTATTTTTCCTTTTGCGACCCAGTACCGGATAGTGGTAGTCGGGATAGACAAACCCGACTGCGTCGAATACCCGGTTGAGCCTTTTCTTTTTTCGGCCTCCGAAGGCTGCTGATAATGCAGTGTTCTCGGCCTTCGAATATGTGCCAAGCAGCTCGTCACTCAGTGTCTCAATACTTTTCAACCAATCATCATCAGGTTCAACAAATTTATCTGCATACTTGAATGTATATTTTAGTCTAACTAGTCCGCCTTCGTCGGACTCTTTAATGGTTTCCTTCGGCATTTCCCACTTTTCTGCAAGTGGCCATACCCTGAAGGCAATGTGCTCTTGGACCAAGTCCCTTGTTCCAATGAAGGAGCAGACTACGCCGAAGGCTCTTTGGCACTCCTCGGCTGCTTCGTCCATTTCAACCTTCGGCCTTCGAAGTCCGAAGCGTTGCCAGATGGGGCACATAATAATACTCTTCACATTTTCTTGCGCTGTTAAGTTATTCTTCACATAGAACCACTCTGTCATCCAGGCTCCGGGCCACCTCTTCCGAAAAGTCGGCACAGGGCAGCTTGACCCGGAGCGGGCGCCGAAGCTATAACACCCAAAATTATTGTGATATTGTTCTTTTCCCCACGGCTTCGTCTCATATAACAGTTCATGAATGTTGCAAAAACTTTTAGTATTTGGCTCTAAACCTTGGCTTCTTGCAGCCCAGACAAACATCCCCATTCTTATGATAGCTTCAGGAGTTAGTTGATGAAGGTAGACTTGAAATGTTTTCAGTACCTCAATAACAAAGTTGCTCAGGGGGAATCGAAGCCCAGCCTTGAGAAAGCTTCGGAAGATTACAACTTCATCCTCTTCGGGGGTGGGAGAAGTCTTTTCTCCAGCGTCAGCCCTCACAATAGATATATCTCGAAAATACCGCCCCCTCATATTATCAATATGACTCTGCTTGATGGTGGTCTTCCCGAAAACCGTGTGACTTGGCCGCCATGGTCGATCTTCGGCCTCTTCCCCACCACTTTCTACATCATAGCTGTCGCTGTCATCAGTATCTTCGGACAAACCTTCGAGAATTTCCTTGGTGATTTTCTCTGTATTGGTCTCCGCCATCGCAATCAGGAACCCCAGATTCTTCTCTTCCTCGAGACTCAGCTTCGTCTCCGCAGGAATCTTCTTGCCTTCAGACATCTTCGGAAATACTAAAAAACTGTTTTCAAGGCCGAAGCTTCGAAATCAAAAAGGTCACCAATCTTAATGCACAAGAGCTAAAAATTTAGTGGACCGAAGCAGATGGCAAGTGTGCGTACCAAATGAGTTGGCGGTGTGATCTTATTTATACCCCCAGGGCGTTGAAAATTGAAAGACCCACTTGACAGTGAATGTTGCTATTCTAGCAAAGGGAAGGTGTTTTTTCGGACCTTCGGCTCAAGGCCTTCGTCCATATCGCAATCTGAATTTAATATTAACAAATTAATATTGCGAGGGGCTACTGTTGGGGGCCTTCGTCCTCCGAAGGTCCTCAAAAACATGATTTGACAATGTTTTCCAAGTGGATTATGTGAACAGGTATCTTCGGACTCAGAATTATGAATATGAAGCACGGCCAGGACGAAGCCTGAACCAGACGAAGGACGAGCGCAGCCGAAGCTGTGCGCAGGGAAGCTTCGGCGCGATGGCAGAGGGGGGAACCGACTTAGAGATGAAAAGTCTACGTGGGCCTTGACAGATTTCCATAAGTCATTAACAAATGTAATGGACATGGATGTAATTTTACGTGGGCTGTGTCCCACGTCTATAAATAGATGAACAGTACTCCCGTACTGTACACGCTGACTTGGCACTGGCATTTACGTCACGCTTGTACTTTTTACCTTCTCTCAAGACCGAAGGTACATTTGTAATTTGTAATCATTTCTATTTCTCTGTGTTAATAGAATAGAAATGATTCTATGATTTACATTTCATGTTTTGTATGAATCCTTCGTTATTACTTGTTATATTTACGAAGGTATGTCTCTTGTGACCTTCGTCCGGAACTCATTACTCCCGAAGGGGAATAATGTTTGGTAGGACGAAGGGCCTTAACATTTAACACTTTTTATGTTGCCTTGTTCTTAATTCTAAGCATTTGAGAACAAGCCCCCAACACCCCCGATCACTGAGGGAAGGAGCGGGCCACCGCACACGCAGTGGCCGACCCCAACTCGGCACACTCCCCTCCCCAGCCCTGGTGATGAAAATCCTTGAGGCTGAGGGAGGGGCAGAGGCCGCGGCCTGGTTCGCTCTCCCCCGCCATCGAACTGGAGGTCACGATCTTGGGTGACCGCCGGCGGAGGGGTGCGACCAGGCTGCATGATGAAAATCCTTGAAGCCGAACGACGGCTGAAAGGTACCAACTCCCGCAGAGTTGTGTTCCTCCAACGACGAAGCGGAAAGACGGTGGATATCCCCCATCCGAGGGCTTGGAAGATGGAAAGACACGATGCATAAGGGAGCGCGAAGACACGGTCGCCTTCCAAGAGGATCACCCTCCTTTTAAAGGCGACTCTCCCTACTTGCGTCCCCAGCCGTCGTGGGCTGAGTCTTCTCCAACACGCTCCAAGGTCCTCCCCCTACGGCGCGGGGGCTGGGTCCCACACGTCATGCAAGCCGGCCCAGAGCAGAAGAAGCCAAACCACCGCGCATGGTGCGTGCAACCGCCCAGCGGTTACAAGCGGCTCTCCACTTTTGACCAGACCAGCGGGCGAAAGGGCGGGCGGCCATGCGGGCGGCATGCAACCGCGCCAAGTGGGCTCGCTTCTCCGACTCCCAACATGCCCAGCATGGAGGCCCAGACCCACGCGTCATGCAACCGGCGCGCCGAATGCTTCGTGCCTGCAACTGCACCGCCACCTGCGCCACCACCGCGCCTCCTCGACTGCAGAACCAATACCGCGACTCGAGGCGACCCAGCGCACGACCCAGCGGCTCCAGCCGGGCGCGACGGTCAATGCGGCCGAAGACGGGCCGGCAGTAATGGCGGTGGCAGGCGGGCAGGAGCAGCGGTCACGTCGTCAGCCAAGCTTACGTCCCATCCGGGGGCAGCGAGAGAACCCTCTCTCATGGCGTGAAGACAACGCGCCCGTGTTCCGTTCCTCAAACGGCTCGCGCACGCGCAACGGCTGCCTTGTGAACAACTCGCCCCATCGCATTAACTCCACGGCGGGACAGGCGGCGCCTCTGGCAGGAGAAGCGAGCGACGCTTCGCCTTCGCCATAATGACCGCGTCAAAAAAGGTACGTCGCGTCGTTCGATTTCGTATCCTTTTCCTTTTTTTTCCTCTTTCTCTCTCTTGCAACAGGGACCGGGAAAGGGGGATACCCCAGAAAGGATCCTTCCCTGTGAAGGAACCAGGCTCCGAGCCTCCCTACTGATCAGAGGTTCGAAGTCTGGCCCCTCGGAAGGGTTCAACAGCCGCCTCAGAGCTCGTGGGCTCCACACCCACTACTGGTCAGAGGTTCAAAGGCCGGCCCCTCGGAAGGGTTCAACGGCCGCCTCAGGCTACTCGGGCTTCGCGCCCACTACTGATCAGGGGTTCGAAGGCTGGCCCCCGAAGGGTTCACAGCCGCCTCAGACACAGAGCGAGGGATGACCATGGGTACGTTCGATACATAACCAAGGCTCGGGCTGCGCTCCCGAGGTACCCTAGGACATTTCCGAGACCAGCGGGAACGATCTTGTAACGGAATCCCATCGGAGGGAGGCATCGAGCCCTCGGACCCCGTCACCAGGGGACCGGGTCCGGCAGATCACCCGCAGGTACTTTTGGGCGCGCCTCTGGGCCCCTAGCCGACCCCTAACGAATGGGGCACGGACGTCCGCTCGGATCACCCGCCTGCAGCTCACCGGAGACACCATGTTCGGCGCCTACCGAGGGCAACATGGCGCTCTCCCCCCTCCTCCTTGCGGAAAGGCGACGCAGGGGCGTATGTAAAAAAGTCGAGTCTGTCCCTGATCGCCCTCTCACCCTGTGCAGAGGCTCGGGGGCTGCTCTCGCAAACCCGGCTCCGGCCAAACCGCTGACAGCGTCAACATACCAGCCCAAGAACTTGGGACCCGACCGTATACCCGGGCTACGGCCAGCTCGCATGAGGGAACGACCAGACCAGCCGAAGCATTGCGCGAGGCGTTAAGACCTCGGAGGAGTCAAACCACTCCTCCGAGGCCTCGGGGGCTACACCCGGCGGGTGCGCTCGCGCGCACCCACCGGAACAAAACGTAACCGAGAAAGGCTGGTCCCCTTGCAAAAAAGTGCGACGAAAGCCTCCAAGCGAGTGCTAACACTCCCTTCGAGGCTCGGGGGCTACTGTCGAAGACCATAATTAGGGGTACCCTCAAGGCTCCTAATTCTCAGCTGGTAACCCCCATCAGCACAAAGCTGCAAAGGCCTGATGGGTGCGATCAAGCCAGGGATCAGTCCATTCGAGGGACTCAATCACGCCTCGCCCGAGCCTAGCCTCGGACAAGGGCAGCCGACCCCGGAGGATCTCCGTCTCGCCCGAGGCCCCCCTCCAGCGGCGAACACGTTCCCGGCTCGCCCGAGGCCCTGTCTTCACCAAGAAGCAACCCCGACCAAATCACAGGAGCATTTAATGCAAAGGTTGCCTGACACCTTTATCCTGACGCGCGCCCCTCAGCTGACAGAGCCGAAGTGACCGCCGTCACTTCGCCGCTCCACTGACCGGTCTGTCAGAAAGACAGCGCCGCCTGCGCCGCTCCGACTGCGGTGCCACTTGACAGAGTGAGGCTGACAGGCGGTCAGGCCTGGCCGCACACACCATAGGAAACTTCGCTCCGCCCGACCCAGGGCTCGGACTCGGGCAAAGCCCCAGAAGACGGCGAACTCCGCTCCGCCCGACCCAGGGCTCGGACTCGGGCTAAGCCCCGGAAGACGGCGAACTCCGCTCCGCCCGACCCAGGGCTCGGACTTGGGCTCAGCCCTAGAAGACGACGAACTCCGCTCCGCCCGACCCAGGGCTCGGACTTGGGCTCAGCCCCAGAAGACGACGAACTTCGCTTCGCCCGACCCCGGGACTCAAATTCCGCCCTGGCCTCAGCCAACGGCCTCCGCCTCGCTCGACCCAGAGGCTCGGACTCGGCCTCGGCCACGGAAGACGGACTCGACCTCGACCTCGGAGAAGCCTCCACATCGCCCAACCTAGGGCGCGGACCGGCCACGTCAACAGGAGGCGCCATCATTACCCTACTCCAAGCTGACTCAGGCTACGGGGAACAAGACCGGCGTCCCATCTGGCTCACTCCGCCAGATAGGCGATGATGGCGCCCCGCACGTTCCCTGACGATGGCGGCTCTCGGCCCCCTTACGAAAGCAAGAGGACGTCAGCAAGGACTCGACGGCCCCGACAGCTGTCCCTCCGCCGGGCTCCAGCGCTCCTCCGACGGCCACGACATCACACAAACCGGGTGCCAAGATCTCTCCGGCCGCCACGATGGCGTGTACTTAGGGCGCTAGCTCTCCTCCGCTAGACACGTAGCACTCTGCTACACCCCCCATTGTACACCTGGACCCTCTCCTTACGCCTATAAAAGGAAGGGCCAGGGCCCTCTTAGAGAGGGTTGGCCGCTCGGGGACGAGGACGAGACGGGCGCTCGCATAAGGCCGCTCGCTCCTTCCCCCGTGTGGACACTTGTAACCCCCTACTGCAAGCGCACCCGACCTGGGCGTGGGACGAACACGAAGGCCGCGGGATTTCCACCTCTCTCTTGCCCATCTCCGGCCTCCTCGCTTTCCCCCCTTCACGCTCGGCCTCGCGTCGACCCATCTGGGCTGGGGCACGCGGCGACACTTCACTCGTCGGCTCAGGGACCCCCCGGTCTTGAAACGCCGACAAAACCCGATGATTTGTTGAAGATTCTATACGCCTTTGTATTTGAGTCATACCCTAGTAAAAACCCTTCTACTGCCTTGGGAGCAAATTTAGAATGTCTACCTTTCTTCACCAAAATGTAGCATTTGCTCCCAAATACACGAAAGTAAGAAACATTGGGTTTGTTACCGGTAAGAAGTTCGTAGGAGGTCTTCTTGAGGAGGCGATGTAGATATAGCCGATTTATGGTGTGGCAGGCTATGTTCACAGCTTCCGACCAAAACCGCTCGGGTGTCTTGAACTCTCCAAGCATCGTCCTCGCCATGTCGATGAGCGTCCTGTTCTTCCTCTCTACCACACCATTTCGCTGTGGTGTGTAGGGAGCGGAGAACTCATGCTTGACGCCTTCCTCCTCAAGATACTCCTCCACTTGCAGATTCTTGAACTCGGACCCGTTGTCGCTTCTTATCTTTTTCACCTTGAGCTCAAATTCGTTTTGAGCCCTCCTTAGAAAGCGCTTTAGGGTCCCTTGGGTTTCTGATTTATCCTGCAAAAAGAACACCCAAGTGAAGCGGGAAAAATCATCAACAATTACTAGACCATACTTACTTCCCCTGATGCTAAGGTAGGCGATGGGTCCAAAGAGGTCCATGTGAAGAAGCTCCAGTGGTCTTGATGTTATCATCACATTCTTATTGTGATGAGTGCTTCCCACCTGTTTCCCTGCCTGACAAGCTGCACAAGGTCTATCTTTTTTGAAACATACATTGGTTAGTCCTAACACATGTTCTCCCATTAGAAGTTTATGAAGGTTCTTCATCCCAACATGTGCTAGACGGCGATGCCACAGCCAGCCCGTACTAGTCTTAGCTATTAAGCATGCATCTAGATCGGCCTCCTCTTTCGAAAAAACAACTAAATAGAGTTTGCCGTCTAATACACCCTTAAATGCTAATGAACCATCACTCTTTCTAAAGACAGAAACATCAATATTTGTAAATAGATAATTATAACCCATGTTACATAATTGACTCGCAGACAATAAGTTGTACCCAAGCGATTCAACTAAGAACACATTGGATATAGAATGCTCGGATGAAATGGCTATCTTACCCAATCCTTTAACCTTGCCTTGGTTCCCATCTCCAAAGATGATTGAATCCTAGGAATCCTTGTTCTTGACGTAGGAGGTGAACATCTTCTCCCTCGTCATGTGGTTTGTGCATCCACTGTCGATAATCTAGCTTGAGCCCCTAGATGCATAAACCTGCAAGGCAATTTACACTTGGGTTTTAGGTACCCAACTCTTGTTGGGTCCTACAAGGTTAGTCACAATAGCCTTTGGAACCCAAATACAAGTCTTGTCTCCCTTGCATTTGGATCCCAACTTTCTAGCAACTACTTTTTCATTCTTACATAAGAGCGCAAATGAAGTATTACAAGCATGATAAATAGTGGAAGATTCGTTACACACTCTCCTAGGCACGTGATGCACAACATGACTTCTCCTAGGCCTACTTCTACCATGCACAAAAGTAGAGCTAGAGGCAAACATAGCATGTGAATCAAAAGCATTATGATCATAACTCCTATGAGCATTCCTAGAATATTTTCTATCATAAATGTAGGCATGACACTTTTGAGAACTACTAGCCATAGGAGCCTTTCCTTTCTCCTTGTTGAGAATGGGAGCCTTTTGGCTTGTTAAGTTCTTGGTTTTCTTTTGAAAACCAAGTCCATCCTTGATAGAGGGGTGTCTACCAATTGTGTAGGCATCCCTAGCAAATTTTAACTTATCAAAATCATTTTTGCAAGTCTTAAGTTGAGCATTAAGACTTGCCACTTCATCATTCAATTTTGTAATAGCAATAAGATGTTCATTACAAGCATTAACATCAAAGTCCGTACATCTATTGCAAATACTAACATGCTCTACACATGAACTAGATTTATTAGCTTCCTCTAGCTTAGCATTTAAATCATCATTTAAACTAGATATAGTTTCATGGCAAGCAGATAACTCAGAAGATAGCATTTCATTCCTTTTAATTTCTAAAGCAAGAGATTTTTGCACTCTAACAAATTTATCATGCTCCTCATATAAAATATCCTCTTGTTTTTCTAACAATCTATCCTTTTCATTTAGAGCATCAATTAATTCATTGATCTTTTCTACCTTAGCTCTATCTAAACCTTTGAATAAGCTAGAGTAATCTACTTCATCATCGGAAGAATCATCATCGCTAGAAGTAGTGTACTTAGGGGAATCTCGAACACTTACCTTCTTCTCCTTGGCCATGAGGCAAGTGTGGCGTTCGTTTGGGAAGAGAGAAGACTTGTTGAAGGCCGAGGCAGCGAGTCCTTCGTCGTCGGAGTCGGAAGAAGAGCAGTCCGAGTCTCATTCCTTTCCGAGGTGTGCCTCACCCTTTGCCTTCCTGTAGCTCTTTTTCTTCTCCTTCTTTCCACTCTTTTCTTGTCCCTGGTCACTATCATTATCGGGAAATTTTGCTATAAAGTGACTAGTCTTACCACATTTGAAGCAGGAGCGCTTTCCCATTGTTTTATTCTTGTTGGGGTACTCCTTGTGTCCTTTCAGTGCGGTCTTGAAGCGCTTGATGATTAGGGCCATCTCATCTTCGTTAAGCCCGGCAGCCTCAACTTGTGCTACCTTGCTTGGTAGCGCCTCCTTGCTACTTGTTGCTTTGAGAGCAACAGGCTGCAACTCGTAGATGGGTAGTGGACCGTTCAAGGCGTCGTCCACGTATCGTGCCTCCTTTACCATCATGCGCCCGCTCACAAATTTTCCGAGTATCTCCTCAGGTGTCATCTTTGTATACCTAGGATTTTCACGGATAAGATTCACAAGATGGGGATCAATAACTGTAAAGGACCTAAGCATTAGCCGGACGACGTCGTGGTCCGTCCATCTTGTGCTTCCATAGCTTCTAATCTTGTTGACCAGGGTCTTGAGCCTGTTGTAGGTTTGTGTTGGCCCCTCTCCCCTGATCATCGCAAATCTCCCCAGCTCGCCTTCCATCAACTCCATTTTGGTGATCATGGTGGCGTCGTTTCCCTCATGAGATATCTTGAGGGTGTCCCAGATTTGCTTGGCATTGTCCAAGCCGCTCACCTTGTTATATTCATCCCTGCACAAAGATGCTAGCAAAACAGTGGTAGCTTATGCATTCTTATGAATTTGCTCATTAATAAACACAGGGTTATCCGTACTATCAAAATGCATTCCATTTTCAACTATCTCCCAAATACTAGGATGGAGAGAAAATAAGTGACTACGCATTTTGTGACTCCAAAAAGAGTAGTCTTCTCCATCAAAGTGTGGAGGTTTACCAAGTGGAATTGATAGCAAATGAGCATTAGAATTGAATGGAATACGAGAATAATCAAATGAATAGTTTTGATTAACCGGTTTCTTTTTAGACGAGTCATCATCGTCGTCGTCTCTTGGTGAAGAAGAGGAGGCATCGCTGTCATAGTAAATAATCTTCTTGATGCACCTTTTCTTCTTCCCGTCCTTCTTCTTGTGACTCAAGCCAGAGTCAGTGGGCTTGTCATATCTTGGCTCGTTGAAGATGGACTCCTTCTCCTTGTCATTGACCACCATCCCCTTTCCCTTAGGATCCATTTCTTCGGGCGATTAGTCCTTTACGTGAAGAGAACGGCTCCGATACCAATTGATAGCACCTAGAGGGGGGTGAATAGGTGATCCTGTAAAAAATCAAATACTAATAGCCACAAAACTTAGTTATAAGTGTTAGTACGGCTAAGTAGTTTGAAGCGAGCTCTTGCGAACACAAATAATCACAAAGAGGAGCAACACAAGAGACACGCGATTTTATCCCGTGGTTCGGCCAAGTAACACTTGCCTACTTCCACGTTGTGGCGTCCCAATAGATGAGGGTTGCACTCAACCCCTTTCAAGTGATCCAATGATCAACTTGAATACCATGGCTTTCTTGCTTATAGTCTTCTTCCCGTTTGCGAGGAATCTCCACAAGTTGGAGTCTCTCGCTCTTACAAGATTGATCACAAAGAACGCACAAGAGTAGGTTGGGAAGAGCAACACACACAAGACACAAATCGCAGCACACCCACACACACAAGAGAAGACTTGAGCTCAAATGACAACCCAAGGAGTCCTTGACTCAAATGGAGCTCAAATCTCTAACACAACAAAACAAATGCGCGGGAATGAAGTCTGGATGCCTTAGGATGCTTAGTGAATGCTTGTGTATTTCCTCCATGCACCTAGGGGTCCTTTTTATAGCCCCAAAGCAGCTAGGAGTCGTTGGAGGCCAACAAGGAAGGTCATCCTTGCCTTCTGTCGAGTGGCGCACCGGACTGGCGCAAACGACCGTTGCAGCTCTGGGCCAGTTGGCGCACCGGACACTGTCTGGTGCACACCGGACAGTCCGGTGCCCCCCGCCAACCGTTGGTGCGGACCACGCGTCGCCCGCGGATTGCGTGGCCTATCGTTGCGCTGGCGACCATTGGCTCACCGGACAGTCCGGTGAATTATAGCCGTACGCCGCCAAACTATTCCCGAGAGCGGCCTATTCACCGAAAACCAGCCTGGCGCACCGGATACTGTCCGGTGCACCACCGGACAGTCCGGTGTGCCAGGCCGAGCTAGACTTTGGCTACACACAGCCAAGTCATTTGCAATTCTTTCTTTTCCTGTTTCTAGCACTTAGACAAAATATGTTAGTACTCAAAACAATGTACTAAGTCTAGAAACATACCTCATGTCTTGATTTGCACTTTTCTCTTCATTTAGCACACAAGAACTTAATTAAATATGTTGGGCACTTAATCACCAAAACATAATAGAAATTGCACAAGGGCACATTTCCCTTTCACCATTGCCATCTATAGTTCTACGTATATATTGTTATAAAAGAGGAGAGAGAGAAATAACTCTATGCACTGCACATACTTTAGGAAAATAAGAAACTTTTATGGTCAATAAGATGCTATCACGACCCATTTCGGAAGTAACTTGTGTTTTAGATATGGTGAATTTCCCATCTCCTGGTCCTCATGTTGCCGCCACAGCCCACAAACACACCACCCTAACTAGGGCCTAACCCTAACTTATGGCTAGATTTGGGTAGAGGGCCACCAAACCGGTTGTCGTAGATCTCCAAATCTGATAAGCTCCTCCTCCTGCCTTTCCTATATGAGTATCTTTTTGTCTAGTAAAAAACCCCAAAAGGACAAAAACTAAAGCATGACAATGTCCTGCCATTCAATCCAAAGGAAAGAAACGATAATACAAAGAAACTGTGGAGCTCTCAGTTCTTTATGGTTTCATCGTCATTTCGTCAATTGTTCTATGCCACTCTCTACTGGAGTCTGGGGACTGAAGTCCAACACAATTTACAATTGCAGCAAAAGGATACGAATACACGAACACTACATGCACTTGATAGTTTTGAGTTCATACTTGGTATGATTATTTGACATGACATTTTATTTGCTTTATATAATATGAGCAAAAAGTTACAATCACCATCTATATGCATTGACACTACCTTATAGCAAATAGAAGATATGATGAATTACTTTGGTAATTATAGGAATGAAGGCTTTGCTTCTAGTATGGCCACATCAAAGAATATTGTATCTGAAATGGGTGTCGAACCATCATTTCCGACAAACCACTAAGGTAAAAGGAAGAAACACTTTGATAAAATTGATTCCCATGAAGAAATTTTATAAGTTGGAATGGCTTTTGAAGTTAATTACTTCTTGGATATGGTTGATATGGCAATTACTTTGTTGAAAAGTGGATTTGAATAACTTCAGGCATTCAAAAGTATATTTGGGTTTTGCGTTCTTGTTGATCTCATAAACTTTAAAGTCGCTAAATGAAGTTGAGCTGGAAGATTGTTGCACTAAATTTGCAGAATCGTTATCTTTGCATGGTTCATCTGATGTTGAGGTAAATGATCTAATTTCCGAGTCAAGGGTTCTAAAGTTTTTGCTAGAAACATGAATGTCTTCTATGTAGATTTTTTAGTACACCAGAAAAAGATAGATTCTTGTCGTTATATATCTAGTGCTTATCGGATCTTATTTACTATATCTGTGATTGTGACATCATCTACTAGTGTTTTATTTTTTCTTAGTCCTAGTAGCTTCTTCGGAAAGCATGTCCTTCAACTACAATTTTCACGATGGTCATGTAGGCGCTACTAGTGCTCTTAATATGGGCTAGGCTTTCTAAGCCAGCACCGGTACAACCCGAAATTAGGAGCCCCAAGCACAGAGTCATATGTGCCAGGCTAGCAGGGTCCGAAGGTAGGGCTAGGACTAGCTTTAATTTTTGGCATGTCGGGCCCCAGCACTGCCTGCACGTATGGGTCGGGCTTGGGCCAGCCCGACACAAAAATGTTTGTTGTGTTTAATTTCTTTGATTTAGTGAGTTATAGACTCTATGTGGTTGTAATATTAGACTTTATATCTAGGCGAATATTGAGCCGATGCGGGCCGATAAAGGCCTAACGTGCTTTAGAACAAGGCTGGACTACTGTTTCTACTCTTTGGACTGCCACGATACGGCCCGATATTTTTGTCTTTTCGACCCACATTTAACCCTAAACACGATTAGGGCTGGACAAAATACTCGTGGCTCGTGAGCTCGCTCGACTCATGGTCAGTTCGGCTCGGCTCGGCTCGTTTCAATTTTGTCACGAGCTAAGCTAACATCTCAGCTCGTTTCGTTAACGAGCCAGCTCGACACGAGCTTGAGCCAACTCATTAGCTCTAATGAGCTAGCATCTATAAGCAAAACAAAGCCTATACTTGTATTGATGAATTAATAAGTGATGAATTATGTTAATTTAGGGTTTAAATGATGTGATATATGGAATTGATTATTATTTGTCTTTTTTTCTAGTGTTAAATTAGTATAAAATTAATTAGCAATTAATTATATTGTTGTACATGTACATGTATATTATTTTTTATTGTGGCTTGTGAGTTAAACAAATCAGCTCGAGCTTGCAAAGGAGCCGAGCCAAGCTGATTTTCTGGCTCGGTTGCTTAACGAGTCCGGCCAAACTAGCTCGTTATCTTAACGAACCAGTTCGAGCTCGGTCAAGCTAATCCGAGCTCGCTCGATATCCACACGATAGACCCAGATCATACTGATCGGACCCACCTAATTCTCGTCACTATAAATAGATGCACACTGTACACTTCAGTCAGCGGGTGTCGTTATTGTTGTACTGCTTCTTTTGGTGGCCTAAAGAAAAGGACTTGTTTCTGGTGGCCACTCAATTTTCTCTTTGGAAACAACGTAAAGAAAAGGACTTGTTTCGGAAAGCTTGTTCTACTCAGTGTACTTCAATCAGCGTGTCGTTTTATTGCCGTACTCATGCAGGACCGATCCAGACGGTTCTACCACAGGGATGGCAACGGGTTTTAAATCCACCAATAGAAAGTTTACAAATCCATGACAGTAGATTTAATATTAAACTCATATCCATACTCATTACTCATGATGGATACAATAGGCTAATTGTAACCGCTATATATACATATATCCGTAGGCACATACGTAGGCACATAATCATACATATATTTATATATAACAACTATATATACATATATTTATACACATATATACACACTTATATACATATAAACACACATATATCAGAAAATCAAGGTGTAGCTCAAGTAATGTCGCAAGAAAATATGAAAGGATCAATGTACATTTTTTGATCAATTATAATATTGTACAAAAAATCTGTAAAAAATAAAAAGAGTTAACAATAATATACTTTCTATTTTTACGGTTAAATTACTCACTGTTGTCCTCTTAACACATGATTTTGTGGAACATGTGTAATCTCTTCTTCCCTCTCTACTTCAGGTAATAAAGCTAACTCCAGCAGCTTATCCATACCCATACTCATATTCAAACTCTACTCTGCGAATAGTACACTCTACAGTACAGAACAGTACAAAAACAGTGTTTTTGGGTAAACTTTGGGTAGACTGCTGCAGACAGCTTAATAAGCTTATACTCCACTAGCCCGAGTGCTTTGTTCACTTCCACTACAACTTTAACTAAAATAAAATAGCTCTTCAAATCATGCCAGGGACTGTTTCGGGTGAGCGGTCGTGTGGGGTTTTTTTGGCACTTGGTGTTTAGAACTAGTTTTTTTTGGGTTTAGTATTTGTGCTGGACCAAAGTAAGGTATTGCTCAGACAATATGGAGCAACATTGGCTCCTCCGCCCCTGCATATATCCATTGCAGGTACGTGAGTTTACGGGAACGTGTATAACATTTTTATACTCACAAGAAAAACTCATCGAGTTGAGAATCAAACTCGCACTCGTGCCTGCGGTTACAAACTCTCACCCAAACTTGCACACTATATATAGGGGTTTTACAAGCAGCACAGGAGTAAAATGTGTATGTCGCTGTTGACGCCTTTTCGGAGCGCCAAACACTCAACAAAAACCGTGGCGGTGCCTTCTGCACAGGGGCGGACGGTCCGCGCGCAGGGGCCGGACGGTCCGCGGCCTGGTGCGAGGCGCGGTGGTGCTCTCTGCGCAAGGGCGGACGGTCCGCGGCCTGGGGCCGGACGGTCCGCGGCCTGGTGCGCGGCTAGGGCTCCTGCCTGACGGCCGGACGGTCCGCGCCCTGGGGCCGGACGGTCCACGCGTACGCAGGGACGGCGGAAGATCGCCGATGGCGCCTGGATCTCGCTCCCGAGAGGGACCCCGTCGGGGAGTAGAGATCCTAGGTGGTGTCTAGGCTCGGGCTGGCCGACCTAGACTCCTCTAATCGACGTAGAGTCGGAGAGAGGCGGAGAATTTGGGGATTGGATAACTAAACCTAAACTAGAACTACTCCTAGGATAAAATGTGAAATAGAAGTTGTATTGATTCGATTGATGATTACAAATCGGCCGTAGACCTCTCTATTTATAGAGGAGGGGGGCTGGACCCTTTACACAACTGATTCCGAGCTAATCCCGCGAATATAGCTAACAATCGTAGCACAAAACTCGGAACCCTAAACTGCTCTGCGCATGCGCGGACCGTCCGGCCCACAGGCGCGGACTGTCCGGACCGCGGACCGTCCGGCCTCAGGGCCGGACCGTCCGCCCGCTCAATATGGTGCTCAACATATGCCCCCCTGCCTTTTGGTGGAGCTGAGCAAACCAAAAGCAACTAACTCGATGTGATTACATCGGTTCTCTTAGGCATCCTGCCACATACTAGGATGGTACTGTTTGAGGAAACACCCATTCAACGCCTTAGGCAAATCCCTGCCTTGTAATGTTTGTAGCAAATAGACGTTGCCAGACATCACCTGTTTTACTTTATAAGGACCCTCCCAGCTTGGCGACCATTTCCCGAACTTCCGGTCTTTATTCCTTAGAGGCAGAATGGTCTTCCACACCAGGTCCCCTACTTGAAATGATTTTGCTTTGACCTTCTTGTTGTAGGCCTTGGCTACCATGATCTTGTCCTTTTCTATTGCTCCCAAAGCTATCATCCTCTTATCGGTCACCTCATCAATATTATCCATCATTGAATTATAATAATCAGTAGCAGTTAGATCATTTTGTCTGGCGAACCTGACTGCATTCAAACTTATTTCCACAGGCAACACTGCTTCCTGCCCATAGACAAGCTCAAAAGGAGATACTTTAGTAGCCCTATGTTTAGATATTCTATGAGCCCATAAAGCTTCGGACAAAATCTTATGCCAATGTTTAGGATTATCAGATATCTTCTTTTTTATCAAATTGATCAATGTCCTATTACTAGACTCGGCCTGTCCATTGGCCTGAGCATAGTATGGAGATGAATGAAGCAACTTAATTCTATATAATTCAGCAAATTCACGTACCTCCTTTGACATAAAAGAAGTCCCTTGATCTGTAGTCAAGGTCTGGGGAATGCCGAATCTATGAATAATATGCTCAGTTATGAACTCAATTACCTCCTTGTGTGTCATGTTCTTCAGAGCAACGGCTTCAGTCCATTTGGTAAAGTAATCAGTGGCAACTGACACGAACTGATGCCCCTTTGATGATGCAGGATGAATTTCTCCAATAAAGTCTAATCCCCATCCTCTGAACGGCCAAGGCTTGATGATAAGATGTAATTCGGCTGCAGGGACCAACTGTAGGTCGCCGAATTTTTGACACACTTGGCAACCCTTGTAGTACTTGAAACAATCAGCTATCATATTAGGCCAATAAAAACCAGACCTTCGCAACAACCACTTCATCTTTGGAGCTGATTGGTGGGTACCACAAATTCCATCATGTACTTCGGCCATGGCTAATATAGCATCATATGGGCCCAAGCACTTAAACAGGACGTCACTGACTGTTCGGCGGTAAAGTTCATCACTCATCAAAACATACTTGAAAGCTGTTCGCCGAATGTTCTTATCTGTCCTGATATTGGGATTTTTTAAATAATTAAGTATAGGTGTCCTCTAATCACTTGCATCGGCTTTATTGTCAGCCGAATCGATTAAGAGAACATTTCTGGTAACCTCGGACGGTCCGGCGTCATCACGCAGACGGTCCGCGACCTGGGAATTTGGCTCTGCACTGGTTATCAGATTTTCAGTTTTGTGAAATTTCCCTCTCTTTATCCGATAACCTGATGCATCTTGTGCCAAATCGTTAGCTCTTTGATTCTCAACTCTAGAGATATGCCGAATACTGAATTCGTCAAAAGAATGGATTATGCTCCAACATTTCTCAAGATAACTATTTAGAGTACCATCAAGACATTGATATTCTTCTAACACTTGTTGGACAACTAGCTCAGAATCACCAAATACCTTCACATGTTTTACTCCCATACCATTTAAAAGTTCTAAGCCGAATAGGAGGGCCTCATATTCAGCTTGATTATTAGTGCAATAAGTTTTCAATCGGCTAGAGAAGTCAAAGGAAACATTACTTGGTGAAACAAGCACAATGCCAATTCCTTGCCCTTCATTGCAAACCGATCCATCAAAATATAAAGTCCAAGGAGTAATAGTGAAGTATGACATGTCTAGTTCATGAATATCATTAACCCGATGTTCTACAATAAAATCCGCTACGACTTGGCCTTTCATAGATTTCAATGGTTCATAGGCCATGTCATATTCTATGAGTGCATAAGCCCACTTACCAATTCTACCACTCATAATTGGGTTATGCAACATGTATTTGATTACATCGGCTTGACCAGAAACAGTGCAATGACTAGACAGTAAATGACATCTACATTTGGTGCATGCATAAAACAAACATAAGCATAACTTCTCAATAAAAGTGTACCTTGTTTCAACATCCACCAACCTTCGGCTTAGATATGTCACCACATGCTCCTTCCCCTCAGTTTCTTGTGTCAGAACAGCCCCAATAACCTTGTCTTCAGCTGCAATGTATAATCTGAATGGTGCTCCTACTTGTGGTGCTTTTAACACGGGAGCCGAAGACAAGTATTTTTTAATGAGATTAAATGCTTCCTACTGCTCTGTCCCCCAAGTAAATTCAGCATCATTCTTAAGCCGAAGGATAGGGGTGAAGGCATCAATCTTCCCGGCTAGGTTAGAAATAAACCTTCGTAAATAATTCACCTTGCCGAGAAACCTCTGCACTTCGACCTTACAAGTCGGAGGCCCCACATTCCGAATAGACTTGATTCGGTCAGGGTCTATTTCTATACCATGTTCATGGATGACAAATCCTAAAAACTTACCAGCCGACACTCCAAAAGCACATTTACGTGGGTTCATTTTTAAACCATACCGACGCATTTTATCAAAGGCTTTGCGCAAATCAGCTATATGAGAACTAAACTCAGCCGATTTGACTACAATATCATTAATGTAGACTTCCACAGTGTTTCCTAACAACTCATGGAAGATCAGATTCATAGCCCTCTGATAAGTAGCACCAACATTTTTAAGACCGAATGTCATGACAACCCATTCAAATAAACCAATGAAGCCTGGACATATAAAGGCCGTTTTAGACGCATCTTCTTCGGCCATGAAAATCTGATTATATCCAGCATTACCATCAAGGAAGCTAAAAATTCTATTTCCTGATGCATTATTGATTAATGTGTCGGCTATGGGCATGGGATATTCATCTTTAGGAGTTGCTTTATTTAAATTACGAAAATCAATGCATACTCTAAGTTTACCTGACTCCTTCTTCTCCACCGGCACAATATTGGAGACCCACTCTGCGTATCTGCAAGGTCTAATAAAATTAGCTTCTAGCAGCCGGTGGATTTCGTCCTTGATTCGTGGGAGAAGATCTGGACGAAATGTTCTAGCTTTCTGCTTGAAAGGTCTGAAACCAGACTTAATGGGCAGCCGATGTTCGATAATCTCTCGGCTTAGTCCAGACATTTCAGTGTAATTCCAAGCAAAACAATCTGAATATTCCTTCAATAGACCGATCATCTCATTTCTAGAATCGGTCTCCAGGGTCTTGTTTACAAAAGTCGGCCTTGGAGTTTTACCATTTCCTATATCAATCTCCTCCAAAGGATCAGCCGATGTAAACCCCTGTCCTAGTTTATCAAGATCTCTGAATTCCTCTATCATGTCCCCCACAGAGGAATCAAATGATCTTTGTGTGATGGCGGACTTTCCGGTCTCGGGGACCGGATCATCCGTAATACTATCTTTTCGTTGTGGTAGATGTTCGGCCTTAAAGTCCGAACTGTTCTGTGAAAGACTAGACCATCCGGCTTTGAGGGCCGAATTGTCCATGATCAAAGACTCATGAACTTTGTGTGTATTCATCATTTAAACTCTATTTAGGATTTAGCTGATTCTCCATCGGCTCTAGCATTACAGGAATGAAACCTTTCTTATCTATACTTATGAACTGATAATCAGAAAAATCTACCCCTGTGAGACATGTAGCAGTCTCATAAGTCCAGAGTACAGGGGCATCGGCCACAGCGATGCAGGCCGATACATCAGCATGTACTTGTTCTACCTCATCGCCTACCCATTGTATTAGCATTTGATGTAATGTAGAAGGTATACATTGATTGGCATGAATCCAATCTCTGCCTAGAATTAAACTGTAATTCCCTTCTACATTAGCGACAAAGAATGCAGCAGCAAGGGTCTTAGTCCCGATGGTTAATTCAACGGACGTGACTCCCCTAGCTTTAATCGAACTATCCCCAACACCGCTGAGGGTCATGTTGGTTTTGACAAGTTCGTCATCTTGTTTACCTAATTTTCTGTATAATGAATAAGGCATTAGATTTACAGCCGCCCCTCCATCCACCAACATCTTAGCAATCGGTATTCCATCAATGTGACCGCGCACGAAGAGCGGCTTTAAATGATTTACCGATTCCTTTGGTTTAGTAAAGGCGGCTTCTTTAGGACCAAAATCAAACTGGGCAGCAACAGGTTCATCGTCGCCGATGACAGTACAATCGGAAGAAAATGTAATAATATTTACATCCATACCTGGGCGTTCTGGAGAAGCCTCGTAGTCGACCAGGTCTTCCCCTAGCAGGTCGTCCTCTTCCATTGATGTTGTCGTGTCGTTGGAGGCTTCCTGATGAACGGCGGACGGTCCACACGCGGGGGCCGGACGGTCCGCGCCTGGTGCAGGTTGTCCAGAGCCTTCCTGGTGAACGGCGGATGGTCCGTGCGCAGGGGCCGGATGGTCCGCACCTGGTGCAGGTTGACTTTCTATTTCTGTGGCCGTTTGTTTTTTCTCAACGGCCTTCGGTCTCCATTTCTTTTGCGGTGGCGGGTATAGTGGATGTGTGTCATTAAATGTCTTTTCCGCCTCCTTCTCCTGGCTCTCCTTTGCTCTTAGGCACTGTAATTTTCTCTTTTGGGATCGTGTCAATCCCGGTAGGCACCATCGAGGCATGGAGTATTTTGGATCGGCTGTTTTGATGGTAGCCGTATCCTTTTCGGTTGTGTTGGCCGATTCGCCGAAAATCATCGGCCCTTTATTGTCTCCCTGTATGACAACATCTGCAGTGCCTATTTTGATGATGTCCTTTTTTGTTGTTCTTTGAGTTGCTACAGGCATATGCCCCCCTGCCGGATTGGTCGGCCTAGGAGGCCGAGTAGTCCGGCAACCTTGTTGGGCCTTTGCCTGGTGACCGGATTCAGCAGTGCTCAATCGGTCTTACACTGGCGGTGCCAACCTATCAAAAACGGATGTTTGGGGTGCCCCCCAGGCGGGGTACTGTGGCATCCCAAATGGATATGGTGGCATGCCCCACATTTGATTTGGGACATATGGTGGAGGTAAGTATGTGTATGGATATGGCATAGATGGATAAGGAGGTGGAGGGGTCCATGTCGGCATGTTAGGTCTCAATTGTACAATAGGACCTTTCATTTCTTCCGATTGGTGATGTGGTCCAATCGATCTGACCTGACGTTGCTCATGAATGGGTGAGCGGGGTCGCTTCGGTGGCCGGTCACTGGGGCCGGCCTTCTTTTTCACATATTTAGACAACAATTGATCGAAAGTCGGGTGAAAGGGAATTAGGCTTACACCTAGTCCCTAATTAATTTTGGTGGTTGAATTGCCCAACACAAATAAATGGACTAACTAGTTTGCTCTAGTGCATAAGTTATACAGGTGCAAAAGGTTCACACTTAGCCAATAAAAAGACCAAGTATTGGGTTCAAACAAAGGAGCTAGGGACAACCGAAGGCACCTCTGGTCTGGCGCACCGGACTGTCCGGTGTGCCACCAGACATGTCCGGTGCACCAGAGAACTCAAACTTTGAACTCGTCACCTTCGGGAAATTGCAGAGGCGACTCCGCTATAATTCACCGGACTGTCCGGTGTACACCGGACATGTCCGGTGCTCCAAGGAAGAGCGGACTCCGGAACTCGCCAGCCTCGGGAATTCATTGAAGCTGCTCCGCTATAATTCACCAGACTGTCCGGTGTACACCGGACTGTCCGGTGTAACAGCGGGGGCAACGGCTATTTCGGCGCCAACGGCTACCTGCGACGCATTAAATGCGCGCGCTGCGCGCGCAGAGGTCAGGCACGCCCATACTGGCGCACCGGACAATCTACAGGGCATGTCCGGTGCGCCACCGGACATCAAGGCGGGCCCAGAAGACAGAGCTCCAACGGTCGAATCCAACGGCTTTTGGTGACGTGGCTGTCGCACCGGACATGTTCGGTGTGCACCGGACTGTCCGATGCGCCATCGAACAGACAGCCTCACCAAACGACTAGTTTGGTGGTTGGGGCTATAAATACCCCCAACCACCCACCATTCATTGCATCCAAGTTTTCCACTTCTCAACTACATACAAGAGCTCTAGCATTCAATTCTAGACACACTCAAGAGATCAAATCCTCTCCCAAATTCCACACAAAGCCTTAGTGACTAGAGAGAGATTTGCTTGTGTTCTTTCGAGCTCTTGCGCTTGGATTGCTTTCTTCTTTCTTGATTCTTTCTTGCGATCAAACTCACTTGTAATTGAGACAAGAGACACCAAACTTGTGGTGGTCCTTGTGAGAACTTTGTGTTCCAAGTGATTGAGAAGAGAAAGCTCACTCGGTCCGAGGGATCGTTTGAGAGAGGGTAAGGGTTGAAAGAGACCCGGCCTTTGTGGCCTCCTCAACGGGGAGTAGGTTTGAGAGAACCGAACCTTGGTAAAACAAATCCGCATGTCTCACTTCATTATTCGCTTGCAATTTGTTTTGCACCCTCTCTCGCGGACTCTATTATATTTCTAACGCTAACCCGGCTTGTAGTTGTGATTATTTTTGAGAATTTCAGTTTCGCCCTATTCACCCCCCTCTAGGCGACTTTCAATTGGTACCAAAGCCCGGTGCTTCATTAGAGCCTAACCGCTCGAAGTGATGTCGGGAGATCACACCAAGAGGGAGATGGAGACCGGCGACAAGCCCACTACGAGCCAAGGGAGCACTTCATCGGAAGAGTCCCGCACCAAGAGGAAGGAGAAGAAGAAGAACTCCTCCAAACGGAAGGAGAAAAGATCCTCCTCTTCTCACCACAAAGAGAAGAAGGAAAAATCTTCTTCTCACAAGTCGCATCGGAAAGGCGACAAGCACAAGAGGATGAGGAAAGTGGTCTACTACGAGACCGACACTTCATCAACATCGACCTCCGACTCCGATACGTCGTCCGTAACTTCTAAGCGCCAAGAGCGCAAGAAGTTTAGTAAGATCCCCTTACACTATCCTCGTACATCTAGACCTACTCCATTGTTTTCCGTTCCATTAGGCAAACCGCCAACCTTTGATGGCGAAGATTATGCTAGGTGGAGTGATTTAATGAAATTTCATCTAACCTCACTCCACAAAAGTATATGGAATGTTGTTGAGTTTGGAGCACAGGTACCATCTGTAGGGGATGAAGACTATGATACGGACGAAGTGGCCCAAATCGAGCACTTCAACTCTCAAGCTACAACCATACTCCTTGCCTCTCTAAGCAAGGAGGAATACAACAAGGTACAAGGGTTGAAGAATGCAAATGAGATTTGGGACCTACTCAAGACCACGCACGAGGGTGATGAACTCACCAAGATCACCAAGCGGGAAACGATCGAGGGGGAGCTCGGTCGCTTCCGTCTTCGCCAAGGGGAAGAGCCACAAGATATGTACAACCGGCTCAAAACCTTGGTGAACCAAGTGCGCAACCTCGGGAGCAAGAAATGGAATGACCACGAGGTGGTTAAGGTTATTTTGAGATCACTTATCTTCCTTAACCCCACTCAAGTTCAATTAATTCGTGGTAATCCTAGATACACACTAATGACTCCCGAGGAAGTAATCGGGAATTTTGTGAGCTTTGAATGTATGATTAAAGGCTCAAAGAAGATCAACGAGCTTGAGGAGCCCTCCACGTCCGAAGCACAACCGGTGGCATTTAAGGCGACGGAGGAGAAGGAGGAGGAGTCTACACCGAGTAGACAACCAATTGATGCCTCCAAGCTCGACAATGAGGAGATGGCTTTAATCATCAAAAGCTTTCGCCAAATCCTCAAGCAACGGAAGGGGAAGGATTACAAATCCCGTTCCAAGAAGGTTTGCTACAAGTGTGGTAAGCCCGGTCACTTTATTGCTAAATGTCCTTTATCAAGTGACAGTGACAGGGATAACGACAAGAAGGGAAAGAGGAGAGAAAAGAAGAGGTACTACAAGAAGAAGGGCGGCGATGCCCATGTTTGCCGGGAGTGGGACTCGGACGAGAGCTCCACCGACTCATCCTCCGACGAAGACGCCGCCAACATCGCCGTCACCAAGGGACTCCTCTTCCCCAACGTCGGCCACAAGTGCCTCATGGCAAAGGACGGCAAGAGGAAGAAGGTTAAATCTAAATCCTCCACTAAATATGAATCTTCAAGTGATGATAATGCTAGTGGTGAGGAAGACAATTTGTGTATCCTTTTTGCCAACCTTAACATGGAACAAAAAGAAAAATTAAATGAGCTAATTAGTGTCATCCATGAAAAGGATGATCTCTTGGACTCCCAAGAGGACTTCCTGATCAAGGAAAACAAGAAACATGTTAAGGTCAAAAATGCTTATGCTCTAGAAGTTGAAAAATGTGAAAAATTGTATAATGAGCTAAGCACTTGTCATGAGACCATTAACAACCTTAGAAATGAAAATGCTAAACAAATTGCTAAGGTTGATTCTCATGTTTGTATTGATTCAATTTCCAATCCTAGAGATGATAATGTTGATTTACTTGCTAGGATTGATGAATTAAACATTTCTCTTGCTAGCCTTAGAGTAGAAAATGAAAATTTGATTGCTAAGGCTAAGGATTTTGATGTTTGCAATATTACTATTTCCAACCTTAGAAATGAGAATGATATATTACATGCTAAGGTTGTTGAATTAAAATCTTGCAAACCCTCTACATCTAATGTTGAGCATGTTTCTATTTGTACTAGATGTAGAGATATTGATGTTAATGCTATTCATGATCACATAGTCTTAATTAAACAACAAAATGATCATATAGCTAAGTTAGATGCTAAAATTGCCGAGCATAACTTAGAAAATGAAAAATTTAAATTTGCTAGAAGTATGCTCTATAATGGGAGACGCCCTGGCATCAAGGATGGCATTGGCTTCCAAAGGGGAGACAATGTCAAACTTAATGCCCCTCCTAAGAACTTGTCTAACTTTGTTAAGGGCAAGGCTACCATGCCTCAGGATAACGAGGGTTACATTTTGTACCCTGCCGGTTATCCTGAGAGCAAAATTAAGAAAATTCATTCTAGGAAGTCTCACTCTGGCCCTAACCATGCTTTTATGTATAAGGGTGAGACATCTAGCTCTAGACAACCAACCCGTGCTAAGTTGCCTAGAAAGAAAACTCCTAGTGCATCAAATGATCATGCTATTTCATTCAAAACTTTTGATGCATCATATGTGCTTACTAACAAATCCGGCAAGGTAGTTGCCAAGTTTGTTGGGGGCAAACACAAGGGCTCCAAGACTTGTGTTTGGGTACCCAAAGTTCTTGTTTCTAATGCCAGAGGACCCAAAACCGTTTGGGTACCTAAAGTCAAGAACTAAAATTGTTTTGTAGGTTTATGCATCCGGGGGCTCAAGTTGGATACTCGACAGCGGGTGCACAAACCACATGACAGGGGAGAAGAAGATGTTCTCCTCATATGAGAAAAACCAGGATCCCCAACGAGCTATCACATTCAGGGATGGAAATCAAGGTTTGGTCAAAGGATTGGGTAAAATTGCTATATCACCTGACCATACTATTTCAAATGTTTTTCTTGTAGATTCCTTAGATTACAATTTGCTTTCCGTATCCCAATTATGTCAAATGGGCTACAACTGTCTATTTACTGATGTAGGTGTCACTGTCTTTAGGAGAAGTGATGATTCAATAGCATTTAAGGGAGTGTTAGAGGGTCAGCTATACTTGGTAGATTTTGATAGAGCTGAACTCGACACTTGCTTAATTGCTAAGACTAACTTGGGTTGGCTCTGGCACCACCGACTAGCCCATGTTGGAATGAAGAATCTTCATAAGCTTCTAAAGGGAGAACACATTTTAGGACTAACAAATGTTCATTTTAAGAAAGACAGGATTTGTAGCGCATGCCAAGCCGGGAAGCAAGTTGACACCCATCATCCACACAAGAACATCATGACAAGTTACAGGCCACTGGAGCTCCTACACATGGACCTATTCGGCCCGATCGCTTACATAAGCATCGGCGGGAGTAAGTACTGTCTAGTTATTGTTGATGACTATTCTCGCTTCACTTGGGTGTTCTTTTTACAGGAAAAATCTCATACCCAAGAGACCTTAAAAGGATTCTTGAGACGGGCTCAAAATGAGTTCGGCTTAAGGATCAAGAAAATTAGAAGCGACAACGGGACGGAGTTCAAGAACTCTCAAATTGAAAGCTTCCTTGAGGAGGAGGGCATCAAGCATGAGTTCTCTTCCCCCTACACTCCACAACAAAATGGTGTAGTGGAGAGGAAGAATCGAACTTTATTGGATATGGCAAGAACCATGCTTGATGAGTACAAGACACCGGATCAGTTTTAGGCCGAGGCGGTCAACACCGCCTGCTACGCCATCAACCGGTTATATCTACACCGAATCCTCAAGAAAACATCCTATGAACTCCTAACCGGTAAAAAGCCAAATATTTCATATTTTAGAGTTTTTGGTAGAAAATGTTTTATTCTTGTCAAAAGAGGTAGAAAATCTAAATTTGCTCCTAAAACTGTAGAAAGCTTTTTACTAGGATATGACTCAAACACAAGGGCATATAGAGTCTTTAACAAGTCCTCAGGACTTGTTGAAGTTTCTTGTGACGTTGTGTTTGATGAGACTAACGGCTCTCAAGTAGAGCAAGTTGATCTTGATGAGATAGGTGAAGAACAGGCTCCGTGCATCGCACTAAGGAACATGTCCATTGGGGATGTGTGTCCTAAGGAATCCGAAGAGCCTTCAAATGCACAAGATCAACCATCCTCCTCCACGCAAGCATCTCCACCAACACAAAATGAGGACGAGGCTCAAGTTGATGAAGAAGAAGATCAAAGAGATGAGCCACCTCAAGATGACGGCAACGATCAAGGGGGAGATACAAATGATCAAGACAAGGAGGATGAACAACCAAGGCCACCACACCCAAGAGTCCACCAAGCAATACAACGAGATCACCCCGTCGACACCATTCTCGGCGACATTCATAAGGGGGTAACCACTCGATCTCGTGTTGCACATTTTTGTGAACATTACTCTTTTGTTTCCTCTATTGAGCCACACAGGGTAGAGGAAGCACTTCAAGATTCGGATTGGGTGATGGCGATGCAAGAGGAGCTCAACAACTTCACAAGGAACGAGGTATGGCATTTGGTTCCATGTCCTAATCAAAATGTTGTAGGAACCAAGTGGGTCTTCCGCAACAAGCAAGACGAGCATGGTGTGGTGACAAGGAACAAAGCTCGACTCGTGGCCAAAGGGTATTCACAAGTCGAAGGTTTGGATTTTGGTGAAACCTTTGCACCCGTAGCTAGGCTTGAGTCAATTCGTATATTATTGGCCTATGCTACTTACCATGGCTTCAAGCTTTACCAAATGGATGTGAAGAGTGCCTTCCTCAACGGACCAATCAAGGAGGAGGTCTATGTTGAGCAACCTCCCGGCTTTGAAGATAGTGAGTACCCTAACCATGTTTATAGGCTCTCTAAGGCGCTTTATGGGCTCAAGCAAGCCCCAAGAGCATGGTATGAATGCCTTAGAGATTTCCTTATTGCTAATGGCTTCAAAGTCGGCAAGGCCGATCCTACTTTATTCACTAAAACTCTTGACAATGATTTGTTTGTATGCCAAATTTATGTTGATGATATCATATTTGGGTCTACTAACGAATCTACATGTGAAGAATTTAGTAGGATCATGACACAGAAATTCGAGATGTCTATGATGGGGGAGTTGAAGTATTTTCTAGGATTCCAAGTCAAGCAAATCCAAGAGGGCACCTTCATTAGCCAAACGAAGTACACTCAAGACATTCTAAGCAAGTTTGGAATGAAGGATGCCAAGCCCATCAAGACACCCATGGGAACAAATGGGCATCTCGACCTCGACATGGGAGGTAAATCCGTCGATCAAAAGGTATACCGGTCGATGATTGGTTCATTGCTTTATTTATGCGCATCTCGACCGGACATTATGCTTTCCGTTTGCATGTGTGCAAGATTCCAATCCGACCCTAAGGAGTCCCACCTTACGGCCGTAAAACGAATCTTGAGATATTTAGCTTATACTCCTAAGTTTGGGCTTTGGTACCCTCGGGGATCCACATTTGATTTGATTGGTTATTCGGATGCCGACTGGGCAGGGTGTAAGATTAATAGGAAGAGCACATCGGGGACTTGCCAGTTCTTGGGAAGATCCTTGGTGTCTTGGGCTTCAAAAAAGCAAAATTCGGTCGCTCTTTCTACCGCCGAAGCCGAGTATATTACCGCAGGCCATTGTTGCGCGCAATTGCTTTGAATGAGGCAAACCCTGCGGGACTACGGTTACAAACTAACCAAAGTTCCTCTTCTATGTGATAATGAGAGTGCAATCCGCATGGCGGATAATCCCGTTGAGCATAGCCGCACTAAACACATAGCCATTCGGTATCATTTTCTTAGGGATCACCAACAAAAGGGGGATATCGAGATTTCATACATTAACACTAAAAATCAATTAGCCGATATCTTTACCAAGCCACTTGATGAACAATCTTTTACCAAACTTAGGCATGAGCTCAATATTCTTGATTCTAGGAACTTCTTTTGCTAATTTGCACACATAGCTCATAAGTATACCTTTGATCATGTCTCTTTGATATATGCTATGACTAATGTGTTTTCAAGTGTATTTCAAACCAAGTCATAGGTATATTGAAAGGGAATTGGAGTCTTCGGTGAAGACAAAGGCTTCCACTCCACTCTACTACTCATCCTTCGCCATCGCTCCGCATCACCCTCCGTCTTTGGTATAATCTTCACTCATTTATTTATGACCAAAGGGGGAGAAAGTACTTCTTAGGGCTTATATCTCACTCAAAGTATCCGTTTTTGGCGATTCATGCCAAAGGGGGAGAAAGTATGAGCCCAAAGCAAAAGGACCGCACCACCACCCTAATTTTAAAAATTAATGACTTTCAATTGGTAAATTTCAAATTGGTATTTTTTGTGTTCTATAGGGGGAGAAAGTAGTATTTTCAAAATAGATATCTTAAAACCCTCTTGAACACTAAGAGGAGAATTTATTCGAGGGGGAGTTTTGTTTAGTCAAAGGAAAAGCATTTGAAACAAAGGGAGAAAATTTCAAACTTGAAAATGCTTCACAAAAATCTTACTCATTTACCTTTGACTATCTTGCAAAAAGTCTGTAAAAAGAATTTACAAAAGAATTTGCAAAACAAAACTTGTGGTGCAAATGTGGTCCAATATGTTAAAAACAAAGAAACAATCCATGCACATCATGTAAGTATTTATATTGGCTCAATTCCAAGCAACCTTTGCACTTACATTATGCAAACTAGTTCAATTATGCACTTTTATATTTGCTTTGGTTTGTGTTGGCATCAATCACCAAAAAGGGGGAGATTGAAAGGGAATTAGGCTTACACCTAGTCCCTAATTAATTTTGGTGGTTGAATTGCCCAACACAAATAAATGGACTAACTAGTTTGCTCTAGTGTATAAGTTATACAGGTGCAAAAGGTTCACACTTAGCCAATAAAAAGACCAAGTATTGTGTTCAAACAAAGGAGCAAGGGACAACCGAAGGCACCTCTGGTCTGGCGCACCGGACTGTCCGGTGTGCCACCGGACATGTCCGGTGCACCAGAGGACTCAAACTTCGAACTCGTCACCTTCGGGAAATTGCAGAGGCGACTCCGCTATAATTCACCGGACTGTCTGGTGTACACCGGACATGTCCAGTGCTCCAAGGAAGAGCGGACTCCGGAACTCGCCAGCCTCGGGAATTCATTGAAGCTGCTCCGCTATAATTCACCGGACTGTCCGGTGTACACCGGACTATCCAGTGTAACAACACGGGCAACGGCTATTTCGGCGCCAACGGCTACCTGCGACGCATTAAATGCGCGCGCTGCGCGCGCAGAGGTCAGGCACGCCCATACTGGCGCACCAGACAATCTACAGGGCATGTCCGGTGCGCCACCGGACATCAAGGCGGGCCCAGAAGACAGAGCTCCAACGGTCGAATCCAACGGCTTTTGGTGACGTGGCTGTCGCACCGGACATGTCCGGTGTGCACCGGACTGTCCGGTGCGCCATCGAACAGACAGCCTTACCAAACGGCTAGTTTGGTGGTTGGGGCTATAAATACCCCCAACCACCCACCATTCATTGCATCCAAGTTTTCCACTTCTCAACTACATACAAGAGCTCTAGCATTCAATTCTAGACACACTCAAGAGATCAAATCCTCTCCCAAATTCCACACAAAGCCTTAGTGACTAGAGAGAGATTTGCTTGTGTTCTTTCGAGCTCTTGCGCTTGGATTGCTTTCTTCTTTCTTGATTCTTTCTTGCGATCAAACTCACTTGTAATTGAGACAAGAGACACCAAACTTGTGGTGGTCCTTGTGGGAACTTTGTGTTCCAAGTGATTGAGAAGAGAAAGCTCACTCGGTCCGAGGGATCGTTTGAGAGAGGGTAAGGGTTGAAAGAGACCCGGCCTTTGTGGCCTCCTCAACCGGGAGTAGGTTTGAGAGAACCGAACCTCGGTAAAACAAATCCGCGTGTCTCACTTCATTATTCGCTTGCAATTTGTTTTGCACCCTCTCTCGCGGACTCTATTATATTTCTAACGCTAACCCGGCTTGTAGTTGTGATTATTTTTGAGAATTTCAGTTTCGCCCTATTCACCCCCCTTTAGGCGACTTTCATCGGGCCAGGCTTGATCAGCCGACCAGCTGCTTTAAATGTATTTGTTTTCCACGTACCTATCTCTGGTCGTCGTGGTTTGAAGGTACGTGGTCGCTGCGAGTCCTGAGCATGGCCGGACCGTCCGCCGGAGCTCTCCGGACCGTCCGGTGGGGTCCCAGACCGTCCGCGCCTACGTGCCGGACCGTCCGGGATACGCAGCACGGGTTCCTGTATCTGTCTCCCTGTCTGCGCTTGCCCCCCAGTACTGGAGGTTGTGATGGTCACCTTTAGGGTCTCCCCTCCATCGGGAGTCTTCTCGGCTACCACTTTCCTGCAAGAAACTTTATGATCCTCATCGGCCTTTTTAGAATTGCCGATGATTGCCTCTTTGCCTTTGCCTTTATCGGCCGTGTTTGGCCAAACCAGGACTTTCTTGCCCTCGAAGTCGATCACATTCATTGGAAAGGGCTCCGTATCCACCTGCATTTCCTGAAATTTCAATCGTCCCTCATTAATGGCCGATTGAATCTGTCGTCGGAATACATTACAATCATTAGTGGCATGAGAAAATGAGTTATGCCACTTGCAGTATGCACGACGTTTTAGCTCGTCGGCGGATGGAACAGTGTGATTTATTTTAATATTGCCATTTTTGAGTAATTCGTCAAATATTTTATCGCACTTACCAACATTAAACGTAAACTTAACCTCCTCTTGTCATTTCTTTTGAACCGGCTGCAAGGAGGAACAAGCCGAAGATTTGGCCTGTTTTGGCCAAACCATTTCAGCAGCATACACTTCTGCTGATTCGTCATCTGAGCTACTTTGGTCGCATTCTACTATATGTACGTTGTGACGCATTGTTTTAGCAGTTTCTTTGCTCCGGCTTTCGCAAGCCAAAGCCCTCTGGTGTAACTGTGCTAGTGTAAAAAATTGGATGCCTTCTAATCTCTCTTTTAAATAATATCGTAGACCATTAAAGGCTAATCCTACTAGCTGTTTTTCTACTAAATGAATTTGAAAGCATCGGTTTCTTATATCGCGGAATCTCCGGATGTAATCATTAACCGATTCGTCTTTTGTCTGTCGCAATGACACTAAATCTACCAAATCCAATTCATAATCACCGGAGAAGAAATGATCATGAAATTTTTGTTCTAGATCTCCCCACGATGAAATGGAATTAGGAGGTAAAGTGGCGTACCATGCAAATGTGGTTCCTGTTAGCGATAATGAAAATAAACGCACGCGAAATGCCTCTGTGTCTGCCAATTCTCCCAATTGTGCTAAGAACTGGCCTATATGTTCGCGCGTGTTTTTCCCTTGATCACCCGAAAATTTTGCGAATTCGGGTATTCTAGTTCCCTGTGGGTATGGGTGGTGATCAAATCGGCTGTCATAAGGTTTCCGATATGATTGCCCCCCAGGGACCATGCTTACTCCGAGCTTATCTCGGAACGCCCCGGCTATTTCTTCCCTCACTATATCAATGGCAGCCGGTGCAAGACCACCGGCTCTCTGGTCAAACATAGGTGGGGTTGGTTGCATATTAGTATGTTGTCGTTCCCCCCATTGGTTTGAGCTACGTGGTGCATTTCCATTTGCCCTATGTGGCTCATAGGTTTGATCGTTTCTTTCTGGCCTTTTAGGTGGGGCCGGAAAGCTTTCCTGGGCTCTGGATCCTAAATTAATGGGCTGGTGCATTGCATAATGTGATGGGAAGTGTTGCTGGGACGGGCGAGGATTCAGGTAATAATCCTCCTCAAAAGACTCATGCGCGGACTGTCCGGATACGTACCCGGACCGTCCGTGGTCATATGCGGACCGTCCGTCATTGTATGCGGACCGTCCGACTGGGTAGTTTGGGTTCTGTGTCATATGTGGTGGCTCGGGCGCATATCTAGGTAACTCATTAAAAATAGGCCCGACTGTTGTTGGCCCGGACGGTCCGCGCTCATGTGCGGACGGTCCGGGCATGTGCAGATCGGCTGGTTTGCTGCCGATTTGCGGTTGCTTAGGGTATGTGTCCATCGGCATCCCATAAAGGGGTTGTGACTAGTCGTGACAACCTGTAGCCGATGTGTTACGCGCGTTATCTCCTAACTCAACCTCGTGCGAAGGAAAATTTGCGGTACTAGATTTATCAAATGCACGTACTAGTCTCTTAAGATCGCTTTGCATACCCCCTATGATGTTCTGCATTTGTTCACGCTGATCTTCTACATAATTTCTAAGAGATTGCAGATCGTTGGTATTACTTACATTGGGGATATCTGGCGTGGGTTGGAGCGAAGCCGGATCCGTCGCCCGATGTCGGACGACCTTGTTGTTCCTGTCCACTTTGAAGTTGGCCAAGAACTTTGCTTTCGCCTCTTGGATCATCCGCTCCTTGTGCTCCTCAAACTGGAGCTGCTCGTCAGCCGGCAAGGTTTCCCAAGTCGGCTCTATGATGTTGCTTAGAGAAATATCAGAGCTATCCTTTGAACCGGCCATTGAGGGCCGATTTGATGAGCCTAGATGTTTTTTCCCCGGCGGAGTCACCAAAAATTATGTTGACGCCTTTTCGGAGCGCCAAACACTCAACAAGAACCGTGGCAGTGCCTTCTGCACAGGGGTGGACGGTCCGCGCGCAGGGGCCGGATGGTCCGCGGCCTGGTGCGAGGCGCGGTGGTGCTCTCTGCGCAAGGGCGGACTATCCGCGGCCTGGGGCCGGACGGTCCGCGGCCTGGTGCGCGGCTAGGGCTCCTGCCTGACGGTCGGACGGTCCGCGCCCTGGGGTCGGACGGTCCGCGCGTACGCAGGGACGGCGGAAGATCGCCGACGGCGCCTGGATCTCGCTCCCGGGAAGGACCCCATCGAGGAGTAGAGATCCTAGGTGGTGTCTAGGCTCGGGCTGGCCGACCTAGACTCCTCTAATCGACGTAGAGTCGGGGAGAGGCGGAGAATTTGGGGATTGGATAGCTAAACCTAAACTAGAACTACTCCTGGGATAAAATGCGAAATAGAAGTTGTATTGATTCGATTGATGATTACAAATCGGCCGTAGACCTCTCTATTTATAGAGGAGGGGGGCTAGACCCTTTACACAACTGATTCCGAGCTAATCCCGCGAATATAGCTAACAATCGTAGCACAAAACTCGGAACCCTAAACTGCTCTGCGCATGCGCGGACCGTCCGGCCCACAGGCGCGGACTGTTCGGACCGCGGACCGTCCGGCCTCAGGGCCGGACCGTCCGCCCGCTCAATATGGTGCTCAACAGATAACAATTAACTAAATTTAGAAAACCCTTTTAGAGAACTATTGGGAAAATATTTTCCTATTTATTTCTTGAATTTAAGATTTAGGAAATTATTTAGAAAACAATTGGAGATGCTCAACAACAGAAAAACTATTGTTTTCTTACAGTGAATCCAGCGCGGATAGTCCGCCCTTGCGCAGAGAGCACCACCGCGCCTCGCACCAGGCCGCGGAGCGTCCGGCCCCTGCGCGCGGACCGTCCGCCCCTGTGCAGAAGGCACCGCCACGGTTCTTGTTGAGTGTTTGGCGCTCCGAAAAGGTGTCAACATACTTTTTGGCGACTCCGCTGGGGAAAACACATCTAAGCTCATCAAATCGGCCCTCAATGGCCGGTTCAAGGGATAGCTCCGATATTTCTCCAAGCAACATCATAGAGCCAACTTGGGAAACCTTGCCGCCTGACGAGCAGCTCCAGTTCGAGGAGCACAAGGAGCGGATGATCGAGGAGGCGAAAGCAAAGTTCTTGGCCAACTTCAAAGTGGACAGGAACAACAAGGTCGTCCGACATCGGGCAACGGATTCGGCTTCGCTCCAACCCACGCCAGATATCCCCAATGTAAGTAATACCAACGATCTGCAATCTCTTAGAAATTATGTAGAAGATCAGCGTGAACAAATGCAGAACATCATAGGGGGTATGCAAAGCGATCTTCAGAGGCTAGTACGTGCATTTGATAAATCTAGTATCACCAATTTTCCTTCGCACGAGGTTGAGTTAGGAGGTAACACGCGTAACACATCGGCTACAGGTTGTCACGACCAGTCACAACCCCTTTATGGGATGCCGATGGACACGTACCCTGAGCAACCGCAAATCGGCAGCAAATCAGCCGATCTGCACATGCCCGGACCGTCCGCACGTGAGCGCGGACCGTCCGGACCAACAACAGTCGGGCCTATTTTCAATGAGTTACCTAGATATGCACCCGAGCCACCACATATGACACAGAACCCAAACTACCCAGTCGGACGGTCCGCATACAACGACGGACGATCCGCATATAACCACGGACGGTCCGGGTACGTATCCGGACAGTCCGCGCATGAGTCTTTTGAGGAGGATTATTACCTGAATCCTCGCCCGTCCCAGCAACACTTCCCATCACATTATGCAATGCACCAACCCATTAATTCAGGATCCAGAGTCCAGGAAAGCTTTCCGGCCCCACCTAAAAGGCCGGAAAGAAACGATCAAACCTATGAGCCATATAGGGCAAATGGAAATGCACCACGTAGCTCAAACCAATGGGGGGAATGACAACATACTAATATGCAACCAACCCCACCTATGTTTGACCAGAGAGCCGGTGGTCTTGCACCGGCTGCCATTGATATAGTGAGGGAAGAAATAGCCGGGGCGTTCCGAGATAAGCTCGGAGTAAGCATGGTCCCTGGGGGGCAATCATATCGGAAACCTTATGACAGCCGATTTGATCACCACCCGTACCCACAGGGAACTAGAATACCCGAATTCACAAAATTTTCGGGTGATCAAGGGAAAAACACGCGCGAACATATAGGCCAGTTCTTAGCACAATTGGGAGAATTGGCAGACACAGAGGCATTTCGCGTGCGTTTATTTTCATTATCGCTAACAGGAACCGCGTTTGCATGGTATGCCACTTTACCTCCTAATTCCATTTCATCATGGGGGGATCTAGAACAAAAATTTCATGATCATTTTTTCTCCGGTGATTATGAATTGGATTTGGTAGATTTAGTGTCATTGTGACAGACAAAAGACGAATCGGTTAATGATTACATCCGGAGATTCCGCGATACAAGAAACCGATGCTTTCAAATTCATTTAGCAGAAAAACAGCTAGTAGGATTAGCCTTTAATGGTCTACGATATTATTTAAAAGAGAGATTAGAAGGCATCCAATTTTTTACACTAGCACAGTTACACCAGAGGGCTTTGGCTTGCGAAAGCCGGAGCAAAGAAACTGCTAAAACAATGCGTCACAACGTACATATAGTAGAATGCGACCAAAGTAGCTCAGATGACGAATCAGCAGAAGTATATGCTGCTGAAATGGTTTGGCCAAAACAGGCCAAATCTTTGGCTTGTTCCTCCTTGCAGTCGGTTCAAAAGAAACGGCAAGAGAAGGTTAAGTTTACGTTTAATGTTGGTAAATGTGATAAAACATTTGATGAGTTACTTAAAAATGGCAATATTAAAATAAATCACACTGTTCCATCCGCCGACGAGCTAAAACGTCGTGCGTACTGCAAGTGGCATAACTCATTTTCTCATGCCACTAATGATTGTAATGTATTTCGGCGACAGATTCAATCGGCCATTAACGAAGGACGATTGAAATTTCAGGAAATGCAGGTGGATACAGAGCCCTTTCCGATGAACATGATTGACTTCGAGGGCAAGAAAGTCCTGGTTCGGCCAAATACAGCCGATAAAGGCAAAGGCAAGGAAACAATCATCGGCAATGCTAAAAAGGCCGATGGGGATTGTAAAGTTTCTTGCAGGAAAGTGGTGGCCGAGAAGACTCCCGATGGAGGGGAGACCCTGAAGGTGACCATCACAGCCTCTAGCATTGGGGGGCAAGCGCAGACAGGGAGACAGTTGCGGGAACCCGTGCTGCGCATCACGGACAGTCCGCCGTCCCGACGCGGACGGTCCGACGCTTCTCCGGACTGTTCGGAGGACTCTGGCGGACGGTCCGGCCATGCTCAGGACTCGCAGCGACCACGTACCTTCAAACCACGACGACCAGAGATAGGTACGTGGAAAACAAATACATTTAAAGCAGCTGGTCGGCTGATCAAGCCTGGCCCGACTTTCGATCAATTGTTGTCTAAATATGTGAAAAAGAAGGCCGGCCCCAGTGACTGGCCACCGAAGCGACCCCGCTCACCCATTCATGAGCAACGTCAGGTCAGGCCGATTGGACCACCTCACCAATCGGAAGAAATGAAAGGTCCTATTGTACAATTGAGACCTAACATACCGACATGGACCCCTCCACCTCCTTATCCATCTATGCCATATCCATACACATACTTACCTCCACCATATGTCCCAAATCAAATGTGGGGCATGCCACCATATCCATTCGGGATGCCACAGTACCCCGCCTGGGGGGCACCCCAAACATCCGTTTTTGATAGGTTGGCGCCGCCAGTGCAAGACCGATTAAGCGCTGCTGAATCCGGTCACCAGGCATAGGCCCAACAAAATTGCCGGACTACTCGGCCTCCTAGGCCGACCAATCCGGCAGGGGGGCATATGCCTGTAGCAACTCAAAAAACAATAAAAAAGGACATCATCAAAATAGGCACTGCAGATGTTGTCATACAGGGAGACAATAAAGGGCCGATGATTTTCGGCGAATCGGCCAACACAACTGAAAAGGATACGGCTACCATCAAAACAGCCGATCCAAAATACTCCATGCCTCGATGGTGCCCAGCAGGATTGACACGATCCCAAAAGAGAAAATTACAGCGCCTAAGAGCAAAGGAGAGCCAGGAGAAGGAGGCGGAAAAGACATTTAATGACACACATCCACTATACCCGCCACCGCAAAAGAAATGGAGACCGAAGGCCGTTGAGAAAAGACAAACGGCCACAGAAATAGAAAGTCAATCTGCACCAGGCGCGGACCGCCCGGCCCCTGCACGCGGACCGTCCGCCGTTCATCAGGAAGTCTCTGGACAACCTGCACCAGGCGCGGACCGTCCGGCCCCCGCACGCGGACTGTCCGCCATTCACCAGGAAGCCTCCAACGACACGACAACATCAATGGAAGAGGACGACCTGCTGGGAGAAGACCTGGTCGACTACGAGGCTTCTCCAGAACGCCCAGGTATGGATGTAAATATTATTACATTTTCTGCCGATTGTACTATTATCGGCGACGATGAACCTGTTGTTGCCCAGTTTGATTTCGGTCCTAAAGAAGCCGCCTTTACTAAACCAAAGGAATCGGTAAATCATTTAAAGCCGCTCTTCGTGCGTGGTCACATTGATGGAATACCGATTGCTAAGATGTTGGTAGATGGTGGGGCGGCTGTAAATCTAATGCCTTATTCATTATATAGAAAATTAGGTAAACAAGATGACGAACTTGTCAAAACCAACATGACCCTCAGCGGTGTTGGGGATAGTTCGATTAAAGCCAGGGTAGTCACGTCCGTTGAATTAACCATCGGGAGTAAGACCCTTGCTGCTGCATTCTTCGTCGCTGATGTAGAAGGGAATTACAGTTTAATTTTAGGCAGAGATTGGATTCATGCCAATCAATGTATACCTTCTACATTACATCAAATGCTAATACAATGGGTAGGCGATGAGGTAGAACAAGTACATGCTGATGTATCGGCCTGCATCGCTGTGGCCGATGCCCCTGTACTCTGGACTTATGAGACTGCTACATGTCTCACAGGAGTAGATTTTTCTGATTATCAGTTCATAAGTATAGATAAGAAAGGTTTCATTCCTGTAATGCTAGAGCCGATGGAGAATCGGTTAAATCCTAAATAAAGTTTAAATGATGAATACACACAAAGTTCATGAGTCGTTGATCACGGACAATTCGGCTCTCAAAGCCGGATGGTTCGGTCTTTCACAAAACAGTTCGGACTTTAAGACCGAACATCTATCACAGCGAAAAGATAGTATTACGGATGATCTGGTCCCCGAGACCGGAAAGTCCGCCATCACACAAAGATCATCTGATTCCTCTGTGGGGGACATGATAGAGGAATTCAGAGATCTTGATAAATTAGGACAGGGGTTTACATCGGCTGATCCTTTGGAGGAGATTGACATAGAAAATGGTAAAACTCCAAGGCCGACTTTTGTAAACAAGACCCTGGAGACCGATTCTAGAAGTGAGATGATCGGTCTATTGAAGGAATATTCAGATTGTTTTGCTTGGAATTACACTGAAATGCCTAGACTAAGCCGAGAGATTGTCGAACATCGGCTGCCTATTAAGTCTGGTTTCAGACCTTTCAAGCAGAAAGCTAGAACATTTCGTCCAGATCTTCTCCCACGAATCAAGGACGAAATCCACCGGCTGCTAGAAGCTAGTTTTATTAGACCTTGCAGATACGCAGAGTGGGTCTCCAATATTGTGCCGGTGGAGAAGAAGGAGTCAGGTAAGCTTAGAGTATGCATTGATTTTCGTAATTTAAATAAAGCAACTCCTAAAGATGAATATCCCATGCCCATAGCCGACACATTAATCAATAATGCATCAGGAAATAGAATTATTATCTTCCTTGATGGTAATGCCGGATATAATCAGATTTTCATGGCCGAAGAAGATGCGTCTAAAACGGCCTTTATATGTCCAGGCTTCATTGGTTTATTTGAATGGGTTGTCATGACATTCGGTCTTAAAAATGCTGGTGCTACTTATCAGAGGGCTATGAATCTGATCTTCCATGAGTTGTTAGGAAACACTGTGGAAGTCTATATTGATGATATTGTAGTCAAATCGGCTGAGTTTAGTTCTCATATAGTTGATTTGCGCAAAGCCTTTGATAAAATGCGTCGGTATGGTTTGAAAATGAACCCACGTAAATGTGCTTTTGGAGCGTCGGCCGGTAAGTTTTTAGGATTTGTCATCCATGAACATGGTATAGAAATAGACCCTGACCGAATCAAGTCTATTCGGAATGTGGGGCCTCCGACTTGTAAGGTCGAAGTGCAGAGGTTTCTCGGCAAGGTGAATTATTTACGAAGGTTTATTTCTAACCTAGCCGGGAAGATTGATGCCTTCACCCCTATCCTTCAGCTTAAGAATGATGTCGAATTCGCTTGGGGGCAGAGCAGCAGGAAGCATTTGATCTCATTAAAAAATACTTGTCTTCGGCTCCCGTGTTAAAAGCACCACAAGTAGGAGCACCGTTCAGATTATACATTGCAGCTGAAGACAAGGTGATTGGGGCTGTTCTGACACAAGAAACTGAGGGGAAGGAACATGTGGTGACATATCTAAGCCGAAGGTTGGTGGATGCTGAAACAAGGTACACTTTTATTGAAAAGTTATGCTTATGCTTGTTTTATGCATGCACCAAATGTAGATGTTATTTACTGTCTAGTCATTGCACTGTTTCTGGTTAAGCCGATGTAATCAAATACATGTTGCATAACCCAATTATGAGTGGTAGAATTGGTAAGTGGGCTTATGCACTCATAGAATATGACTTGGCCTATGAACCATTGAAATCTATGAAAGGCCAAGTCGTAGCGGATTTTATTGTAGAACATCGGGTTAATGATATTCATGAACTAGACATGTCATACCTCACTATTACTCCTTGGACTTTATATTTTGATGGATCGGTTTGCAATGAAGGGCAAGGAATTGGCATTGTGCTTGTTTCACCAAGTAATGTCTCCTTTGACTTCTCTAGCCGATTGAAAACTTATTGCACTAATAATCAAGCTGAATATGAGGCCCTCCTATTCGGTTTAGAACTCTTAAATGGTATGGGAGTGAAACATGTGAAGGTATTTGGTGATTCTCAGCTGGTTGTCCAACAAGTGTTAGAAGAATATCAATGTCTTGATGGTACTCTAAATAGTTATCTTGAGAAATGTTGGAGCATAATCCATTCTTTTGATGAATTCAGTATTCGGCATATCTCTAGAGTTGAGAATCATAGAGCTAACGATTTGGCACAAGATGCATCAGGTTATCGGATAAAGAGAGGGAAATTTCACGAAACTGAAATTCTGATAACCAGTGCAGAGCCAAATTCCCAGGTCGCGGACCGTCCGCGTGATGACGCCGGACCGTCCGGGGTTACCAGAAATGTTCTCTTAATCGATTCGGCTGACAATGAAGCCGATGCAAGTGATTGGAGGACACCTATACTTAATTATTTACGAAATCCCAATATCAGGACAGATAAGAACATTCGGCGAACAGCTTTCAAGTATGTTTTGATGAGTGATGAACTTTACCGCCGAACAGTCAGTGACGTCCTGCTTAAGTGCTTGGGCCCAGATGATGCTATATTAGCCATGGCCGAAGTACATGAAGGAATTTGTGGTACCCATCAATCAGCTCCAAAGATGAAGTGGTTGTTGCGAAGGTCTGGTTCTTATTGGCCTAATATGATAGCTGATTGTTTCAAGTACTACAAGGGTTGCCAAGTGTGTCAAAAATTCGGCGACCTACAGTTGGTCCCTGCAGCCGAATTACATCCTATCATCAAGCCTTGGCCGTTCAGAGGATGGGGATTAGACTTTATTGGAGAAATTCATCCTGCATCATCAAAGGGGCATCGATTCGTGTTAGTTGCCACTGATTACTTTACCAAATGGACTGAAGTCGTTGCTCTGAAGAACATGACACACAAGGAGGTAATTGAGTTCATAACTGAGCATATTATTCATAGATTCAGCATTCCCCAGACCTTGACTACAGATCAAGGGACTTCTTTTATGTCAAAGGAGGTACGTGAATATGCTGAATTATATAGAATTAAGTTGCTTCATTCATCTCCATACTATGCTCAGGCCAATGGACAGGCCGAGTCTAGTAATAGGACATTGATCAATTTGATAAAAAAAGAAGATATCTGATAATCCTAAACATTGGTATAAGATTTTGTCCGAAGCTTTATGGGCTCATAGAATATCTAAACATAGGGCTACTAAAGTATCTCCTTTTGAGCTTGTCTATGGGCAGGAAGCAGTGTTGCCTGTGGAAATAAGTTTGAATGCAGTCAGGTTCGCCAGACAAAATGATCTAACTGCTACTGATTATTATAATTCAATGATGGATAATATTGATGAGGTGACCGAGAAGAGGATGATAGCTTTGGGAGCAATAGAAAAGGACAAGATCATGGTAGCCAAGGCCTACAACAAGAAGGTCAAAGCAAAATCATTTCAAGTAGGGGACCTGGTGTGGAAGACCATTCTGCCTCTAAGGAATAAAGACCAGAAGTTCGGGAAATGGTCGCCAAGCTGGGAGGGTCCTTATAAAGTAAAACAGGTGATGTCTGGCAACGCCTATTTGCTACAAACATTACAAGGCAAAGATTTGCCTAAGGCGTTGAATGGGCGTTTCCTCAAACAGTACCATCCTAGTATGTGGCAGGATGCCTAAGAGAACCGATGTAATCACATCGAGTTAGTTGCTTTTGGTTTGCTCAGCTCCACCAAAAGGCAGGGGGGCATATGTTGAGCACCATATTGAGCGGGCGGACGGTCTGGCCCTGAGGCCGGACGGTCCGCGGTCCGGACAGTCCGCGCCTATGGGCCGGACGGTCCGCGCATGCGCAGAGCAGTTTAGGGTTCCGAGTTTTGTGCTACGATTGTTAGCTATATTCGCGGGATTAGCTCGGAATCAGTTGTGTAAAGGGTCCAGCCCCCCTCCTCTATAAATAGAGAGGTCTACGACCGATTTGTAATCATCAATCGAATCAATACAACTTCTATTTCGCATTTTATCTTAGGAGTAGTTCTAGTTTAGCCCTAGTTTAGCCTTCCAATCCCCAAATTCTCCGCCTCTCTTCGACCCTACGCCGATTAGAGGAGTCTAGGTCGGCCGGCCCGAGCCTAGACAACCCCTAGGATCTCTCCTCCCCGACGGGGTCCCTCCCGGGAGTGAGATCCAGGCGCCGTCGGCGATCTTCCGCCGCCCCTGCGCACGCGCGGACCGTCCGGCCCTAGGGCGCGGACCGTCCGGCCGTCAGGCAGGGAAACCGGGTTCCTGCACCAGGTCGCGGACCGTCCGGCCCTACGCCGCGGACCGTCCGCGCCTGACCAGAGAGCACCGCCGCCTCACGCCAGGTCGCGGACCGTCCGGCCCTGTGCCGCGGACTGTCCGCGCCTGACCAGAGAGCACCGCCACTGGTTCTCTTGAGTAATTGACGCCTCCAAAAAGGTGTCAACATACTTTTTATATGTTGAGCACCATATTGAGCGGGCGGACGGTCCGGCCCTGAGGCCGGACGGTTCGCGGTCTGGACAGTCCGCGCCTATGGGCCGGACGGTCCGCGCATGCGCAGAGCAGTTTAGGGTTCCGAGTTTTGTGCTACGATTGTTAGCTATATTCGCGGGATTAGCTCGGAATCAGTTGTGTAAAGGGTCCAGCCCCCCTCCTCTATAAATAGAGAGGTCTACGGTCGATTTGTAATCATCAATCGAATCAATACAACTTCTATTTCGCATTTTATCTTAGGAGTAGTTCTAGTTTAGCCCTAGTTTAGCCTTCCAATCCCCAAATTCTCCGCCTCTCTTCGACTCTACGCCGATTAGAGGAGTCTAGGTCGGCCGGCCCGAGCCTAGACAACCCCTAGGATCTCTCCTCCCCGACGGGGTGTTTTGATGGTAGCCGTATCCTTTTCGGTTGTGTTGGCCGATTCGCCAAAAATCATCGGCCCTTTATTGTCTCCCTGTATGACAACATCTGTAGTGCCTATTTTGATGATGTCCTTTTTTGTTGTTCTTTGAGTTGCTACAGGCATATGCCCCCCTGCCGGATTGGTCGGCCTAGGAGGCCGAGTTGTCCGGCAACCTTGTTGGGCCTGTGCCTGGTGACCGGATTCAGCAGTGCTCAATCGGTCTTGCACTGGCGGTGCCAACCTATCAAAAACGGATGTTTGGGGTGCCCCCCAGGCGGGGTACTGTGGCATCCCAAATGGATATGGTGGCATGCCCCACATTTGATTTGGGACATATGGTGGAGGTAAGTATGTGTATGGATATGGCATAGATGGATAAGGAGGTGGAGGGGTCCATGTCGGCATGTTAGGTCTCAATTGTACAATAGGACCTTTCATTTCTTCCGATTGGTGATGTGGTCCAATCGGCCTGACCTGACGTTGCTCATGAATGGGTGAGCGGGGTCGCTTCGGTGGCCGGTCACTGGGGCCGGCCTTTTTTTCACATATTTAGACAACAATTGATCGAAAGTCGGGCCAGGCTTGATCAGCCGACCAGCTGCTTTAAATGTATTTGTTTTCCACGTACCTATCTCTGGTCGTCGTGGTTTGAAGGTACGTGGTCGCTGCGAGTCCTGAGCATGGCCGGACCGTCCGCCGGAGCTCTCCGGACCGTCCGGTGGGGTCTCGGACCGTCCGCGCCTACGTGCCGGACCGTCCGGGATACGCAGCACGGGTTCCTGTATCTGTCTCCCTGTCTGCGCTTGCCCCCCAGTACTGGAGGTTGTGATGGTCACCTTTAGGGTCTCCCCTCCATCGGGAGTCTTCTCGGCTACCACTTTCCTGCAAGAAACTTTATGATCCTCATCGGCCTTTTTAGAATTGCCGATGATTGCCTCTTTGCCTTTGCCTTTATCGGCCGTGTTTGGCCGAACCAGGACTTTCTTGCCCTCGATGTCGATCACGTTCATTGGAAAGGGCTCCGTATCCACCTGCATTTCCTGAAATTTCAATCGTCCCTCATTAATGGCCGATTGAATCTGTCGTCGGAATACATTACAATCATTAGTGGCATGAGAAAATGAGTTATGCCACTTGCAGTATGCACGACGTTTTAGCTCGTCGGCGGATGGAACAGTGTGATTTATTTTAATGTTGCCATTTTTGAGTAATTCGTCAAATATTTTATCGCACTTACCAACATTAAACGTAAACTTAACCTCCTCTTGTCGTTTCTTTTGAACCGGCTGCAAGGAGGAACAAGCCGAAGATTTGGCCTGTTTTGGCCAAACCATTTCAGCAGCATACACTTCTGCTGATTCGTCATCTGAGCTACTTTGGTCGCATTCTACTATATGTACGTTGTGACGCATTGTTTTAGCAGTTTCTTTGCTCCGGCTTTCGCAAGCCAAAGCCCTCTGGTGTAACTGTGCTAGTGTAAAAAATTGGATGCCTTCTAATCTCTCTTTTAAATAATATCGTAGACCATTAAAGGCTAATCCTACTAGCTGTTTTTCTACTAAATGAATTTGAAAGCATCGGTTTCTTGTATCGCGGAATCTCCGAATGTAATCATTAACCGATTCGTCTTTTGTCTGTCGCAATGACACTAAATCTACCAAATCCAATTCATAATCATCGGAGAAGAAATGATCATGAAATTTTTGTTCTAGATCTCCCCACGATGAAATGGAATTAGGAGGTAAAGTGGCGTACCATGCAAATGCGGTTCCTGTTAGCGATAATGAAAATAGACGCACGCGAAATGCCTCTGTGTCTGCCAATTCTCCCAATTGTGCTAAGAACTGGCCTATATGTTCGCGCGTGTTTTTCCCTTGATCACCCAAAAATTTTGCGAATTCGGGTATTCTAGTTCCCTGTGGGTACGGGTGGTGATCAAATCGGCTGTCATAAGGTTTCCGATATGATTGCCCCCCAGGGACCATGCTTACTCCGAGCTTATCTCGGAACGCCCCGGCTATTTCTTCCCTCACTATATCAATGGCAGCCGGTGAAAGACCACCGGCTCTATGGTCAAACATAGGTGGGGTTGGTTGCATATTAGTATGTTGTCGTTCCCCCCATTGGTTTGAGCTACGTGGTGCATTTCCATTTGCCCTATGTGGCTCATAGGTTTGATCGTTTCTTTCCGACCTTTTAGGTGGGGCCGGAAAGCTTTCCTGGGCTCTGGATCCTGAATTAATGGGCTGGTGCATTGCATAATGTGATGGGAAGTGTTGCTGGGACGGGCGAGGATTCAGGTAATAATCCTCCTCAAAAGACTCATGCGCGGACTGTCCGGATACGTACCCGGACCGTCCGTGGTCATATGCGGATCGTCCGTCATTGTATGCGGACCGTCCGACTGGGTAGTTTGGGTTCTGTGTCATATGTGGTGGCTCGGGCGCATATCTAGGCAACTCATTAAAAATAGGCCTGACTGTTGTTGGCCCGGACGGTCCGCGCTCACGTGCGGACGGTCCGGGCATGTGCAGATCGGCTGGTTTGCTGCCGATTTGCGGTTGCTTAGGGTATGTGTCCATCGGCATCCCATAAAGGGGTTGTGACTGGTCGTGACAACCTGTAGCCGATGTGTTACGCGCGTTATCTCCTAACTCAACCTCGTGCGAAGGAAAATTTGCGGTACTAGATTTATCAAATGCACGTACTAGTCTCTTAAGATCGCTTTGCATACCCCCTATGATGTTCTGCATTTGTTCACGCTGATCTTCTACATAATTTCTAAGAGATTGCAGATCGTTGGTATTACTTACATTGGGGATATCTGGCGTGGGTTGGAGCGAAGCCGGATCCGTCGCCCAATGTCGGACGACCTTGTTGTTCCTGTCCACTTTGAAGTTGGCCAAGAACTTTGCTTTCGCCTCCTGGATCATCCGCTCCTTGTGCTCCTCAAACTGGAGCTGCTCGTCAGCCGGCAAGGTTTCCCAAGTCGACTCTATGATGTTGCTTAGAGAAATATCAGAGCTATCCTTTGAACCGGCCATTGAGGGCTGATTTGATGAGCCTAGATGTTTTTTCCCCAGCGGAGTCGCCAAAAAGTATGTTGACACCTTTTTGGAGGCGTCAATTACTCAAGAGAACCAGCGGCGGTGCTCTCTGGTCAGGCGCGGACGGTCCGCGGCACAGGGCCGGACGATCCGCGACCTAGCGCGAGGCGGCGGCGCTCTCTGGTCAGGCGCGGACGGTCCGCGGCGCAAGGCCGGACGGTCCGCGACCTGGTGCAGGAACCCGGTTTCCCTGCCTGACGGCCGGACGGTCCACGCGTGCGCAGGGGCGGCGGAAGATCGCCGATGGCGCCTGGATCTCACTCCCGGGAGGGACCCCGTCGGGGAGGAGAGATCCTAGGGGTTGTCTAGGCTCGGGCTGGCCGACCTAGACTCCTCTAATCGACGTAGAGTCGGGGAGAGGCGGAGAATTTGGGGATTGGATAGCTAAACCTAAACTAGAACTACTCCTAGGATAAAATGCGAAATAGAAGTTGTATTGATTCGATTGATGATTACAAATCGGCTGTAGACCTCTCTATTTATAGAGGAGGGGGGCTGGACCCTTTACACAACTGATTCCGAGTTAATCCAGCGAATATAGCTAACAATCGTAGCACAAAACTCGGAACCCTAAACTGCTCTGCGCATGCGCGGACCGTCCGGCCCACAGGCGCGGACTGTCCGGACCGCGGACCGTCCGGCCTCAGGGCCGGACCGTCCGCCCGCTCAATATGGTGCTCAACAGTCGCCATCCCTGTTCTAGCGGCAGGACCGATGGGATTCCATCCTCCCATCGCCCCTAGGCCTATAAAATTTTACCTAAAACTTCTCCTAAAATTTAAAATTCTATAACATAATTTTATTATGTATTTTATGTTCTTTCAACGTGAATCAATGTTTTAATATAATACTACTTTGATGTTTTAATATAATACTACTTTAAACTATTATATATGTCTATTGTAAGTGATTTAGTAATAGATGTAGTAGTTTAATTCAGCTCCTCCTAAAATTATTTGGGTTCTTGTTGAGCTCACAAACCTTAAAGTCACTAAATGATGTTGAGTTGGAAGATTGTTGCACTAAGTTTGCAAAAACATTCTCCTCACATGGTTCATCTCATGTCGAGGTAAAATGATATAATTTCCGAGTTGAGTGTTCTAAAGTTAAGTTTGCTAGAAACATCAATGTCTTCTATGCAGATTTCTTAGTATGCCAAAAACATATATCTGATATATGTATTGATTATCAGATTTTATTTACCATATGTGTGAATGTGGCATCAACTAAAAGAAGGTTTTCAAAATCAAAATTGTATTAAGGTCTACAATATTTCATGAATGATTGCACATTTCGGCAACTTTATATATTAAGGAAAAATATTAGATGGGTTGATATTAGCACCATCGTTGACGACTTCGCATCAAGAAATGTTTAGAAGAAACTTTTAAGGTATTATATAAATAATTTTATCCATTTTAATACCATGTTAGTTTCCACAGATAAAAAATATGTATATCTTAAATAAGTAAAATTATATATTTCTAATATATAAAGCACCGGTTTTTCTGGTTTCCACATCCACAGACTTGAAACTTGGTTGTTAGCTCTATATCCACACTCATCTAACTAAAACAAAGTTTACTCATATGATATATAAAAATCGTAACAATGTACAGACATCTAACTAGTACTATATAAAGCATCAGTTTCTATAGTTCCATGGTTTCTACCGCCATCATGCCTCCACATTAAATGTTGTATAGTATATACACAAATAGAGGTTCTAACCATGATTGGTTTCAAACCCACATTTACACTCAGAAAAAAAAAACACATATTTTTATGTTTTATACTTTATACTAATTATAAATGGAACCTACAGCACGAGCACTTTGCTAATTTATATAGAAACACCGGGTCTCTAAACCGTCTCGGACGACCACATTTTATCTTCTGGAAACGACAAAATGAATAGTATAGTATCGTTTTCGTACTAGCGCGCGTTTTAATTCTTCTTTGCCCTAGCAGCTTCTTCGGAAAGCATGTTCTTCAATTTTCATGAGATACATACTGTACACTTCAGTCAGCGCGTGTCGTTATTGCTGTGTACTGTCTTTTGGTGGCCCCTCAATTTTCTCTTCCGAAACAACATAATAAAGAAAAGGATAGTGTCGTTTCGTACTAGCGTTTTAATTTCTCCTAGTCCTTCCGGCTTCTTTGGAAAGCATGTTTTAATTAGTGTCCACAAATATATAATTAGTGCCTATTAACATGTAATTAGTGATTATTAACATGTTGTTAATGTGTTTTAAATAATTTTAATATGTAATTGGTGTCTATTAAATAATTTTAATATATAACTAGTGTCTATTAATAGATTTTTAATTTACTTAATAATTTTTAGCTCATCAACAAGTATTCATGTAAATAACCAAATATCATCTCAAATGAACTAGGCTGAATACATAAAAAACCAAACATAAGATGTTACATGTTCTCAGCTAGATTTATCAGAACCGGGCTCACTAGATACGAGCCAGACTTAGCCATACAACAATCAATCAAGCCCTAAATATTTAAGAGTGGTTGCAAGCTTGTAGCGGCAACGCTGTAGTAGGCCATAAAGTAGTAGGGAAAGAAAAAAAAAACATTTTGAGACCATCATTGGGAATGTCTCAAAATATTTATCTCAGCTTTGTTTCAATGGTTTCTGGTAGCCAGAAGCCATAAGATGTTGACCTGGCGTTTAAAAATCTGGACAACTGACTTTTGAGTAAACAAATAAACTAAAAGCTATAAAACACGCTGAGAGAAGCCTCTCTAGATTGTTATGTACTGAAAAGCTAAATAAAATATTATAAAAATCAATAGAAAAAAGTCAACGGACAGAAAGCCCCCAAAGTCCAAAAGCTGGCCAGTCATGAGCAGCTTGTTGGTCACTATAAACTATATTATATGTACGACATACAGTAAGTAGGAGCTCAAATTCTGGAGGTGACCAGATGGAAAAGGACCCGTATTTATCAGAAGAAAAATTAAACTGATGTTTCTTCTGCAGCACTATCTTGAACAGTTTTTTCCATACCCAGCTTCCTGTTGCGGCAATTTGAGTCAGATTTAGATGCCATATATCAGAATGCAAAGTGACAATTTTCTTGATAGGCATGTCCGTGCTTCAAATTCTTCTCATTTGGAGTCCTTTCCTGTCTGCAAAGCGTAAGGGAGGACTTAGCTCAGAACACGAAAAAACAGAATGATTACTATGATGTTGCTTAGTAAAAAAAAACAGAGCTAACCAGCATCTCATGGTCGCCCATTATTTCCTCGATCACTTCGCCGAGAACCTTCTCTGCACTGTTAGGGACAAGCGCAGCAAAGGCAGCTGCTTCCAGCCCTGAAAAATAAGTAAATAAAAAAGTGTCAGTTTTACGAGACCTGAGCTTAAAGCGTTGAGGTTCTGTTTATTTACTTGATTACAGAGTTTCACCTTATCTATTTCATCATTTCATAATTTAAGAAAAACTTTTTGTTAGAGTGGTAACCAGTTCAACCTAAAAATTTAAGTTATTAGATGAAAGTAGACAATCCAATTATACACTTTAGCACCTCTACTCACTCACGTTGTGATGTGCGGGCGCACATACGCCAGGCGCGCGCGTGATGTGCGCAGGGGAACAGAGCGCGCAGCCAGGACACAGGAAGGGAAGGCAAGTGGCTAGAAGGAAAGTTAGCCACCTAATCAATTGTTTCCTGTGTTAGTTATTTCCTTATTAGTCGTTTCCTTGTTAGTTATTTCCTTGTTAGTTATTTCCTTGTGAGTTGTTTCCTTGTTAGTTATTTCCTTACTAGTTGTTTCCTTGTTAGTTATTTCCTTATAGCTGCCCCCTCTGTGGCTATATAAGCATGTACGAGACATCATTTGGGATAAGCAATAATTTAGTCCTAATCTCCCTCTCTTCTCTACAAACCGACGGCTGAGGGGTATAACCTCGCCGGCGTGACGGACAGCGGCTACGAGTTACGTAGCCGGGGTCCGGCCAGTCGGGGATTTGGCGTCCTTGACAACCTGGTATCACGGTCTCGTCGATCCTCACCCACCCGCTCCAACCACGCCCAGCAGCCGCCAACGCCACCACCTTTCCCAGCCTCCACCACAGCCATGGCCGAGCCCACCATTGCCGACGTCCTCGCTGAGTTGCGGGCACTCCGCACGGACGTCAACACGCTGCAGTTCGACATGGCGGCCATGAAGGACAAGTCTGCGTCGGCCTCGGACAACGGGGGCCACGGTCGGCGACCCGAGGGGCAGCGCGACCACGATCCGTACCTCCAGCACCGCAAGTGGGACTTCCCCCGCTTCGACGGCTCCGTCGATCCGATGCTGTTCATCAACAAATGTGAGTCATACTTCCGGCATCACCGCACCTTGGGGGAGGAACGTGTTCGGATGGCATCATACCATCTGGACGACGTCGCGCAGCTGTGGTACAACCAGCTTGAAGAAGATGATGGTGCCCCGTCATGGGGTCGATTCAAAGACTTCCTGAATGAGAGGTTCGGACCTCCACTCCGTTCCGCGCCGTTGTTCGAACTTTCGGAATGCCGGCGCACCGGATCTGTGGAGGAGTACTCTAATCGTTTCCAGACGCTCCTGCCCCGTGCCGGTCGGCTAGACGAAGCTCAACGAGTGCAACTCTTCACCGGAGGCCTCCTCCCGCCTCTCAGTCATGCGGTGCGCATCCATAATCCGACCACGCTCGCCGCTGCGATGAGCCTGGCGCGGCAAGTGGAGCTCATGGAGCTCGAGCGACCGCTGGTACGACAGGGAGCGCGCGGTCTACTTCCGCCACCGCCGCCTCGAACCGCTCCGGCCGCGCCACCCCAGCAGCTGGCTCTTCCAAACCTGCCGGCGGGTAACGACCAGGGACGACGCGAGGGCAACCAGCGGCGCCTCTCTACGGCGGAGCAGGCGGAACGACGTCGCCTTGGCCTTTGTTTTAACTGTGACGAAAAGTATTCTCGTGGCCATAACAGGTTTTGCAAGCGGATTTTCTTCGTGGACGGGGTGGAGATTGATGACACCGAACCCGTCACCGACGACGGGGACAGGGACGCCCCCTGCTTCTCGCTGCAGGCGGTGGCTGGGGTGTCCATGACGGACACCACGCAGCTCGCGGTCACACTAGGGGCCGCTCAGCTCGTAGCCCTCCTCGACTCCGGCAGCACCCACAATTTCATCTCCGAAGAAGCCGCTCGGCGAACGGGTCTTCCGCTCCAACAACGTCCCCGCCTAACGGCCATGGTGGCTAATGGTGAGAAGATCACCTGCGCCGGCGTCATCCGCAAAGCCCCACTAATCATCGTTGGTGCTGCGTTCCCGGCGGAGCTGTTCGTCATGCCCTTGGCCGGGTACGACATCGTCCTCGGCACCAAATGGCTCGGCGCGTTGGGACCCATTGTCTGGGACCTGGCCAACAGGCGCATGTCCTTCCAGCGAGGGGGCCGCACCATCTCATGGGCGGGCCTATCCACGACGTCGGGCCCGGCGGTGTGCGCCTTGTCCGCTGAAGAATCGCTCTTGGATGCTCTCCTCGGAGCGTTTGCAAGGGTCTTCGCCACTCCAACGGGACTGCCCCCCAAGCGCGCACATGATCACCGCATCCTGTTGAAGCCCGATGCACAGCCGGTCGCCGTGCGCCCCTATCGGTACCCAGCTGCCCACAAAGATGAGTTGGAGCGGCAGTGTGCAGCCATGATGGAACAAGGGATCGTCCGACGCAGCGACTCCCCGTTTTCGTCGCCGGTCCTCCTTGTCAAGAAGGCCGATGGATCCTGGCGCTTCTGCGTCGACTACCGGGCCCTGAACGCCATGACGGTCAAGGACGCCTTCCCGATCCCGGTGGTGGATGAGCTATTGGATGAGCTCAACGGCGCCAAATTTTTCTCCAAGCTCGACCTACGGTCGGGATACCACCAGGTCCGCATGCGACCCGAGGACATCCACAAGACGGCGTTCCGCACGCATGACGGCCTATATGAGTTCCTGGTCATGGCGTTCGGACTCTGCAACGCGCCGGCCACATTCCAAGCCCTCATGAACGACGTCCTGAGGCCGTTCCTCCGTCGCTTCGTCCTCGTATTTTTTGACGATATTTTGATCTACAGCAGGACTTGGGCAGATCACCTCCGGCACCTGCGTGCTGTCCTGGAAGAACTGCGCCGTCACCAGCTCTTCGTCAAGCGCACCAAATGTTCCTTCGGGGTCTCCGCCGTCGCCTACCTCGGCCACGTTATCTCTGCGGCGGGCGTCGCCATGGATCCCGTCAAGGTGCAAGCCATCCATGATTGGCCGACGCCACGATCCGCCCGTGCCGTCCGTGGCTTCCTCGGCCTCGCGGGGTACTACCGCAAGTTCGTACATAACTATGGCACGGTGGCCGCGCCCCTGACGGCGTTGCTCAAGAAGGACGGTTTCACTTGGGATGATGCAGCGGCCACGGCGTTCTCCGCGCTCAAGGCGGCGGTCACTTCGGCACCAGTCCTCGCCATGCCCGACTTCGCCAAGCTGTTCGTCGTCGAATGTGACGCGTCAACCATCGGCTTTGGGGCGGTCCTAGTCCAGGAGGGACACCCGGTGGCATACTTCAGCCGGCCAGTAGCGCCGCGCCACCGCGCGCTGGCCGCCTACGAGCGAGAGCTCATTGGCATGGTCCAGGCGGTTCGGCATTGGAGGCCATACCTATGGGGGCGCCGCTTCCTCGTCAAGACGGACCACTACAGCTTGAAATACCTCCTCGACCAGCGCCTCGCCACGATTCCGCAGCACCACTGGGTCGGCAAGCTCTTGGGCTTCGATTTCACAGTGGAGTACCGCTCCGGGGCCACGAATACTGTCGCCGACGCCCTATCCCGCCGCGACAACGAGGAAGGAGAGCTGCTGGCCATCTCAGCGCCCCGGTTCGACTTCATCGAGCGCCTCCGCCATGCCCAGGCTACCGACCCGGCGCTGGTAGCTGTCCACGATGAGCTCCGGGCGGGGACCCGCACGGCGCCGTGGACCATCACCGACGGCATGGTCGCCCTGGAGGGGCGCCTCTACATCCCGCCAGCATCGCCACTACTTCAGGAAATCCTGGCCGCGGTCCACGACGACGGCCATGAAGGCGTTCATCGCACGCTGCACCGCCTGCGGCGTGATTTTCATTTCCCCAACATGCGTCGTGTGGTGCAGGACTTTGTGAAGGCGTGCGCCACATGTCAGAGGTACAAGACTGACCACCTGAGGCCGGCCGGGCTGCTCCAGCCACTGCCCATTCCGTCCAGCGTGTGGGCCGACATCGGCATCGATTTCATTGAAGCACTCCCCCGGGTGCAGGGCAAGACAGTAATCCTCTCCGTCGTCGACCGCTTCAGCAAGTACTGCCACTTCATCCCGTTAGCACACCCCTACACCGCCGAGTCTGTCGCCCAAGCATTCTTCAGCGACATCGTCCGCCTTCATGGTGTGCCGCAATCCATCGTCTCGGACCGCGACCCGGTGTTCACGTCGACATTCTGGACCGAGCTCATGCGGCTCACTGGCACCAAGCTCTTCATGTCGTCGGCTTTTCACCCGCAAACGGATGGACAGACGGAGGCCGCCAACAGGGTAATCGTCATGTACCTCCGTTGTTTCACAGGCGATCGTCCTCGGCAGTGGCTTCGCTGGCTTCCGTGGGCCGAATACACCTACAACACGGCTTTCCAATCGTCGCTCCGGGAGACGCCGTTCCGCGTGGTCTATGGCCGCGACCCGCCCTCCATCCGCTCTTATGAGCCTGGTGAGACGCGTGTGGCAGCTGTTGCACTGGAGATGGAGGACCGCACGGCTTTTCTCGCCGACGTCCGCTACCGCCTCGAACAGGCCCAAGCGGTCCAAAAGCGTGTCTATGATCAACACCATCGTCCGGTGGAGTACCAAGTTGGGGACTGGGCACTACTACGACTCCGGCAACGCCCGGCAGCATCACTACCACGGACCTCCACCGGCAAGCTCAAGCCACGGTTCGTTGGACCGTATCGCGTCCTGGAGATCATCAACGCCGTGGCTGTCCGGCTCGAGCTTCCGCCAGGGGCCCGCCTCCATGATGTGTTCCATGTTGGAGTGCTCAAGAAGTTCGTCGGCACACCACCAGCAACACCCCCGGCATTACCCCCCACGCACAACGGCGCTGTGGTGCCCGTGCCAGCAGGGGTCACAGCCGGGCGCCTGGCTCGTGGGATTCGCCAGCTATTGGTCCAGTGGCAAGGTGAGCCAGCTGCGTCAGCAAGCTGGGAGGACTACGACGACTTTCGCGCTCGCTTCCCTGATTTCCAGCTCGAGGACGAGCTGGTCTTCGACGGCGGGAGAGATGTGATGTGCGGGCGCACATACGCCAGGCGCGCGCGTGATGTGCGCAGGGGAACAGAGCGCGCAGCCAGGACACAGGAAGGGAAGGCAAGTGGCTAGAAGGAAAGTTAGCCACCTAATCAATTGTTTCCTGTGTTAGTTATTTCATTATTAGTCGTTTCCTTGTTAGTTATTTCCTTGTGAGTTATTTCCTTGTGAGTTGTTTCCTTGTTAGTTATTTCCTTACTAGTTGTTTCCTTGTTAGTTATTTCCTTATAGCTGCCCCCTCTGTGGCTATATAAGCATGTACGAGACATCATTTGGGATAAGCAATAATTCAGTCCTAATCTCCCTCTCTTCTCTACAAACCGACGGCTGAGGGGTATAACCTCGCCGGCGTGACGGACAGCGGCTACGAGTTACGTAGCCGGGGTCCGGCCAGTCGGGGATTTGGCGTCCTTGACACACGTGCAGCCAGAGAGAAATGTGGAAATAAAGGGACGAGAATACAAATAAAGCCTCTTCCATAATTCAAATTCGAGACAGGTTTTGATATCATATTAGAGTGGACATACTAACCTGTTCAACCCAAAATATTAAGTAGTTAGGTAAAGATAAACAATTCACTTATACACTTTAACACCTCTAACTTACCGGTTTCTGGGAAGGCGTTGATGAACATCATCATCTCCTCGCCAGTTAGACCAGAAAATATGCATATCCTTGGCAGTGGTCCTGCAATCTGTGAATTGGACATGCGCCATAGCTAGAGTTCTAGGTAAAAATTTAAGAGTAGGGGATAAAATACCACTTAATATCCGTAAACTAAATTCTTAGCACAGGTATATGCACTAGCATACTAAAGGCTAAAAAAAATAGGTATATGCGTCTTTGATGCAAACCTTGACAGCTTCCAAATCAGGCTGCTCAGTGTGCATGGCATCCCATAAGGTTTGCTTTGTCATCTCCTCTGTACAATGGATCACCTGAGTCAAGCTAAAAGTGTTGTAAGAACAAAATCAAACAGACTTTGATGAACTTTCAGTGTTGCTTCTACCAACTAAAAATTGCAATCACACTAAGGACAAAAACAAGAGAAAGGCAATATAAAGAATACTGGTATAAAGTGAATTATATTGCTAGTGACTTAGTGAGTGTACTGTTGTTGACATTTTTTACAACACAGCACGAATAAAGTAAAGCCTTGTCCATTGAACTCAAATTTATTTCACTTTTTTTCTTGTTAGAGAGTGCACATATTTTTTTCAGTTCATGTACCATCTGCAATAACGTATAGCAGAATTCTCCAACATTTGCTCATCTCGTTCGAGAAAAAAACATATAGTAGAACTAATTTTCTCTATCATAGAAAACTGACAGCTAACCTAGGCAGAATAATAACTTATCAATGGCAACATTGTAAAAGATTGCTCTAGTTTGCTGACAGTATATGGAATAAAAAATAAACAAGTGACTTGATCACTCTAATCAACATGTATATGGATAGAGCATTCTTGCATATGTCAGTGACAGCCGATGCATGACTTGCCTTGAGGAATTCACCTTCAAGCTCTTTCAGGAAGGCCTGAATCTGCACAAATTGTGGAACTCACATAAGTTGGAACTGGCAGCACAACACAATTTTTTTACTACTGCCTATGTCACTAAATGCAAGACATAATATTTTTTCTACAACTTCTTTAAACATGAAATGTTCAGGTTTCTGAGCAGATGCCTACATGACAACATGATAAATTTGGCACCAAAAAGTACACCTGGGGCATATAGAGTATCTAGAACTTGGGTACACGATATACAGGGAGGCCATGTGCTTGGTGGAATCTAACGAAGCACAGCCCTATGTGTGATTGTTTTCAACTGTACTACCAAATATTACTCCCTCTGTCCTGAAAAGAATGCAGTTCTAGCGTTTGACCAAGTTTATACGAAACATCTAGAGTTTGATCAAGTTTATACAAAAAAACCTCTCAATATTTATGATATCAAAAAAGTATTATTAGATCCATCATCAATATATCTATTTGGTGTCGTATAGGAGTATTCCAGTACTAAGTATGAATTTCGTCAAACTTTAAATGATTTGACTAAAAGTACAGAGCTAGAATTGCATCCTTTTCAAGGCGGAGGAGGAGGTAGTATCCTTTTTTTTCTTTTTTCCCCTAAAAGAACTACTGAGCAGTGAGCGCCACCATTGAAGCGTTTTGGTTCATTTAAATGTAATAGTGCAAAAATGGAGAAAAATACTAATACTCTGCACATTGACATCACTGACCGTGACAGTTTCGCCTTTCTCAAATCCGATGAGCAGTAGCGCCTGAAATCCACATATAAGAGCATGATATACTGTAATTTCAGTGTTTCCACGTAGTCACATGACAGGCATGCAACGATTTAGAACAACTGCGTCTGCGAGGCGCAACTCACCGGTGGGCCGTACATGGGATCGTCCGCGTTCAACGGCACAAACTTGGAGTCCTCTTCCATCAGCTCGGCCGGAGCTCCTGAGACGCGCGGGTAATTGATTAGGTTTAAATCCTAAATAAGTCAAACTCTTTCTTAATTTTTTCTAATCTCATCCAATCTACGATCCAATCTATGAGTAACGACATTAACCGAACACGGCCACGGCCAGTGAACCGAATCCGAGTACTGTCAAACTAGCTGAAGCACGCAGCCTTCGCCACCACACCAAGCATCTTACCTTCGGGGGGCAGCGACCGGAGCGGGCCGCGCCACTGGCACCATCGACTCCTCAGTGGCGGCACCGAGATGGAGGAGGGACCGCTCGGCACCCGTGCACGATGAGGGGAGGTGAAAGCACTGGACAGTGTGATGAGCGGGCGCGCGAGCAAAACGGCGGCAGTGGGTGTTGCAGCCATCGGCGCCGGCGGCGAGAACGGGGAAGATATTATCTTCGCTTCTGGATTGTGGTCTCTCTTTCGCGGCAAGCGCCAGCGCGGCAGCTTGGCGCGTTGACGCTGCACGCAATTTCAACCGTCCGACCAGCATCCTAGGGCTTCCTCTCACGAGCGGTTGGCCCTGACCGGCCCACTCGTCTACCACAGATTTGGAATTCGACCACGACGACAGAACCCGCCGTCCGACCCATTCACCCCCGTGGACCGTGCCGGTGCCGCGGCACGCCGCCGCCGCAACGCCATGGGGAAGCGATCCGGCGGCCGGAAGCTTCCGTTCTTCACCAGATCCTCCTCGTCCTCCTCCAAGCGGAATCGCTCCGGGCGTCGCCTCCCTTCCCCCTCCAAGCAGGACAACGCGACGAGGGCTCTTCTCGCCTCCCCCACGGCCGCCTCCCCGTCCGCAACACCGGACTCTGCGGCGGCGGGGCAGACTGCCCAGCCTCCCTCTCCCCTCTCTGTCACCGCGGGCGCCGGGGGTGCCTTGTCGGGGAAGATCACCAAGAAGAAGCCCGGCGCGCGCCTGTGGATGCGGCTGGACCGCTGGGGTGCCTCCGAGGTCGTCGAGCTCGACAAGGCCACCATAATCCGCCGCGCTGGCCTTCCCTCGCGCGACCTACGGATCCTTGGTCCCGTATTCTCTCGCTCCTCCAGCATCCTCGGTGAGCACACCCCCTTCTCCCTGCCCTATTTAATATTCGGTCCTTCTTTTGTGGTGATAAAAGCAAGAAGACGCAAAACTTAGGTATTGTACAAGTAATTAACAACGATTTATTCTGCAGCTAGGGAGAAGACAATGGTGATCAACCTCGAATTCATCAGAGCGATAGTTACTGCCGAGGAGGTGCTCCTGTTGGACCCTCTCATGCACGAAGTGCTCCCTTTCGTTGATCAATTGAGGCAGCACCTGCCTCTGAGGAGCCTTGTGGGTGGGAATGGTGAATGTGCCCCTGATGGCAATGGAGAAAAACAGAGGGGCTCGCATGGAGGCCAGGTGCCCCGTCTTAATGAGGCGACCGGGGCAGAGCATGAGTTTCCATTTGAGTTCCATGTGCTGGAGGTCGCGCTCGAGATTGTGTGCTCATCGTTGGACCTTAGCGTTGATGACCTTGAGAGGCATGCTACTCCAGTGCTTGACGAACTGACAAAGAATGTGAGCACAAGGAACCTTGAGCGAGTGCGGAGCCTTAAGAGTCATCTTACCCGTTTGCTTGCCCGTGTGCAAAAGGTATCATTAAAGAAAGACTATGTGTGCTTAATTCCTCAATCTACCTGAATTTGAACAGTGTATAACCATGGTTGTTTCTTATTGTCGCATGTCAATTTTGTTGATCAAAAGGCCATTGCATTATATTACTAAGATAATCCTAATTAATTGGTTTCCAACAGTCTATTCTATTTGCAAAAATGGAGGTATGGTTGAGTTCTTCAAACAGCCTGTATACCTTGCCTATTTATGACTGTGCTGCTTAGATTGCCTCATGATGTAAATTGTTGTAGTTTTAGTTGCTTTGTGCATAGAGTCACAAACGAATCCAGCTTGACTGTTTGCCCTGATCTTCTTATCTGTCTTTATGCTCATGCAAAAAGAATTGCTTGATGTACTTACAGTTGTGTATCCATGTGGATTGGTAAAGGAGGCATGATTAATTTTAGCTGCAGGAAGACAAATAGAAATAAGCCATTGCAATTTGGTTTTTGGTATAAACTGTAGGGTTCTTTTTCGTTCTCTCTTGAGCTTATTGTTTACATCATATTGTGGTGAGCTGCTGAGTGTTTCTGTTGTGCTTGTGAGAATCTTGGTAATATTTCATATGCTGCTGTACTGGGATCTGTTATGTATTTTTGCATCATATCTTATCAGGTCAGGGATGAAATAGAACATCTTCTGGATGATAATGAAGACATGGAACATCTGTATCTAACAAGGAAGCAAGTACAAAACCAACAGGTTGAGGCTTTAATGTCATCTGCTGCTTCCAACAGCATTGTTCTTGCTGGACCTGGTGTGCCCAGGTTGAACTCTAGCTTCCGGCGTAGCTTGAGCGTTGCTACGAGCATGCATTTGGATAATGATGTGGAAGACCTAGAGATGTTACTTGAGGCCTACTTCATGCAGCTGGATGGAATTCGCAACAGAATCTTGTCGGTTAGTCTCTTTATCCACACTGAAATATAAATGTAGAATATGTTCTCCTGTATTGTGGGTTCTGTAATTATATGGTGCTGTCTCATGATACATAAACATAATCCGCTTATGCTAGAGAGAATACACTTGCTAAGATATATACCTTTTGTTTTCTGTCAAACAAGAACTCAGTTTATACAAGTAGGACCGTATTCTTTTATCATTTCTGATTTTTGGTGAAGAAACCATTCTGTCAAACAAGAACTCAGTTTATACAAGTAGGACCGTATTCTATTCATCTGGATGTGGATGCTGATTTGTCCTTGAAAATAAAACAGGTTCGGGAGTATATTGATGACACAGAAGACTACGTCAACATTCAACTTGACAACCAGCGTAATGAACTAATCCAACTCCAGCTTACACTGACCATTGCATCCTTTGGCATAGCTGCCAACACTTTCATTGTTGGAGCTTTTGCAATGAACATCCCGAGCTCTCTGTACAACACCGATAACACCCTCTTCTGGCCATTTGTCGGGGGCACCTCATCCGGCTGCTTTGTGATCACCATCCTCTTGTTTGGGTATGCCTGGTGGAAGAAGTTGCTGGGTCCTTGAACACGAAACAAGATGGCAGAGGGCCTTGTCATGTTTGCAGAAAGGGAGCAGGCGCTCGAAGGATATTAGAGAACCGTGGGGATAGCATGGAAACCGTATATAACATCTCACTGAGTGGCCCATAAGATGAGTACATGTGATTTCTCATTAGCATAAATGAGATGATGTTGATCGATATACTTTATTGTTAACATCATTAGATTAGCTCTTGCTGGCAATAGAAAAATGTTGCCATGCGATTTTAAGATCCAGCAACGGCTGGTTTTGCTTACAGATTGCTTTTCTTTCTAGTCTTGGAGGTGCCATCTTCGGTGCTTCAGTTTTTGGGGAATCGGCAGGAATGGTTGTTTAGCCGAGTATAGTCACATCTAGTGCCCAGTTTACTGGTCGGTCTCCGCCACCTGACGAATTGTAATAACTCTCATGATGAGTTGGTTGCTCAGTTGAGCCCAATCTTTGTTCAAAGGATCAGCTCTTCGAATATTTTTGTGAGCGCGTTGGTTGCTCAGTTGAGCCCTACCTTTCTTGTTTTTTTCTGGGCAGATGCTTAGGTGTGTGGTTCTTCTCCAGAATGCATTGTTCGGTTATTTCCATTATACATGGATTGGATGAGATTAAAAAAATTTAGAAGAATTTTGACTTGCTTGAGATTTAAAGTTTTAAACTCATCCAATCCCACTCAATCCACATGGATTGAGAACTAACCGAACAAGTCCTAATATGTTTCAGTGAACAAGTCCTAATATGTTTCAGTTTGCTGTCCAGCTGGTCATTTCTTCAGCAATGATGCTTGCATAAAGCTTTTCACTGTCACATATCATAAGTCTATTTAGATGATCAAGTTGATTTTGTTCGGCTGCTTGTGAAGAAAATTTGCGGCATCTTTTTCTTCCTATGCCCATTCACCACTTTGTATAATTGCATTGGCGTTTTTTGCAAATCGACTGGAATGTCTAACTGCAGTGCAGACTTATTAGGAATGGCAACTATTATATAGCCGTCGGGTATTATCATTCTATACTCGTACTCATCGAATACATTTTATCCGTAGAGTAACCCATACTACTAGAAAAAATCTTAACTTCTAATATACCAGTCACTCAAGTTCCAAACAAACATCAACTTAAAATATAACAAACCATATGACTTAAATAAATAGTAGCTAGAAAAGAATTTTCTTGTAGCTAAGATGGCTTTAAACTATCTCCAACACCTTATCTATTTTCATTCCTACATTCAAACTTTACTATATAAACAGTACAGTCTGCAATGCAAAAGTAACCTGGTGAACACGATCTTGTTAGAAGATAATAGTGGTATGATGCGGGTATATTTTATCTATGGATGTATGAGTATGTGTAGTATTCACTCGTACTTACCCATCTATTAGACGGATAGATGTTCTTGCCCTTAACATACCTATGGCCCATGGGTAAAGAAATTATCTTATACCCGCTTTCATATCAAAACTCTTTGGGTATTCGGGTTTTGGTACATATTGTCATCTCTATGCCTTATGATATGTTGTTGAGCTAGGCAAGACAACGTTTAACAAATGTGATAGTGAGCGATAGATTAAAAGTTGGGGAAATTATCTGTGGCACACTGACAAAGAGTGGAACAGCTGGAAAGAGTTAGAGATGTAATACATTTTTTTTTGTTATTTAATAGTTCATTCTACTTTTTAACATTCCTAGATTTATGACTTTTGCTATATATATCTAGATACATAGTAAAAAATGTATCTAAAAGTATCAAAATATCTTATAGTTTGGAATAGATGGGGTATTATGTATATATGTAGACAGACTAGCAAGCATAGGGCTTGATTGAATGCACCGTTGCTAATAGTTAGCTAGCTAAAAATTTCTATTGGATTTAGCTGACTAACTATTAGCTGATTTTAGCTAACTTGGACCAGCTAATGACCTAATAGGTAGTTAAGGATGCAAATAATAGTTAAATGCACTATTAGTCGGACGTGTTTGGATAAGCAGCTCATAGATGATCTATTAGCTGGGCTATTTGGATGTTTCCCGTTAATTATAGCGACTAACTGTTAATTCCAGTGTTTTCAAACAGAAATGGAGTATTATGTATAGATGTAGACAGACTAGCAGGCATTGGACTTCATTGTTGGGGTTCACGAATTTAACAGAGATCTTGGTAGGCTTTGGCCTATCATGCACCTTGGGTGCCACGGCTTCCCCGGCTTGTATCCCGCTATTTTCCAGAATTCCAGTGTCCAGAATTACTAGCACTGTCGGGCTTTATTTTTTTGAGTCCAGGACCACCACTAGGTGCATATAGTACTGAGCTGTCTGTGGATATTTCCATTTGTTTGCCCACCATTCCACTTGTCTGTTTCCCAGCGTTCCATTCGACCATTCCATCCCCCACAGCAGAAGACGGCGCGCGTTCGGTTCACCTGGCCGGCGGCGAGGAGTCCAATTTCCCGGCCACCACAGTACGCCTTCTCATCTACTATGCAGAACACCGAGAGAAAGAAAAGGCAGGCAGGCAGGTCCATCCAAGTCCACCGGCGGCAGGCAGTCCAGTACCACCGCCGCTACAAAATTCATGGGATCCTTCTCCTCCGGCCGCAGACGAGGCCATAGATGATCCACACCAAAACGTACGTCACGCTGTTACCTGTGCATGCATGCATACATACATACATACGCGTGGCTGTTCCCAAGCGCGCGCAAGTGGTGCACAGAAGTGAACTGCTGCGTCAGCTCGCGTGGCGTGGCGTGGCTGCCAGTACACAGGGCTTGGAACTGTGGCCTTGGCGCAAATCGTCCCCGTGGCGATGAACAGACAACAGTGACGTAGTACTACTAGAGTGAGAGTAGACTAGAGACAGAGTAGTTCGCGAATCGCAACGCCAGTTTGATTGCGAACTGTGTCTTGAGCGGAGCGCCATCCGTCTCGCATAACACACGTCGTCGTCGATCTCGTCGACCTCTAATCCCCGTGATGCGCCCCATCTGCCGCCGCGCGCTGACAGACTAAGACGTGGTTTGTTTGGACTTTTTTCGGTTTCTAACCACCAGAAATTGTTGTAGACTGTCAAATATTTAGCTTTTTCGCTCGTTCCTATAAAAATCAATTTAGTCAAAACCATCTAAAATCAACGTGAACAAAGAAATCGTTACTTTCTACATGCTAAACCCTATAGACTTTCTCTTGTATTCCTTCGCATGTAATCTCCACGATACTCAATAGTCAGATTTTCTTCACAGTCAGATTCTCAAGAAAACTCCTCAGAAATAAGATGAACCAAAACAGGCCCTAAGACCAACTCCAACCAACAGCCTCCGTATACGGCTCCCCATCTCTTTTTGCACAGCACAATACACTATTCATCAGTCCAGCGGACTCTATATTCCTCTCCTTAAAATACACACAGTGTATTTGTACTCTCCTTTCACATGTCTGAGCAACGTAGCAATAAAAGCCTACGCTCGTGGGACCCATCTGTCAATATCCCATGCATGCAGATATGATGTGGGATACGGAGTCGACTGGAAACGCCTGGAGGCTCCGCAACGCTAACCGCGCCTACGTATTTTACGGATACAAAGTCAGCTTTGCTGCAGTTGGTCTAAGGCCATGTACGACCTTATTTAATATGGGGACTTTTAAAGGGTCTCTAAGAGGATAAATGAAAAATAGAAGAGACAGATACTTCGCGAATAATCCATCTCTTCATAACTTTTTATAGATATTGTCTCTTACCGTGTTTATTATCCAGAGTTTTAGGATTGTATCGTGCAATATTTTAGTTATCTGTTGTATTTTAAAAACCGAACCAGAAGAGTCACATAGTTGTACATGGTCCTAACAGTCGCCATTTGGCCAACGTTGGTTTCCCTTTGATGCTCTGCTGTGTTCCTGTGGTGGGGCGCACTCTTGAACAATTAAGAATTAACTAACTAATTGATTAACTATCGTCGGCGTTGGATGCGCGCCCAAGGCCGGCGGTCGCCGTCGCGAGGGCAACAACGGCGCCGGGCCTGCTAGCTGCTGCTCCAGACGTGGCCTCTGTCTAGCTAGCTATATACGGACTCGTCGCCTGACGTACCACCAGCCGACTGAGTGGCAGGTTTGACATTTATTTATACGATCATCATGGGCTCATGGCATGGACCATACGTATTGCATTTCATCCAAGAAAGAGTACTCCGTAGTAATCTAGAGATTAGAGGGGACTCTCTCAATCCCCTCCAAGCCCAGTGATGCTGATCACCAAATCAGCTCTTAATTTGTTTTATTCCGTGCTGCTCCGATGCATGCATAAACCAGGCAGTTGAGTGTGGATTTAACTCCACCAAAAACGGTACGTAGTACCTGTGCTATATCATCCGTCGGCGAACGAATCGCCTCCGAAATCCAAAGAGCAAAGAGTAGTAGCTTTATATACCGCAGTCCTAGCTCGGTGCCCAGACGACGTCGCTCTCATGCAGCAGGCCAGTGATGGCAACGCATCGGGCTCTCCATTAATCCGGCCGGGCAGGGCAGCTCGGTCGGTCGCTCGGTCCCTGACGCCGCCGGCGACGACGCGCTTAATTGCCGGATGTTGAGGCATATGCCGCTTCACTGGACGACGTCGGAACCCACAGACACGAACACGACGTCCTTCCATGCATGCATGCCCACGTCGGTCGGTACGGTCGTCCCTGGCTGGACCAACAGCGACCTTCTTCTTCGATGATCGGCTCCCTCCGGGCCGGGGATGGGGTTCCGGTTGGATGAAATTTAAAACCGCACGCTTCCCGCTGCCAGATCATCGAGGGACGTCTCTTTCGGAGGGCCGAGGGCCGGAACCGGAAGCCATGCTGCTGGGATAGGCGGCGGGACCGCGGGGAAAGCCGGGACCGGGACGGTACGCCGCCCGTGCGTGCCCTGTTCTTTTGGCGCCGGACCGACAGACGACGACCCAATAGCAATAGCATAGCAGTACCTGTTCTTCGCTACTGGCGCCGCGAGTACGTAATTGCGTGGGCGGGGCGCAGCATGGTGCCGGCATCTACTATACGACCCTGTGGGCTTCGCCGACGGCGGTATTGGCGGACTGCCAGTTGCAGGAGACAACGACGTGTAGATACTCTCGCTAGCGCTCTTGTGTTTGGATCCATCCGCGGCCAGGTCCGCTCGTCCATATAACTGGAACTGCCGCGGTGTGCCTGATGGGGACCTGCTGATCCATCGCCGCCGCCACACCCCGCGTGCGTGTTTCATAACATTTACGCCACGCGCTACGCTAGCTGCCGGACGGATGGAACAATGTATACATGCAGTTTTAATTTCGTTTCGCTCGCGTCAGGGAGCTAGCTATAGGTGTTCGTTTGCATTATATATATAGAGCCAATGGAGTACCTATCAAATTCGCCCATAACGAGTAGTTAACGACACAATGCTTCTCTTCTCATCATCATGGGGTAGATAGTGGAGGTACCATTATTCTTTTCGTTTGGTGAAAATTAAAGGAAAGCGCAGATCAAACAGCCTCGGGGCTTTGGACTTCCTACTACATTACGCGCTTGGCAGGTACCATTCCCCCCCTACCTGGTCATGTCAGTCCAAACACATGCATATTCAGAAGTTTTTATATGTGAGCAGTTGATGACCAGTAGTACCGATTACAGAAGGGGGTATCGTTTTCAGCTGCATCTAAACTCTGAACTGCTGAAAGGGACGCGCGGTTGCGCTAGCTACCGCCATTCAGCAGCCAAAGAGCCTGCCACGTCGGGAGCTAGTTTTATAAGCATGTTTAAGATTATGGAACTAGTTTTACAAGTCAAAATCTTTCCTAACTTTTTTCAATCCTATCCAACTCATGTGTGATAGAAATAACCAAACAAAGCCCTATAGGTCATTGCGAAACGTTAGTATTATTAGAGAGATCATCTTCACTACCCGAATCGGTCTCTTTGCCGAGTGTCTGAAGCACTCGGCGAAGGCGAAGGCTATAAAACACTCGGCGACACTCGGCAAAGAGAGCTCGGTGAACTGTACAACAGCAATGACTTCTTTGCCGAGTATTTTTTATCGGGCGCTCGACAAATACTTCGCCGAGTGTCACTCGGTGCTCGGCAAAGAACGAAAAGCCGTCGTCACGGTGACCGGTAACGGAAACGACGCCTTTACCGAGTGTTCTAGGTGACATTCGGCAAATAGATTCCCTTTGCCGATTGTATTAGGTGACACTCGACAAAGAGTCTCCCTATTTGCCGAGTGTCCACCAGACTACCACTCGGCAACGAGGCCACCAGCGGGGCCCTTTGTTAGTTTCTTTGTCGAGTGCGCTACGAGACACTCCGCAAAGCTTGCTTCTTTGCCAAGTGTCAGGGTCGTAGCACTCGGCAAGAAGCTTTACTAGTGCTTAGTTGTTCCTTCTTTGCCGAGCGTTACACTCGGCAAAGTGACAAGTATACCACTTTTTATTTGTTTTTGCTATTCCCTCCAAACAAACAAAAGATATATCACATATACATCACAGATATCACATAATCATCACATACATAATAGAGACCACATATTTCACAAATCTAACAAGTTTTTCACAAACATGTCTATGTTCACACCAAGTTTCACCGACATAAGTATTACCAACTCAAACATAAGTTCACACAAGTTCACCAATATAAGTGTCACAACTAAGCTAAAGAGGTGGGCGCCTAGACTGGTGCGACGATGGGCTGGGCGATCCATGAGGGTTATTGGATGCTGCCCCAAATTGTCCCTGCATAGAGAAGAGATTGCATGTGTTATACCAGATAAATATATATCATTCAGGACTAAAACTTTGATACTCACAGGAGTATGGAACTCAACAGGATCAACTGTAAGGAACAACGGAGGTGGTGGAGCAAAACCCTGTGCGGCGCCAAGGCTCTGCATATACTAAAACATCTCTGCCATCCTCGCCTCCATCTCCTGACGTTCCCTCCTCCCTGTTTCTAGCTAGGTCTGTAATATTCCAAGTCAATGTTATAGTAACTCAAAGAGAAGGTATATAACTCAAGGAATGACGAGTTACAGAAGCACTAACCTTGAGTTGCTGTATGCGATGATGTGAGCTGTCCTGTCGAGGTCGTATGGCTGGGCTCGAGCTCCTGCTCCTTGCTCGCACCTGGGACTGAGTGGGAGTGGACGACGAGTCGATTGCCCCGTCGGCAATCCAGTACCGTCCATGTCTCTTGCCTCCTCTGACCCTCATGAGGACATCGAGGTCGATGTCCTTGGTCCTCGGATCGTAATCTGGCCCATGGACCTCCTGTGCATGGCGTTGTACTCATGAAGGCGGTTGTAGACGGCGGGTTTGCTATACGCCTCGGGCCCATCATCTGGGTTGTAGGTGACGTCGGACATTGTCTTGCCCTTGTGGGCTATAGCATAGGCCAAGAAGATGGAGCAAGGCTGGCCACCATGTGACGCCAACTACAAGAAAATCAACGAGATAGTTAGAAATAATATTTAATCCAGTGTTATATACCTAAATAAAAAAGAGGACGTACCCATGCTTCTGCATATTTGCCTAGGCTGCAGCTGCCTTGGTGGTGGACCTTGCATCATCAGACGCCGTTCTCGGGTAGCGCTGTGCGCCTCGTCCCACTCAGGCGAGCACCACCTATCCACCATCTGCTCCTAGCACCGAGGATGTGCGACACATCAATAAGGAATCATCTACAAAGTAAACACTTACACTGCATATCAGAAGATAAAATTAAGGAAAAATTTGTCACGGATATTAAAGTGATGTATTTACCTGCAAGCACTGGTCTCTGATCAACGACATGGTTCGGGCTTGCTGCTTGGTCACCTTCTCCCCAAGGACGGAGTGTGGTAGCTGACGATGGCCTAGATTCATGCCTCGTAGTGCATGTCCACGATGAGCTTCTTACAGCTCGTGGTGGCCACTGGTGGCCACATCCGCCCTAGCCTCGTATCCAGCCTCGCATCTGAAGAAATCCTGCATACAAAGACGATGTATCCATACATTATTTCAAGAATGTGCAACGAATGCGACATATTTTACATTATAGTAAGACTTACCCACAGCTCTTGCTTCACCCACTCCGTCTTGTTGTTGAACTCCCTGCTGTTGCAGTCTACTGCATCGGGGGAGTCGGCGTAGCGGTCGAAGGTGTAGGCTGGGCCTGCCACTCCGGCATACTCAACCAGTCTAGGAAAGTGTTCCCTACACAGTAAGCCGAGGATGCCATTGGGGTTGCGGCCGTGACCCCCAGCATTCTCCACAACCATCCAAGGCCTGTTCAAGTGATAAATAAAAAGTATTAGTTTATATTATGAATTTGAACACATAATATGAACAAGCATGGAGAACATAAAGTTACATGCCTCTCCTCATTCGGCCGAATCAGCGGTCGTCTGTCTCGAAGTATGGGACACTGAGGGAGACTCGCAGGACCTTGCAAGTATACGTTCCTCGAACTTGAGGCGCCAGAACCTAAGGTGTCCTGCTGAGCGTCATCGTCGTGCGTAGGCCACTTAGATTTCTACATTGAAACTCTATGATTTTATGTGTAGGTCACTTAGATTTCTACACATAGTGCATCACAACTTTCTCGAAATATTCTCAAATTTTTATCACAGTCTATACATATGATATCATGACATGTGGACAAGTTTCATGATTTTCTGACTTTGTTTGTGTTTTATACAATTTTTAAACAACTAGATGGCAAGTTCACGGTTATGTTTAGTGAGCATGGTGCTCGAAGATTCCGGTCTGCTCCTAAAATCGGTCGTAACTTTTGCTAAATAACATCAATATTATTTTTGCATGCATGGTTTTCCATGTTTCGAGTGACTTGTAGTTCAAATCTGAATTATCCGAGGAAATTCAATTAAACGAACTAAATCTAATAGTTATAGAAAACACTTTTATAATTGTGCCAAAATGGTACATGTAGGTCTACATAGTGTAGCAACATACCACAAAAAGTTTGGTTTGGGAAAGAAAAAAATAAAAATATACTTTGTCGAGTGTCCAAGAATGCCACTCGGCAAAGCATTCTTTGCCGAGTGTCCTCTGACACTCGGCAAAGTAGCTTCTTTGCTGAGTGCCAAAGCCCGACGCTCCGCAAAGATAATGGTTGTCAGATATAGACGGCTGCTGACGGCCCTTTATCGAGTGTTGTCTTTCGTCGAGTGTTTGACACTCGACAAAGTTGTCTTTGCCGAGTGTCTTCCTATGCCGAGAGTCCTGCTCTCGGTAAACGCGGTCGTTACTGAGAGTGGAACTTTACCAAGTGCCCGATAGAAAGTACTCGGCAAAGCGCCGAGCACTTGGCAAAGAGCCGAATTCCGGTAGTGCTTGAAGCTAATAACTAGCTCTTGATATTCAGCGTGCCTAGACAAAGCGGGGGTACGTCCAAGCCCTCCTGCACGTAGCGTATAATACGTAGCTGTCTCAAGGGAACGCGAGAATACGCAACAAGCCATGCCCATTGATAGGCCACTACTCCCGCCATTTTTATTGTTATCACCATGGCCGTTTCATAAAAGGAACCCACCAACAACTTGTTCGTTTATGGAGTTATCATTCATTTTGGATCTAAGGCACATAGTGCATCTCTACAGACATATATTGATTTAAAGAATCCTATGGTGACAATTCATTATTACATTGATAAGTGGACCAATAAAGATCTTTGCCTTTATAAGACATATTGACTTTATTCACTTAGATGTATCAAGTTTCTATTAAATCAAAGATTGTCATTGGTGGACATGATGAAAGTGAAGAGTCTAGCAACAAATCCTACTTCATTGAAATTTTGAAGATTCTTGCAAGAAATAGTGAAAGGTGGATTTGCACCCATTTTCGCTCCACCAACGCAAGGTTGTGTTGCTCCAGTAACAAGGTCATGCCTGGGCATGATGCACCATGAAAAGGATCTCCCTGGTGCCTAAGAAGTGGACTCTAGGCTTGCATGGCATCCCCCTACTGGACAGGAGCATAAGCCAGGTGTACCAAGGAAGACATGAGGGACACATAGGGAAGGCGTGGTAGCAGCAGTCAACTGCCACACCCAATTTTAAGAAGAAAACTAAATCGATAGTGCAATGGCTAGTGTGGTCGGTAGCTGATGTGGCAGTCATAGGAACCACCTGCATTGAATCCAGCCTTATAAGGCATTTGCAACATTGTCACCGCCACCTACAAGACAACATGAGGCTAGAAATTTCAAGGAGAGGAAGACCAAAGCCAAGGGTGAGAAACCCTAGAAAAAGCTTAAACCCATGTGATTTGTACTCACATTGCCCATGGTATATAAGGTAGGGCTTAGGATCCTCTAGAAGGGATGGGATCCAAGAAGCATGTTGAGATCTACCGATTGGATCTCAGCAGATCAAACCCTAGATTAGAAAGTGTTACACATCTACTTCTCTTTCTTCTCTCCATTTTAAGGACTAAAACGAAAATAAAAAATAAAAAAATAAAAATATTGAAATTAGACCTATAAATAGAGTGAGTGGGTTCATTCACACCCCTTTTCATTTCACTCATCTTCCTTCATGTTGTAGCCTCTCACTCTCTATCTCAATATGGATCCTAGGTGGAGTCTGAACTTTCAAACTTCCATTGACTTGCTCAATGACCAATCTTTACAGCTTTCTAACACCCTCGTCAGTGGGGGAGGAAGGTCTTCTTCGACGGTCTTGCTCCCATACATCTTTGTCGGGAGGATGTTTCTGCTGTTCTCTCACTATATAATCTCTGTCTCCATACCCATATCCTCCTCCTTTGTATCCATACTAGCCTTCCATGAATTATTCTTCTTCTAATGATGATCCTATCATCGACGCTCCTCCTATTGAATCTCCTACCACCGATGCTCCTCCTCCACCACCATTCATGTATCTATATCCTCCTCCATACCCATATGGATATCCATATGGCGATCCTTTATATACATCGTATGGTGCTCCCCTTCCATATGATACTCCATATGGTGCTCCTCCTCCATTCCCTCCCCTATTTGGTGCTCCTCCTCCATATGGTGTTTGTCCTTTACTTTGTCCTCCTGTTGCCATGATATTGTCTCCAAACAACGACATTGATGTTGCTTTGAACTAGTCTATTTGCTTCGATGCTCCACAATTTTAGCGGTGAAGTAACTAGACGAAGATGGAGGACGAAAGGCTGATAAGTACACATATTTTTTCCAAAGTCCACACGTTTTAGGCCCTTAGTTTTCACTCAGTGGACCTAGTTAATGGAAATAGTAAGAAGAGATCAACAATCTAGAGGCAAATAGCCAACACATAGAACTCCACAAAAACTCATCGCCACCGTAGCCCTATGCAGCTGAAGGATAGATGATCAATGAGCAACTAGAAGATCACCCTAATAGCATTTACAACCGCTTATACGTGGCCCAATCGGATGAAGAAGATGCAATGGTTCTTGAACCAAGGAAAGTTTCCGTAACAAGTCTAGAGAAACAAAGTTCAAGCTAGAGCACATGTGGCACGCTCTTCGCTATCAGTCCAAACGGTGCATGAAGCATAGTAACGATGGCTCTAGTGCTGGGAGGAAAAGATTTCATCTCAACCTGGATGACGATTATAGCTCGTCGTTACATGAAAGTGTGGATACACCTTGCCCTATAAGCCATGAGAGAGCAAGGGCTCAATGGAAGACGAACGGAGTCAACAATAAGTAGCAACAAGTTTTCATCTAAACAAAAAGAAATATTAAAGAAACTCTACAAGGCTAGTGAGGGATTGCTTAAACTAAATTATTTGGGCAATTTAACAAATTGATGGATCGTTCCACCGCTTGCAAAAAATATTAAATTATTTTAATAAAAATGACGTGCCCCATATATTAATTAGAAGTTTGTAAAAAAAATTTGATGTGATGTTAAGGTAGCTCTAGAGTGAGGCTAAAGAATATGTACTAGAGTGTTATTTCTATATATTAAAGCGCAGCGAAAAGGAGTCCTTTTAGCCTATCCACGTTAGCAAAAGAAACACTGGCCCTGCGATACAGCATCAACGACCACGAGGCTTCTGGAGTGAAGACCAACAACGCACATCCGTGCGTCTTTGATTTTCCAGCCATTCGATCAGCCACGACGATTTTCCAGCCGTTCGATCAGCCACAATGGACACGCAAACTCTTCGTAGTATCGTTTCTCCAGATGGTGTCGGTCTCAAGAAGGTGCCGGACGGATGGGCAAAATGAAAAAAATTTACGCGTCTTACTCTCTCCCGGCGCGTTGAACTAAACTGTCTCTGATTTGCATCAACTTTGAAGGTTGAAGCCGAGTACACCAGATACGTTTAATTACCACATACACTCTTCCTCTTTTTATTTAAAGCCCATTGATTCACGTGTATATTATCTTATTTTCTTACTACGTTTCCGTATATACCATGTCAAAAGCAAAGCATATAGATTCATTTCCTATACATGTCCCACCATACATACATACATAAATGATACATGCAGTTTCTTAATAATTAAATCTATGTTTTTCGATGCAGTCACTTATCAAAACAAAAAATATTGTCATTTTCAAAATTCTCAATTTTAACGCATCTATACCTTTTAGCCTATCCACGTTAGCAAAAGAAACACGGGCCCTGCGATACAGCATCAACGACCACGAGGCTTCTGGAGTGAAGACCAACAATGCACATCCGTGCGACTTTGATTTTCCAGCCGTTCGATCAGCCACGACGATTTTCCAGCCGTTCGATCAGCCACAACGGACACGCAAACTCTTCGTAGTATCGTTTCTCCAGATGGTGTCGGTCTCAAGAAGGTGCCGGACGGATGGGCAAAATGAAAAAAATTTACGCGTCTTACTCTCTCCCGGCGTGTTGAACTAAACTGTCTCTGATTTGCATCAACTTTGAAGGTTGAAGCCGAGTACACCAGATACGTTTAATTACCACATACACTCATCCTCTTTTTATTTAAAGCCCATTGATTCACGTGTATATTATCTTATTTTCTTACTACGTTTCCGTAGATACCATGTCAAAAGCAAAGCATATAGATTCATTTCCTATACATGTCCCACCATACATACATACATAAATGATACATGCAGTTTCTTAATAATTAAATCTGTGTTTTTCGATGCAGTCACTTATCAAAACAAAAAATACTGTCGTTTTCAAAATTTTCAATTTTAACGCATCTATACCTTTTAGCCTATCCACGTTAGCAAAAGAAACACGGGCCCTGCGATACAGCATCAACGACCACAAGGCTTCTGGAGTGAAGACCAACAACGCACATCCGTGCGTCTTTGATTTTCCAGCCGTTCGATCAGCCACGACGATTTTCCAGCCGTTCGATCAGCCACAACAGACACACAAACTCTTTGTAGTATCGTTTCTCTAGATGGTGTCGGTCTCAAGAAGGTGCCGGACGGATGGGCAAAATGAAAAAAAATTACGGGTCTTACTCTCTCCCGGCGCGTTGAACTAAACTGTCTCTGATTTGCATCAACTTTGAAGGTTGAAGCCGAGTACACCAGTGTCGGCGTTTCGACCTCGAGCGGTCCCTGGACCGACGAGTAAATTGTCGCCGCGTGTCCCAGCCCAGATGGGTCGGCGCGAGACGGAGCACGAAGGGGGGAGACAGGCGAGAGGGGAAACCCGCGGCCTTCGTGTTGTCCTGTGCCCAGGTCGGGTGCGTTTGCAGTAGGGGGTTACAAGCGTCCGCGTGGGGGAGAGCGAGGGACTCTACGCGTCGTCCCGTCCTCCCGCGCGGCCAACCCCTTCGTAAGAGAGCCCTGGTCCTTCCTTTTATAGGCGTAAGGAGAGGGCCCAGGTGTACAGTGGGGGGTGTAGCAATGTGCTAACGTGTCTAGCAGAGAGAAGCTAGCGCCCTAAGTACATGCCGTCATGGCAGCCGGAGAGGTCTTGACACCCTGTTCGTGTGATGTCGTGGCCGTCGGAGGAGCACTAGAGCCTTGAGGAAGGACAGCTGTCGGGGCTGTCGAGTCCTTGCTGACGTCTCCTTGCTTCCGTAAGGGACTGAGAGCCGTCGTTGTCACGAAGCACGCGGGGCGCCATCATTATTTGTTTACCGGGGCGAGCCAGATGGGACGCCGGTCTTGTTCCCCATAGCCTGAGCTAGCTAGTGGTAGGGTAATGATGGCCCCTCTTGTGATGTGGTTGGTCCGTGCCCTAGGTCGGGCGAGGTGGATGCTCCTCCGAGGTCGAGGTCGAGTCTGTCTTCCGAGGTCGAGGTCGAGTCCGAGCCCCGGGTCGGGCGAGGCGGAGACTGTCGTCCGAGGCCAAGGCCGAGTCCGAGCCCTAGGGTCAGGCGAGGCGGAGTTCATCGTCTTCCGGAGCCGAGCCCGAGTCCGAGCCCTGGGGTCGGGCGAGGCGGAGTTCGTCGTCTTCCGGGGCCGAGCCCGAGTTCGAGCCCTGGGGTCGGGCGAGGGGGAGTTCGTCGTCTTCCGGGGCCGAGCCCGAGTCCGAGCCCTGGGGTCGGGCGAGGCGGAGTTCGTCGTCTTCCGGGGTCGAGCCTGAGTCTGAGCCCTGGGGTCGGGCGAGGCGGAGTTCGTCGTCTTCCGGGGCCGAGCCTGAGTCCGAGCCCTGGGGTCGGGCGAGGCGGAGTTCGTCGTCTTCCCGGGCCGAGCCCGAGTCCGAGCCCTGGGGTCGGGCGAGGCGGAGTTCGTCGTCTTCCAGGGCCGAGCCCGAGTCCGAGCCCTGGGGTCGGACGAGGCGGAGTTTCCTATGGCGCCCGAGGCCGGACTTGGCTGCTGTCAGCCTCACTCTGTCGAGTGGCACAGCAGTCGGAGCGACGCAGGTGGCGCTGTCTTCTTGTCAGGCCGGTCAGTGGAGCGGCGAAGTGACTGCGGTCACTTCGGCTCTGTCAGCTGAAGGGCGCGTGTCAGGATAAGGTGTCAGGCCATCCTTGCATTAAATGCTCCTGCGATACGGTCGGTCGGTGTGGCGATCTGGCCAAGGTTGCTTCTTGGCGAAGACTGGGCCTCGGGTGAGCCGAAGGTGTGTCCGTCGCTTGAGGGGGGCCTCGGGCGAGACGTGAATCCTCTAGGGTCGGCTGCCCTTGCCCGAGGCTGGGCTCGGGCGAGGCGAGATCGTGTCCCTTGAGTGGACCGAGCCTTGACTTAATCGCACCCATCAGGCCTTTGCAGCTTTGTGCTGATGGGGGTTACCAGCTGAGATTATGAGTCTTGGGGGTACCCCTAATTATGGTCCTCGACAGTAGCCCCCGAGCCTCGAAGGGAGTGTTGATACTCTCTTGGAGGCTTTTATCGCACTTTTTTACAAGGGGATCGGCCTTCCTCGGTTGCGTTTTGTTCCGGTGGGTGCACGCGAGCGCACCCGCCGGGTGTAGCCCCCAAGGCCTCGGAGGAGTAGTTTGACTCCTTCGAGGTTTTAGTACGTTTCGTAATGCTTCGGCCGGCCTGGTTGTTCCCTCATGCGAATTGGCCGTAGCCCAGGTGCACAGTCGAGTCCCAAGTTCTCAGGCTGGTATGTTGACGCTGTCAACAGTTTGGCCGGAGCCGGGTTTGCGAGAGCAGCCCCTGAGCCTCCGCACAGAGCGAGAGGACGGTCAGGGACAGACTCGGCTTTTTACATACGCCCCTGCGTCGCCTTTCCGCAAGGAGGAGGGGGGAAGCGCCATGTTGCCCTCAGAGGGCGCCGAACATGGTGTCTCCAGTGAGTTGCTAACGGGTAATCCGAGTGGACGCCCGTGCCCCATTTGTTAGGGGTCGGCTAGTGGCCCGGAGGCGCGCTCCAAAAGTACCTGTGGGTGATTTGCCGGACCCGGTCCCCTTTTGACGGGGTCCGAGGGCTCGATGCCTCCCTCTGGTGGGATTCCGTTACAAAATCGTTCCCGTTGGTCTCGGAAATGTCCTAGGGTACCTCGGGAGCGTAGCCCGAGCCTCGGTTATGTATCGAACATACCCAGGGTTATCCCTCGCTCTGCGTCTGAGGCGGCTGTCGAACCCTTCGAGGGCCAGCCTACGAACCCCTGATCAGTAGTGGGCGCGGAGCCCGAGTGGCCTGAGGCGGCCATTGAACCCTTCCGAGGGGCCGGCCTTCGAACCTCTGACCAGTAGTGGGCGCGGAGCCCGAGTGCTCTGAGGCGGCTGTTGAACCCTTCCGAGGGGCCAGCCTTCGAACCTCTGATCAATAGGGGGGCTCGGGGCCCGCTTCCTTCGTGGAGAAGGATCCCTTTCGGAGTATCCCTTTTCCCGATCCCTGAGGCAAGAGAGAGAAAGAGGAAGTGGAAAAGGATACGAAATCGAATGACGTGGCACACCTTTTTTGACGCGGTCATTATGGCGGAGGTAAAGCGTCGCCTGCTTCGCCTGCCAAAGGTGCCGCCTGTCCTGCCGCAGAGTTAATGCGACAGGACGAGTGGTTCACGGGGTGGCCGTTGTGCGTGCGTGAGCCATTCGAGGAACGGAACACGGACGCGTCGTCTTCACGCCGTGGGAGAAGGTCTTCTCGCTATCCCAGGAGGGGACGTGAGCTTGCTGACGACTTGACTGCCGCTTCCGCCCGCCTGCCACCGCCATTACTGCCGGCCCATTTCTGGCCGTATCGACCGTCGTGCCCTCTCCCGCAGCTGACTGACCCGTGACCGATGTGCTCGGTTGGCACTGTCGGGTCATGCGCAGGGTCGCCTTGAGTCGCGGCACTGGTTCCGCAGTCGAGAAGGCGCGGTACTGGCGCGAGTGGCGGTGCAGTTTCTTGCACGTAGTAACCGGCGCGCCGGTTACATGACGTGTGGGCCTGGGCCTCCATGCTGGACGCGTCGAAGTCGAAAGGGTACGCCCCCTGGGTGCGGTTGCATGCCGCCTGCATGGCGGTCCGCCCTTTCACCCGCTGGCCTGGGCGAAAGTGGAGGAATGCTCGTAACCGCTGAGCAGTTGTGCGCACCGTGCGCGGCGGTTTGTCTTTGTCTGCCCTGGGCCAGCTTGCATGACGCGTGGGACCCAGCCCCCGTGTCGTAGGGGGAGGACCTTGGAGCGTGTTGGAGAAGACTCAGCCCGCGACGGCTGAGGACACAAGTGGGGAGAGTTGCCTTTAAAAGGAGGGTGACCCCCTTGGAAGGCAACCATGTCTTCGCGCTCCCCTCATGCATCGTGTCTTTCCACCTTCCGAGCCCCCAGATGGGGGGCGCCCGCGGTTTTTCTGCCTTGTCGTCATTGGGGGAACGCAACTTCGCGGAAGTTGGTACCTTTCAGCCATCGTTCGGCTTCAAGGATTTTCGTCAGGCAGCCCGGCTGCATCCCCTCGCTGGTGGTCACCCAAGACGGTACCACCTGTTCGATGGTGGGGAGAAGCGAGCCGGGCTGCGATCTTGGTCCTGCCCTCAGCTTCAAGGATCTTCGTCATCCTGGCTGGAGCGGAGGCCGGGCTGAGCCGAAGCTCTACCTCCCGCGCGGGTTCGTGGGTCACCTTCTCCCTCAGCATTCAAGGGAGAGGGCGCTCACCAGCCTAGCGGGAGGGTCGGACTTCGACAACGCGGGGCTGGTCAGTGGCGAGCGTCGTCAGCTTCAACGCGTTGAGCTCGCTGGCTCGGCTGGCCTGGCTCGGCTCCCGGTGCCCCCTCCCGCTGCGAGAGCGGTCGTCGCGCCGCGCGCACCGGGGGACCGCCCAAGACGTCGCGCGCTGCTAGGGCGGCGTTCGTGTTCTGGGGCTGTCCTGCCTTTCCCCGGTACGGCGCCTCTGCACGGGGGTCGGTGCTTCGCTCGTCCGGGAGGATCCGAGTGGGGATCTGCCGGTGGGCAGACGGCTTCCGTCGTCGGCGCTGAGGTGGGGGCGGCTGAAGAAGTCCTCGTCGCCGATGGGGTCATCGCCACCATCCACGCTCCGGGCCTCCGGCTCTTTGGCTTTGATAGCTTGTCCTTGCCCCTCGAGTGGGGACGTGGGTGAGGACATTGTTATAGCGGCGTCCGCCCTGAGGCCATCGTCGCTGCAGTTTGGCCACCTAGAGCGGAGGTCGTTGTCGCTGCTGCCGGAGCGGGCGGCGGTGAGCCACCTGGAGCCTTATCACCCCGCGGGTCCCCCAATGTGGGGGGTTATTCGTACCCGCGGGGGCGAAACCGGAGTTCTGTTTGCAGTGGCACCTCGAGTGCTGGTGTTTGTTCGTTGTGGCTGTCGGGGCCTGAACATGTATGTATTTTTTGGCGTGAAGCCGTGTTTTTCCCTCATTCCGAGCACTAGGACTCGCCTGTCAGCTAACTGAACCGCTTCACCAAGTGTGAGTTGCCTCGTGCGAAGGTGATGAGTGAGGTATCCGTATCCCGGAGGCGTAGGAGTCCCTCGGCTCGGTCGGCCTTGCCGCCCGAGGCTTCTCTTGCTTAGTTAAAGGAACCCTCAGCCGCTCTTCGATGAGCCGGAGCTGGAGGCAGTGGTATCAGCGTGGACAGAGGCAGAGTTGGCTCGAAAAGAAGACCTCGTCGGCCGGAGCCTGGCCGGGCCATCCACTGGCGGGACCGACGCCGGAGTCGAGTTGCCGAGGCCATGAGCCGGGCTGATGTCCTCGGGGGACAGCTGGCTGAGGCTTCGGGGCGACTGGCCGAGCCGTCTGCTCAAGCCGGACTCCTGGAGGAGACCCTGGCGGCGATGGCCCGGGCGTGGTGCTGACGTCGTCCTTCGGAGCGGAGATCCTCCGACTGTGTTGCCGTTCGAGGCTCGGTCAGACTTTGCCGAAGGTGGTGTTGACGCCGAGGGTGCTGCTGCTCCCCCTCCATCGAGGTCTAAACCTGCAGGATCGGTTTATCTTGTAGTGTGCGTATGTTTTCTGCGACCGCCGAGGCCCAAACATACTGTCGTTGTGTTGTAAAGCTGCGTTTCTTTTTCCCTTTGTTTCGAGTATCAAGACTTATTTGTTGGTAACAGAATTGTTTGTCTGAGCGAGAGTTACTTTTCACGGAAGGTGATGAGTGAGGTATCCGTATCCCGGAGGCGTAGGAGTCCCTCGGCTCGATTGGCCTTGCCGCTTACGTGTACTCTTACTCGTCCGTAGGATTCTGCTAACGATGTAGTCGAGAAGGCCCGAAAAATCATTTCGGCAGGAAGGTCTCCGAGCATTAAGACTTGTTCGGTCAGCAGAATCGCTTATCCGAGCGTGAGTTACTTATCGCAGAAGGTGATGAGTGAGGTATCCGTATTCCGGAGGCGTAGGAGTCCCTCGGCTCGGTCGGCTTTGCTGCTTACGTGTACTCCGTCGTTTTCAGGATCCCACTTTTGAAGTAGTCAAAAAGCACGAAAGACGTTCTGGCAGAAAGACTTTTTTCGAGGAAAATTTTGACGCAGAGGGGGTTCCCCCCTTCTAGCCCCCGAGGGAGGGTCGGGCTTTGCCGAGGCAAGGCTGACCCTTCCTTGATGGTTAGACTTTGTACGTGAACGAGGTGCACGAACAACTTGAAAACATCTTAAGGGTAGAAGCGACGTAGCTGTCGGATGTTCCAAGCGTTGCTATAGACCTCGCCTTGGCTGTTAGCCAGCTTGTATGTCCCGGGCTTCAGAACCTTAGCGATGATGAACAACCCTTCCTAGGGAGGCGTGAGCTTGTGCCACCCTCGGGCGTCTTGTCGCAGCCGAAGCACCAAGTCGCCCACTTGGAGGTCTCGGGACCGAACCCCTCGGGCGTGGTAGCGTCGCAGGGACTGCTGGTACCGCACCGAGTGTAGTAAGGCCATGTCCCGAGCCTCTTCGAGCTGGTCCAGTAAGTCTTCTCGGTCGGTCTGGTTGCTTCGGTCGTCGTACGCCCTCGTCCTCGGGGAACCGTATTCTAAGTCCGTGGGCAAGATGGCCTCGGCCCCATAGACTAGAAAGAACGGTGTGAAGCCCGTGGCTCGGCTCAGCATTGTCCTCAGACTCCAAACCACCGAGGGGAGTTCCTTCATCCATCGTCTGCCGAACTTGTGGAGGTCGTTGTAGATCCTCGACTTGAGTCCTTGCAGAATCATGTCGTTGGCACGTTCCACCTGCCCATTCGTCATGGGGTGAGCCACGGCGGCCCAGTCCACCCGGATGTGGTGATCCTCGCAGAAGTCCAGGAACTTTCTGCCGGTGAACTGGGTGCCATTGTCGGTGATGATAGAGTTCGGGACCCCAAAGCGATGGATGATGTTGGTGAAGAATGGCACCGCCTATTCGGACCTGATGCTGTTCAGGGGTCGGACCTCGATCCACTTGGAGAATTTGTCGATGGCGACCAGCAGGTGCGTGTAGCCCCCGGGTGCCTTCTGCAAGGGACCGACGAGGTCCAGTCCCCACACAGCAAACGGCCAGGTGATGGGTATTGTCTGCAGAGCCTGAGCGGGCAGGTGGGTCTGCCTTGCGTAGAATTGACACCCTTGGCAGGTGTGGACAATTCCAGTGGCGTTGGCCACCGCGGTCGGCCAGTAGAAACCTTGTCGGAAGGCGTTTCCAACAAGGGCTCGGGGCGCTGCGTGATGACCGCAAGCCCCCGAGTGTATTTCTTGTAAGAGCTTCTGGCCTTCGACGATGGATATGCACCGCTGGAGGGCGGAGGGGCTGCGGTGGTAGAGTTCCTTCCCGTCACCCAGTAAGACGAACGACTTGGCGCGCCGTGCCAGTCGCCGAGCCTCGGCTCGGTCGAGGGGCAGCTCTCCTTGGTGGAGATATTGCAGGTACGGGGTCTGCTAGTCTCGATTAGGTTGGACCCCATCCCGCTCTTCCTCGACGCGCAGTGCCTCACCCTCGGGGGCCGAGGGTGCCTTGGGCCGAGCCGAGGGCACCTCGGGCTGTGCCGAGGGTGCCTCGGGCTGAGCCGAGGGTGCCTCGGGCTGGGCCGAGGCCTTCTCGAGCTCGAGCGTGTCGTCGGTCTTGACTGAGGGTTGCTGTAGGTCTCGAGAGAAGACGTCCGGGGGAACCGTTGTCCGCCCCGAGGCTATCTTAGCCAGCTCGTCCGCAGTCTCGTTGTATCGTCGGGCGATGTGGTTGAGCTCAAGCCCATAGAACTTGTCCTCCAGGCGCCGAACCTCATCGCAGTAGGCTTCCATCTTCGGGTCGCGGCAGTGGGAGTTCTTCATAACTTGGTCGATGACGAGCTGCGAGTCGCCGCGAGCGTCGAGGCCTCGGACCCCTAGCTCGATGGCGATGCGCAACCCATTGACCAGAGCTTCGTACTCAGCCACGTTGTTGGACACCGGGAAATGGAGGCGCAGCACGTAGCGTAGGTGTTTCCCGAGGGGTGAGATGAAGAGCAGGCCCGCGCCTGCCCCTGTTTTCATCAGCGACCCATCGAAAAACATGGTCTAGAGTTCCGGTTGGATCAGAGCCGCCGGGAGCTGGGTGTCGACCCATTCAGCCACAAAGTCCGCCAAGACTTGGGACTTGATGGCCTTCCGAGGGGCGAACGAGATTGTCTCGCCCATGATTTCGACCGCCCACTTTGCAATCCTACCCGAGGCCTCTCAGCACTGGATGATCTCCTCTAGGGGGAAGGATGACACCACAGTCACCGGATGAGACTCGAAGTAGTGTCGTAGCTTCCGCCGCGTCAGGATCACCGCGTACAGCAGCTTCTGAATTTGCGGGTAGCGGATCTTGGTCTCGGACAGTACCTCACTGATGAAGTAAACCGGCCTCTAGACGGGCAATGCATGCCCTTCTTCTCGTCTCTGAACCACGATCGCGGCGCTGACCACCTGAGTGGTAGCGGCGACGTAGATCAAGAGGGCTTCTCCGGCGGCGGGGGGCACCAAGATGGGCGCGTTCGTAAGGAGCGCCTTCAGGTTCCTGAGGGCTTCCTCAGCCTCGGAGGTCCAAGTGAAGCACTCGGTCTTTCTTAAGAGGCGGTACAGAGGTAGGCCCCTTTCACCGAGGTGCGAGATGAAACGGCTCAGAGCCGCAAGGCATCCCATGACCCTCTTTACGCCTTTCAAGTCCTTGATGGGCCCCATGTTGGTGATGGCCGCGATTTTCTCCGGGTTGGCCTCGATGCCCCGCTCGGAGACGATGAACCCCAAGAGCATGCCTCGGGGGACTCCAAAGACACACTTCTCGGGATTGAGTTTTACGCCTTTCGCCTTGAGACACCGGAATGTCGTTTCAAGGTCGGAAAGGAGGTCGGAGGCTTTCCTTGTCTTGACTACGATGTCATCGACATAAGCCTCGACCGTTCGACCAATGTGTTCGCCGAACATGTGATTCATGCACCTTTGGTACGTCGCACCCACATTCCTCAAACCAAGCGGCATAGTAACATAGCAGTACATGCCAAAAGGTGTGATGAAAGAAGTCGCGAGCTGGTCGGACTCTTTCATCCTGATTTGGTGATACCCTGAGTAGGCATCGAGGAAAGACAGGGTTTCGCATCCAGCAGTGGAATCCACGATTTGATCGATGCGAGGCAGAGGATAGGGAACTTTTGGACATGCTTTGTTTAGACCAGTGTAGTCTACACACATCCGCCATTTCCCTCCTTTCTTTCTCACAAGCACGGGGTTGGCAAGCCATTCGGGATGGAATACCTCTTTGATGAACCCTGCGGCCATCAGCTTGTGGATCTCCTCGCCAATGGCTCTGCGCTTTTCTTCGTCGAATTGGCGCAGAGGTTGCTTCACGGGTCGGGCTCCAGCTCGGATATCCAGCGAGTGCTCGGTGACATCCCTCGGTATGCTAGGCATGTCCGAGGGACTCCACGCGAAAACTTCAGCGTTTGCACGGAGAAAGTCGACGAGCACTGCTTCCTATTTGGGGTCGAGCTCGGAGCCGATCCGGATCCGCTTGGAGGCGTCGTTGCTGGGGTCGAGAGGGACGGACTTAACCGTCTCCGCTGGCTCGAAGTTGCCGGCATGGCGCTTCACGTCTGGCGCCTCCTTGGAGAGGCTCTCTAGGTCGGCGATGAGGGCCTCGGATTCCGCGAGGGCCTCGGCGTACTCCACGCACTCCACGTTGTATTCGTACGCGTGTCGTTACTGAAAGTCGCCTAGAGGGGGGGTGAATAGGCGGAACCTGAAAATTAAAACTTTATCCCCCAACTAGATCCCTTGATTAGTGGTTAGAACAAGATATACAAATATCGGAGAATAGAAACTAAGTTCTTGCTTGAAAAGAGTATTGCTAAATAATGCGGGAGAGTTAAATCAATACAACTAATAAGTTATAGAATAACAAAGCAAGAACCCTTAGATGAGAAGAGCACTAGGACAAGTTCTTTCTTGCAACGTGTTGCTTCACTAAATGGGAATTTAACTTGAAGCAACACCAAATGATATTAGCAAATAATGGTGCAAGAAAACTTAGAGCAAGGGAAAATAAACAAATCACAGGTAATAAACACAATGGACACGGGTGATTTGTTTTACTGAGGTTCGGCCCTCGAAGGCCTAGTCCCCGTTGAGGAGTCCACTTAAGGACGGGTCTTTTTCAACCCTTTCCCTCTCTCCCCCGATCACACAAGGATCGGTGAGCTCTTCTTCTCAAGGATCACTCTCGATCCCTCAAGGACCACCACACTCTTTGGTGTCTCTTGCTAGCTTTTACAAGCCTCCAAAACTTTGGAGGAAGTTCAATGGGAGTCAAAACTCCACGCGCAAATGAACACAAAGATGAAGCACACACTATCTCTCAATGAATCTCACAAGGCACTAGTGCTAAACTCAAATGAGTAGCTCTCTTTTGCTTGCTCTCTCTTTTGTGGCACTTGTGTTGGTTGTAGTGGTCTAAATCTTGTGTATAGGATGGATCAATGAATATATGTGGTTGGGAGGGCTTGAGTATGTCAACTAGATGACTTGGAATGTTGCTTGAGCTCCCCCACCATGAAGTGGCCGGTTGGGGTGGTATTTATAGCCACCAACCAAAATCTAGCCGTTGGTGAAGGCTGTCTGTCGTATGGTGCACCGGACAGTCCGGTGCACACCGGACATGTCCGGTGCGACAGCCACGTCATCCTATCCGTTGGGGTTGGAGCTGGTCGACCGTTGGAGGCTTTGTCCTCATGTGGCACCGGACAGTCCGGTGCACACCGGACAGTCCGGTGCCTCTCTGATCCTCTGCTCTGACTTCTGCCGCGTGTACTGTTCACTGTCAGAGTCGACCGTTGGCGTGAAGTAGCCGTTGCTCCGTAGTTACACCGGACAGTCCGGTGTACACCGGACATGTCTGGTGAATTATAGCGGAGCAGCCGCTGTGAATTCCCGAGGCTGCCAAGTTCCAGAGCCGCGTCGTCGTGGAGCACCGGACACTGTCCGGTGTACACCGGACAGTCCGGTGAATTTTAGCGCGCCGGCTCCGAGGCTTTCCCGAGGCTGAGGAGTTTATTGGGAAGTCTCCTGGTGCACCGGACACTGTCCGGTGGCACACCGGACAGTCCGGTGCGCCAGACCAGGGAGCCTCTCGGGATGCCTATAGCTCTCTATTTTGAACCCAACTTTGTTCTTTTTATTGGCTTGCTGTGAACCTTTGGCACCTGTATAACTTATACACTGGAGCAAACTAGTTAGTCCAATTATTTGTGTTGGGCAATTCAACCACCAAAATTAGTATAGGAAATAGGTGTAAGCCTAATTCCCTTTCAATCTCCCCCTTTTTGGTGATTGATGCCAACACAAACCAAAGCAAATATAGAAGTGCATAATTGAACTAGTTTGCATAATGTAAGTGCAAAGGTTGCTTGGAATTGAGCCAATATAAATGCTTACAAGATATGTATGGATTGTTTCTTTATAATTAACATTTTGGACCACATTTGCACCACATGTTTTGTTTTTGCAAACTCTTTTGTAAATTCTTTTCAAAGTCCTTTTGCAAGATAGTCAAAGGTAAATGAATAAGATTTTGCAAAGCATTTTCAAGTTTTGAAATTTTCTTCCTTTGTTCCAAATGCTTTTCCTTTGACTAAACAAAACTCCCCCTCAAATAAATTCTCCTCTTAGTGTTCAAGAGGGTTTTAGGATATCAATTTTGAAAATACTACTTGCCCCCCCTTTAGAACACAAAGAGATACCAATTTTGAAATTTACCAATTGAAAATCATCATCAATTTTAAAATTAGGGTGGTGGTGCGGTCCTTTGCTTTGGGCCAATACTTTCTCCCCCTTTGGCATGAATCGCCAAAAACGGATAATTAGAATGAAATATAGGCCCTCGGAAGTACTTTCTCCCCCTTTGGTCATAAAATAAATGAGTGAAGATTATACCAACGTTGGAGAGTGATGCGGAGCGACGGCGAAGGATGAGTAGTAGAGCGGAGTGGAAGCCTTTATCTTCGCCGAAGACTCCAATTCCCTTTCAATATACCTATGACTTGGTTTGGAATACACTTGAAAACACATTAGTCATAGCATATAAAAGAGATATGATCAAGAGGATATATCAAATTAAGCATGATCATAGTTCTATATAACATAGATTGCTCCCCCTAAATATGTGCGAGAGGAAAACATATTTTGGGCCTCAAATGCCAATTGCACATAATTAGGTTAATGAGAACATATCTATATCATACAGAATGTGAAGTGCATTGTGTCATATTATAAGTGTGATGCTCATGATAGTTTATGCACTTATGAAAGCATGTTGTAAACATTTCAAGCATTTTCCCTTAAGGATTTCAAAGAGGCTTAAGGACCATCCACCTTTGGAACAAAAGCAGCTTATCCTTGTTACAAGGTTAAGCTTTAAGCTCTTTGACAATTAAATCACTTCATCTAGTTTCAACAAAGATGCATTAAAGCATGAATGAATTTTTTGAGAAGTTAAACTAGATATGAAGCAGGGATATGCATGGACATGCTTTCTCTTCCTTTTAAACAAGATATATGTAAAGAGAGTATAGAAAAGGAAGATTTAGGTACAAGTTTAAATGAAAGGAGATAGTTTTACCTTTTTGTACCTTTACATAGGGATGCTCTCTTCATTGTGCTTTGTCCTTAGTCTTAGATGCTTAAGACCTATTCTTAATGACAATATATGGAAATATTTTGCACAAGAGAGAGTTCTACAACTAGTGATCTTTTCAAGTTATTGTTAGCATATATCAAATGGATCACAAGTTGCATAAATGTATCATGAATTCTCCTTTTAACTTAGCGCATATCAAGAGAGATATCGATTGATAGTATATACGGCACTAAGAAGCATGATTGTTGATTGAAGTCATTCAATGATCAAACAAATAACAGATATGATCAAAAGAACAACATACACATTAGATTATCAATTAAGCTTAGAGTAGGAGAATCCAGCAAATATGCTACTTTAGAGTGAAAAACAAGAATTTAAAGATAGTAGCATACTTCATGAGAAACTTATTCTCATGCAAGAGACTATATGAAATTACTGAGATAAAGCAATAGTCTCAACATAATCAAGATAAAAGGCTCCCCCTAAAGATATGCATCAAGTATTTGAATGAATTGAATGGATGCATTTACTTTAAAGACAAGTAGAGAGAAGCATTATACATCTTGATTAAGGCTCATAAAAAATTTGCTATAAACAACTTAAGCCTAGCATTCTCATTATGAAAGAATTTAGACTACTCACAACCACACTATTGATTGTTTTGTAGATCTTACTATCCAAGTAGGTGGTGTTGTTCTTGATGTCCTCCTCTTTCATTTGAGAAGCCTCCCTTTGCAGTGGCTTCTTTTTCTTTTCAAACTTATTGAAAATACTCAAGAATGATGTTAGTAACACAAGGGAGTATATAATGAAAGGATGATTTCTTTTAGATAGGAAATAAGCATAATTCATCATCCATAAGTCACACAGACATGAAGTAAAATCCTTAACATTAGTGCACTTATACTTGAAAAGAGGAACATGCACTATTTAACAATTTGATTACTCAAAGGAATTTACTTCTTCATATTGAACTTTATTATCATGACTTAGAAGTGCATCAAAATGAGAATGGATATAGCAAAGGCATGAATTAGATTCTAATGGACAAACACATTTATGAATATGATATTGAATGCATACTTAGTTAATTTTGGTTCAATAAAGAATCTATTCCTCACAAGGGTAGAATATGATAATTTAGATTAAATCCCCATTGAGATGGGAACCAAACTTAAAAAGATGAGTTCCCATACCTTTGCTTTTACCTTTCTTCCTTTGGGTGAAAATCAACCCATGAGGCTTGTGCACTTTCTCTCTTGTAGACTTTCATAATTGAACTCAAGAGAAATGTTAGTAGCAACACAAGCACTAGTTTCCATTTTTGTAATCATTTTGATAAGGAATGGAAGCTAGATTACCAAAACACGGAAACTCTATAGCATGAACTAGATTATCCATAGATGATGTTATGCTCAATTTAACTCATAAAACAAGCATAAATAATCCTTTGAGATTATAGGAATAAATCTAATTCATGATTTGGAAAGCGATAAATGTGAAAGAATCATATCCAATTTGAGCAAGTAAAATACATCATAAAACATTGGATTGATTTTTCTTTTCATGTTAGATTACACGCTTCCAAAGAGAAACATATTCTCTACAAGTGAGACTATTTGGGTTACTTAAATACAATCAATAGTCTCACCACTCTAGTTATAGAGAGAGTTTTCCTTTTATAAGTGTCCTAAGGATTTGAATTCCTTACATGACACCTTATTCTTTTAAGAACTTGAAATATCTCTCTATATCTAGCATCATGGCAATAATAGAATGACTAGCGAAGAACATGCCATGAGGTACTTCCAACAATTTAAAGCATGTAGATTGCCATAAGATGGAAATGATGAGTATACAATCTACCATATGAGAGGAAATTCTTCAAAGAATGGTAATATCAATTTAAAGACATTTGAAGCGCTACACATTTCTTATGTGACTACACAAGAACACATAATAAAATACTTGCACTTTAAAAGCACAGAGGTTACCATCCTTGACTTTCCTCCATGTTGTAGGCCTTGATTTTTCCGCATAAGATAATTCTTTATTTCCTACAACATCAATAACTTCCTCGAGATGATATGAGTTTAAGACATAGCAATTTGAAAAATAACCTTGGGTCAATCATGTATATAGATCATTGAAGATTGATAGCTTGAGTTGATACGAATTAAATGAACTCTCTCAAGCACCCCAAAGACTTCATATCATCTCCTTCTCCTACAAGGCTTGTCAAGCATATTTTGGTACCCATCGCTTGATGGGTCCACCATGGTTAGTCAACAAAGATCTAGGAACCCAAAAGTCCTTTGTGTTAGTACTAGGTAAACTCATTACCTTTCTAGCACAAGTTGCAATTTTGGGTTGCCTAGTTACATGAGAATTAATTGACAAGCTAGAAGTAGAATTGTTACCAATGGGACAATCCTTGCATTGATGTCCCTTCTTTCGGCATGTGTAGCAAAGGCGTTTTTCAAGTTTTGAAGCTTTCTTCTTTCCTTGTTTGTTGCTTGCTACATGGTTAGTAAAGACTTTCTTTTCTAACCCTATGCCTTTTTGTTTTAAATGGGGACAAGATCTAAGCAAATGTCCCTTCTTGGAGCATTTAAAACAAAGTCTATCATCCTTGTTAATAATTAAGCCATTTTTAATGTAGGGACACGACCTAATCAAGTGCCCCTCTTCAAAGCATTCACTACACCTCTTAATGTGAAGTGTGGCTTGATCATTACCTTGGATGTTACCTTTTGTGGAGGCGTGGTTGAGGCTTTTGGAGGAGGTGTTGAATTTCATCTTTTGTTTCTTCCTCTTGGCAATCCTCAAATCCTTGACATTTTCTTCAAGGAATGTAGTGCATGCCACAGTTGTTCCCGTCTCAAGCTTCTTCACCATGTGATCACGGATATCTTGAGAAGGTTGGGCAATGCATTTCCCTTTTAGTTGTGTCAAGCTCTTCTTTAGCCTCTCATTTTCTTCTTTGAGCTTTTGATATGAATCGCCATTTGTTCCTGCAAATTCTAGCTCAAAGGAAGATTTGCTTGTCGATAAACAACAGGCATTAGCACATGGTAATATAGTATCACTTTGAATACATGTGCACGAGTGAGGTTGCTGGGATTTTAAGTTTTCTATCACAACCTCATGAGCAATGTTTAATATGATATGATCATCCATAAGATTTTCATAAGAACATAGAAGCATATCATATTTTTCTTGAAAAGCTAGATTTTCAACTTTTAGCTTTTCTACTTGGTCCTTAAGCAAGGTATTCCTATTTACTAATTGAGCGATACAATGTAAAGCGTTATCATGCTCAATTGAAACAGTTTCATACCTTTGGACCAAATCAACATGAGAGCACTTTAGCTCCTCATGTTCTTTAGTCAACTCGTCAAAGTGTAGTATTTTCATGGAGAGAACATCTTCTAGCCTTTGACGAGCTTCGCTTTGCTCTCTCGCTCTTTCTAGAAGTTTGAGCATGACCGCCTTATCTTCTTGGCTTAGGCGAGCGTAGAGATGCACAAAGCTCCTTTCTTCCTCCTCATCCTCATTTGTGCTTCCGCTTTCATTTGCATTAGCCACACAACATATGTGGGAATCGAAATGGGAAGACAAACCTCTTGGAGAGGTGGATTCATCGTTTGGTCTCCTCCGTTCATTTTCTTCTTCTTCCTTGCAAGGGTTAGTATCACAAATACCAAAGGAAGTAGAAGCACAAAATGAACTATCATGTTTGGACTCATTAAATTTGCTTTTAATTCTAGTCCAAATATCATGCGCATCATGGACGGATTCATCATAGTTTGATATGAAGGCATGATAATCTTCTTTGCTAAGAGAATTAGTTAAGATGTCAAAAGCTAGATAGTTTAAGCGATAACATCTTTGATCCTCCTCGGAATTAATTTCTCCATTGAAGTTAGAGGGAAAAATACTCTTGTCTATAATTTGTTCTAATCGTGGATCTATGGTCCTAAAAGCATTTATCACACTAGATGACCATGAATCATAGTTAGAACAATCATCAAATAAAATCTCAAGAGTTACCTCCTTCCGAGTTGGGTTCTCCTGGGTCTTCTTGTTCTTTTGGGATCTTCTACGAGCCATCACTTCGAGTTGTTAGACTCAAGATGAAGTGCCTAGCTCTGATACCAATTGAAAGTCGCCTAGAGGGGGGGTGAATAGGCGGAACCTGAAAATTAAAACTTTATCCCCCAACTAGATCCCTTGATTAGTGGTTAGAACAAGATATACAAATATCGGAGAATAGAAACTAAGTTCTTGCTTGAAAAGAGTATTGCTAAATAATGCGGGAGAGTTAAATCAATACAACTAATAAGTTATAGAATAACAAAGCAAGAACCCTTAGATGAGAAGAGCACTAGGACAAGTTCTTTCTTGCAACGTGTTGCTTCACTAAATGGGAATTTAACTTGAAGCAACACCAAATGATATTAGCAAATAATGGTGCAAGAAAACTTAGAGCAAGGGAAAATAAACAAATCACAGGTAATAAACACAATGGACACGGGTGATTTGTTTTACCGAGGTTCGGCCCTCGAAGGCCTAGTCCCCGTTGAGGAGTCCACTTAAGGACGAGTCTTTTTCAACCCTTTCCCTCTCTCCCCCGATCACACAAGGATCGGTGAGCTCTTCTTCTCAAGGATCACTCTCGATCCCACAAGGACCACCACACTCTTTGGTGTCTCTTGCTAGCTTTTACAAGCCTCCAAAACTTTGGAGGAAGTTCAATGGGAGTCAAAACTCCACGCGCAAATGAACACAAAGATGAAGCACACACTATCTCTCAATGAATCTCACAAGACACTAGTGCTAAACTCAAATGAGTAGCTCTCTTTTGCTTGCTCTCTCTTTTGTGGCACTTGTGTTGGTTGTAGTGGTCTAAATCTTGTGTATAGGATGGATCAATGAATATATGTGGTTGGGAGGGCTTGAGTATGTCAACTAGATGACTTGGAATGTTGCTTGAGCTCCCCCACCTTGAAGTGGCCGGTTGGGGTGGTATTTATAGCCACCAACCAAAATCTAGCCGTTGGTGAAGGCTGTCTGTCGTATGGTGCACCGGACAGTCCGGTGCACACCGGACATGTCCGGTGCGACAGCCACGTCATCCTATCCGTTGGGGTTGGAGCTGGTCGACCGTTGGAGGCTTTGTCCTCATGTGGCACCGGACAGTCCGGTGCACACCGGACAGTCCGGTGCCTCTCTGATCCTCTGCTCTGACTTCTGCCGCGTGTACTGTTCACTGTCAGAGTCGACCGTTGGCGTGAAGTAGTCGTTGCTCCGTAGTTACACCGGACAGTCCGGTGTACACCGGACATGTCCGGTGAATTATAGCGGAGCAGCCGCTGTGAATTCCCGAGGCTGCCAAGTTCTAGAGCCGCGTCGTCGTGGAGCACCGGACACTGTCCGGTGTACACCGGACAGTCCGGTGAATTTTAGCGCGCCGGCTCCGAGGCTTTCCCGAGGCTGAGGAGTTTATTGGGAAGTCTCCTGGTGCATCGGACACTGTCCGGTGGCACACCGGACAGTCCGGTGCGCCAGACCAGGGAGCCTCTCGGGATGCCTATAGCTCTCTATTTTGAACCCAACTTTGTTCTTTTTATTGGCTTGCTGTGAACCTTTGGCACCTGTATAACTTATACACTGGAGCAAACTAGTTAGTCCAATTATTTGTGTTGGGCAATTCAACCACCAAAATTAGTATAGGAAATAGGTGTAAGCCTAATTCCCTTTCAGTTACGTGAGGCCGACGGTGATGACCCCGTTGGGGCCCGGCATCTTGAGCTTGAGGTAGGTGTAGTTGGGGACGGCCATAAACTTGGCGTAGCATGGCCTCCCCAGCACTGCGTGGTAGGTTCCTCGGAACCCGACCACTTCGAACGTGAGGGTTTCCCTTCTAAAGTTGGAGGGAGTCCCGAAGCAGACGGGCAGATCGAGTTGTCCGAGGGGTAGGACGTGTTTCCCGGGGATGATCCCGTGAAAAGGCGCCGCACCGGCCCGGACCGAGGATAGATCGATCTGCAGGAGCTCGAGGGTCTCGGCGTAGATGATGTTGAGGCTGCTGCCTCCGTCCATGAGGACCTTGGTGAGCCTGACATTGCCGATGATGGGGTCGACAACGAGCGGATATTTCCCCGGGCTCGGCACACGGTCGGGGTGATCGCCCTGGTCGAAGGTGATGGGCTTGTCGGACCAGTCTAGGTAGACTGGCGCCGCCACCTTTACCGAGCAGACCTCCCGACGCTCTTGCTTGCGGTGCCGAGCCGAGGCGTTCGCCACTTGCCCACCATAGATCATGAAGCAGTCGCGGACCTCGGGGAACTCCTCTGCCTTGTGATCCTCCTTCTTGTCGTTGTGGTGGGCCCTGCCACCCTCCGCAGGTGGCCCGGCCCTGTGAAAGTGGCGCCGAAGCATGGCGCACTCCTCAAGGGTGTGCTTGACGGGTCCCTGATGATAGGGGCACGGCTCCTTGAGCATCTTGTCGAAGAGATTGGCGCCTCCGGGAGGTTTCCGAGGGTTCTTGTACTCAGCGGCGGCGACAAGGTCCGCGTCGGCGGTGTTGCGTTTCGCTTACGACTTCTTCTTGCCTTTCTTCTTGGTGCCGCGCTGAGTGGACGCCTCGGGAACATCTTCCGGCTAGCGGCCCTAGGGCTGCTTGTCCTTCCGGAAGATGGCCTCAACCGCCTCCTGGCCAGAGGCGAACTTGGTGGCGATGTCCATCAGCTCGCTCGCCTTGGTGGGGGTCTTGCGACCCAGCTTGCTCACCAGGTCGCGGCAGGTGGTGCCGGCGAGGAACGCGCCGATGACATCCGAATCGGTGACGTTGGGCAGCTCGGTGCGCTGCTTGGAGAATCACCGGATGTAGTCCCGAAGAGACTCTCCCGGCTGCTGGCGACAGCTTCGGAGATCCCAGGAGTTCCCAGGGCGCACGTACGTGCCCTGGAAGTTACCGGCGAAGGCTTGGACCAGATCATCCCAGTTGGAGATCTGCCCCAGAGGTAGATGCTCCAGCCAGGCTCGAGCGGTGTCGGAGAGGAACAGGGGGAGGTTGCGGATGATGAGGTTGTCATCGTTCGTTCCACCCAGTTGGCAGTCCAGTCGGTAGTCCGCGAGCCACAGTTCCGGCCTTGTCTTCCCCGAGTACTTTGTGATGGTAGTCGGGGTTCGGAACCGGGTCGGGAACGGCGCCCGTCGTATGGCTCGGCTGAAAGCCTGCGGACCGGGTGGTTTCGGCGAGGGACTCCGATCCTCCCCGCTGTCGTAGCGTCCCCCACGCCTGGGGTGGTAGCCTCGGCGCACCCTCTCGTCGAGGTGGGCTCGATGGTTGCGGTGGTGGTGCTCGTTGCCGAGGCGACCTGGGGCCGTAGGCGCTGTGTTGCGCGTGCGCCCGGTGTGGACCGAGGCTTCCCGCATGAATCGGGAAGTCGCGTCGCGATGCTCCGAGGGGTATCCCTGCCTTCGGGAGGCAGAGCTTTCGGCCCGTCGGACCACGACTTCCTCCAGGAGATTCTTGAGCTCTCCCCGGATACGCCGCCCTTTGGTGGTTGATGGTTCCGGCATTGCGCGGAGAAGTATTGCTGCTGCAGCCAGGTTCTGGCCGACCCCACTGGAAGCCGGTGGTGGCCTTGCCCTGACGTCGTCGGCGATGCGGAGCTGGATGCCCTGGGGTAGATGACGCGTTTCTCCGGCCGGAGCTTGGTCTGCCCATTCCTGCTCGATGTTCCGGTGGAGCGGCTCAAGTGTTCCTGCTCCCTCGTCGAGCCTGGCCTGCATCTCGCGGATTTGCTCGAGCTGTGCGTCCTGACCCCCCGCAGGGACTGGGACCACAGCTAGCTCCTGAAGGATGTCAACGCGAGGCACAGGCCTAGGGGGATCACCGTTTTCCGGTATACCAAGATGGTTGCCTTCGTTGGGACCCCCTAGATTGACGTGGAAGCATTCACGACTTGGGCCGCAGTCTTCGTCGCCGAAGCTGCGGCTACCGTCGGAACAAACGGAAAGACAGTAGTCGCATGCGGTCATGAAGTCCCGCATGGCACTGGGGTTACCGAGCCCGGAGAAATCCCAACCAAAGTCGGGCCCGTCATCTTCCTCGGAACCCGAGGGTCCGTAGGTCGAGACGACCGTCAGCCGGTCCCAGGGTGACCGCATATGATACCCTGGAGGGTTGGTGCATGCCTCTATGAAGGCTTCCACCAAAGCGGGGTCGCTTGGTGGGTCGAGGCTGAATCCAAAAGGCATGAGATGGGAATCGGTCGGTACCTCTTGGTCGATAGGCGGTGACGAAGTCACGTCAGGGGCGGACTGCACCGTCGTCTCAGGTACGAGGGCGACGCCCAGCAAGTCCTTCGCGAGCGTGCTAGCGTCGTCCGCCCGCTTGGAGTTGGCGTGTTGCGGGGGAAACGGCGCTCGTCTTCGTCTCAGACGCGAGGTCGACGCCCGACGTGTCCCCCGTCGGGGCGCCGACGCCGTCGACTCGCTCGACAGCCGATGAGGTGTTGCCTCCTTCTTGGCCACGGTTGCCCCGCCTCCTCCTCCGTCGGCGGGGGAGGTGACGGGACGAACTCGGATGTTGTTCTTCCGCCACGTGGGGAAGACGTCGTTGATTCCGCCGCCGACGGGCGGGTTGTCGGCCGCCATTGTCGCTGTCGCGCGGCGGAGGAAGGAGTATCATGTCGTAGCTGCCGTCGAGGGACATGAACTCCAGACTCCCGAAACGGAGCACCGTCCCGGGTTTGAAAGGTTGCTGGAGACTACCCATCTAGAGCTTGACGGGAAGCTGTTCATCAACACGCAGCAAGCCCCTACCTGGCGTGCCAACTGTCGGCGTTTCGACCCCGGGGGGTCCCTGGACCGACGAGTAAATTATCGCCGCGTGTCCCAGCCCAGATGGGTCGGCGCGAGATGGAGCACGAAGGGGGAGACAGGCGAGAGGGGAAACCCGCGGCCTTCGTGTTGTCCTGCGCCCAGGTCGGGTGCGCTTGCAGTAGGGGGTTACAAGCGTCCGCGTGGGGGAGAGCGAGGGACTCTACGCGTCGTCCCGTCCTCCCGCGCGGCCAACCCCTTCGTAAGAGAGCCCTGGTCCTTCCTTTTATAGACGTAAGGAGAGGGCCCAGGTATACAGTGGGGGGTGTAGCAATGTGCTAACGTGTCTAGTAGAGAGGAGCTAGCGCCCTAAGTACATGCCGTCGTGGCAGCCGGAGAGGTCTTGACACCCTGTTCGTGTGATGTCGTGGCCGTCGGAGGAGCGCTGGAGCCTTGAGGAAGGACAGCTGTCGGGGCTGTCGAGTCCTTGCTGACGTCTCCTTGCTTCCGTAAGGGACTGAGAGCCGCCGTCGTCACGGAGCACGCGGGGCGCCATCATTATTTGTTTACCGGGGCGAGCCAGATGGGACGCCGGTCTTATTCCCCGTAGCCTGAGCTAGCTAGTGGTAGGGTAATGATGGCCCCTCTTGTGACGTGGTCAGTCCGTGCCCTAGGTCGGGCGAGGTGGATGCTCCTCCGAGGTCGAGGTCGAGTCTGTCTTCCGAGGTCGAGGTCGAGTCCGAGCCCCGGGTCAGACGAGGCGGAGACTGTCGTCCGAGGCCAAGGCCAAGTCCGAGCCCTGGGGTCGGGCGAGGCGGAGTTCGTCGTCTTCCGGAGCCGAGCCCGAGTCCGAGCCCTGGGGTCGGGCGAGGCAGAGTTCGTCGTCTTCCGGGGCCGAGCCCGAGTCCGAGCCCTAGGGTCGGGCGAGGCGGAGTTCGTCGTCTTCCGGGGCCGAGCCCGAGTCCGAGCCCTGGGGTCGGGCGAGGCAGAGTTTCCTATGGCGCCCGAGGCCGGACTTGGCTGCTGTCAGCCTCACTCTGTCGAGTAGCACAGCAGTCGGAGCGACGCAGGCGACGCTGTCTTCTTGTCAGGCCGGTCAGTGGAGCGGTGAAGTGACTGCGGTCACTTCGGCTCTGTCGACTGAAGGGCGCGTGTCAGGATAAGGTGTCAGGCCATCCTTGCATTAAATGCTCCTGCGATACGGTCGGTCGGTGTGGCGATCTGGCCAAGGTTGCTTCTTGGCGAAGACTGGGCCTCGGGCGAGCCGAAGGTGTGTCCGTCGCTTGAGGGGGTCCTCGGGCGAGACGTGAATCCTCTGGGGTCGGCTGCCCTTGCCCGAGGCTGGGCTCGGGCGAGGCGAGATCGTGTCTCTTGAGTGGACCGAGCCTTGACTTAATCGCACCCATCAGGCCTTTGCAGCTTTGTGCTGATGGGGGTTACCAGCTGAGATTAGGAGTCTTGGGGGTACCCCTAATTATGGTCCCCGACAACCAGATACGTTTAATTACCACATACACTCTTCCTCTTTTTATTTAAAGCCCATTGATTCACGTGTATATTATCTTATTTTCTTACTACGTTTCCGTAGATACCATGTTAAAAGCAAAGCATATAGATTCATTTCCTATACATGTCCCACCATACATACATACATAAATGATACATGCAGTTTCTTAATAATTAAATCTGTGTTTTTCGATGAAGTCACTTATCAAAACAAAAAATACTGTCGTTTTCAAAATTTTCAATTTTAACGCATCTATAAATATGGTTATATTTTGCTACTAATGTTCCTCGATTATATATACTTATATTTTACTACTATTGTTACTATACTATTAACAATAAGTACACCTATTATCATCTAAAACTTTTCCCTGTAATATTTAGATAAGTTACACATCATCAATTTTAACAACATTTCGTAAAGCAGCTTAAATATATATATAACAAAGCGCGCCCGAGTGCGCGCGCTAGCTACTAGTTATTATATAAATAAAGGCGGACAAGAATCGATAACAAAACCGATAGTAAGTAACGATACGACCTCTTGAGTCTTGAATCCGCCTAACATCCGCAATGTAAGATAATGTTTTGAAACCGAAACTCTCGGGTGAGTTTCATTATCTGTCTGGTGGCAAAACATACGAAATAGAGGTCGGCTCCAAACGTTTTTTTGTGATGTATAATGGTGGTAGTGGTACACGCTACACGGCAGGAGGGGGCACGGCCGCACACGCACGGGCCGGCGCGCTCGCCAAAAAAAAAAATCTCGGGGGCGGCAGAGGATCGGGCGGGCCGGGCAAAAGCGGAAGCGGAAGCGGCTAGGGGACAAGACATGGCAGAGGAACAAAACCAGCGGCTGCTCCACACCACCCGCGCCAGACCAGACCACAGTTTTATATTCCCCGCCACTATTTATACAACACGCGCTCGCCTCCGGGGACGCTCATCATCACTGCCATCTCTCTCTGACTCTGTGTCCGTCTCTAAACTCTAGTCTGTGCGAATCTGCTGCCAGCAGCGAGGAACAGAACAGTAGCCAATTTGCCATCTCACAGTTGCGTTCCTCCGATTCCCCGTCCCCCGATGGACCTGTCTCCCAGCTCGTCGGCGCCATCCGCGCCGCCGGTGCCGTGCGAGTGGTCCGGCGCCGGGCTCGGCTCCGCGGCGTGCGGCATCGCCTGCAGGGTGCTCTGCGCCGTCGCCACCTGCGTCTTCGCGGCCGGTGCGTACGCTGGCGAGGAGAAACCCGCGCCGCTGGCGGGTACGGTACCTACATACCCACCTGCTGGTGTCTGACGAGCTGCTTGCCCTGCGCTATGGTTTTTTTTTCCCCCGCAGTGGGGTCGCTGGTCGGGGCGGTGACGGGGTCCATGGTGGGGCTGGCGACCGAGAGCGGGATGCTGCGCGGCGCCGGCATCGGGGCCATCTCCGGCGCCGTCTTCTCCATCGAGGTCGCCGAGTCGTCCCGCGACCTCTGGCACTCGGGCGACTCCGGCGTCTGGACCCTCCTCTACATGGTACGCACATTGATCTGCGTCCATTCCATCGTACTCTGCCAAACTGGTCACTGGCACTTCGGGTCGTGTAGTTTGGTTGCAAATCGCAGAGAGTACTTGCCCGCCCGAGCACACCACACTCGTTTCCGCGGCCTGATGGGGGGCTTCAGCTTGATGTTGACCAAGACGATTAGGTTAGGTGTGCCCCATGGATTCCGTGGGGGATGGCCTCATTCCGTTCGTAAAAGATAAAATGATTTTTCCCCCATTTATTATCTTGGCGCGCTATCCAAATGGATGTGAAAATATCGTGTTCTTCACCTGCATCTGTGCTGAATGTGCTGAGGTAGGAGTAGCTCCGGTTTTGCTCGCTCGGTGCCTGTCTCTGACGTCTGACCCCAAGTGTGTTTTTTTTTTTTGCGCTCTGCTTCTGTGCACGCAGGTGGACATCATCTCCAGTCTCTTGAGCGGCAGGCTGGTCCGGGAGAAGGTGGGGCCGGCTGTTCAGAGCGCCGTGCAGAGCCAGGTAGCCATCCGCCACCCAACCTCACTCATCTGATGAAATAAACTGAGCGTGATCTGATCAGATTTTTTTTATATCTCTGACGCTCTGATCCTCCTTCTGGTGCCGATTGCTTATGCTTAATGCACTGCAAAATCCTAAATTTGGTCTCGGTTGGTCCATTGGCTGGCTCTATCGATCAACAACAAGTTTAGGTAGCAGCAGCATAATAAACAAACAAAGGATATACATATGGAGATGCTTGTGCGCATAATCTGAGTGAGTGGTGGTTAGTCCATGTCCTCCATGCATTGCCCTGCCCTGAAGCCAACGCGTCGATTTCTTCCTAGATGGAGTAACACCAGCAACAGCAATTCAAAGGCACGCCCGCGCCCCCGTTTTAGACCTTTAATACCCTTGTTAGTTATAGAAGGGAGTAGGAATTGTTACCTTAAAAAAAATGGGGTGGTGCTGGTGCCTGCCTTCTAGATCACTTTCAGTGAGGCCATCGGGCTGCTCAAGTAAAAAGACACTTCGGCATCGATGACAAATGAGATGACGTGTCTCAGTTAATTGCCCCCACCTGCTCTCCCGACCCAACCGCGTGTATTGCACTGCCAGTGCCAGCAACGCAGGACAGAAGCTCATGGTCAGCGTCAGCCTGCAGTAAGCATGTAACTAACCTGTTTCTTCCGTCTGTTTGTCGTGGACGCACGCAGATCAGCGCCATCAGCTCGCCGTTCGAGGAGACGAGCGACCTGTTCGAGACCGGCAGCGTGAGGGGCCTCCCCGAGGCCGCGGTGCGCCGGCTGCCGGTGACGGTGGTCGCGGAGGACGGCGCCGTGGACGCGGCGGGCCAGGCGCTGTGCTGCTCGGTGTGCCTGCAGGACTTCCGGGTGGGCGACCGCGCGCGGAGGCTGCCCGGGTGCCGCCACCTCTTCCACGTGCCCTGCATCGACTGCTGGCTCCTCAGGCACGCCTCCTGCCCGCTGTGCCGGCGAGACATCTGAAACTCGGTCGTCTGCTCTGTGAACCACCATCCACGTCGCCGGAAACGGGGTGTAGTGTTGCTGCTTTGGACGAGATGGTCAGTTAGTTGAGTAGGGGTCCTACTTTGTAGGACGGCACCCTGATGCCCGTAAGGGAAATGGTGCGCTCTGACGCTCTGTTAACTAAAAAAAAAGAAGAGAGAAAACAGCCCCTCAGCTTCAAAGAATGAAAAGGGAAAAACCATAATAGTGAACAAACGTTCAACGACAAAACGGCACAACTGACGGTCGCATGCAGGTTCAGGCCGAGCTTATCTGCGGATTCAGAATTATTCGTAGTTAGCTACAGTTGGAGAGTGAAACCCTAATCAGGTGATTAGGGTTGAGAGCGAATATATATAGCTGAGTGTTGTGGGTCAAAGCCAATTAATGAAGGTATATACAGAGACGTAAACAACACTCTAAAACCCCTGTAGTCTCAATTATATCTATTACAGGTGTCGATACCGAAGCGAAACTCGGCGAAAACACTCGACGACAACCCTTTGGTGAAGATGTCGGTGACCTGCATGGTGGGGACGCTGATAACACGAACATCACCGGCGGCGACACGGTCGCATACGAAGTGTAGGTTAATCTCTACATGCTTCATACGCTGATGCTGCACGTGATTAGTGGAGAGGTAGACCATACTGACGTTGTCGCAGTAGACGAGAGTGACCCACTGTAGAGGGTTGTGGAGCTACCGGAAAAGCTGGCGTAGCTAGGACGCTCCGGCCATGCCGTTGTCCACAACGTAGTACTTAGCATCCGCGCTGAGTGAGAGACCACAGGCTGACACTTAGCAATCTAGAAGACGAGGTTGACGGTTGACGTATAGAAACATGTCGTAACAGGAAGTAGATCGGGTGTCAGTGTTGCTTTGGACGAGATGGTGGTGCGCTCTGCTAGAGGCCGTTCTTTTCTCCGGAATGAGGACATGGAACAATTCCTAGCTAGTTTGTTTCTCTAATTTATATAAGTTTTGACTAGTTAGAATAATTTCTGGTCTATTTTTGGACAAACGAACGTCCCCTTAACAGAAAAACACAGAGAAAGCAGCCCCCTCAAACAATGAAAAGAAAAAAAATATATATATGCTCCACAACTGAGGGTCGCATGCAGGTTCAGGCCGCGCTTATCTGCGAATTCAGAATTTATTCGTAGTTAACTACACACCTACACATTCTTCAGGTTACCTACACCTGAACAAGCTTGCTATTGTGTCTGCCGGCGAGCTGGTTTGGAGAAACTGTTAGCTCGGTTCCGATGGCCTGGTGCCGTGCCCGATTATTAAGGCCTCGTTTGGTTAGAGCTTTGTTTCATGATTATCTAGTTTCGAGAGCTGATTCTTTAATAAAGTGATTTTGAGTAAATCTCAAGCAGAAGTAAATCTATTTAACGAAAACCGTTTAGGCTGTAAAGTGATTTCTGAGGAGTTAGAGAGTGGGGAGCAGGTTGGGAGCGGTGAGAAGGTGGGAAGCATGTTTTTTGGCTCACACTTTCTAATACAAAATAGAGACTAGATTCACTACACTGCCATCATGGAGCAGTTTAGATTTTACGGTTAGACTTTGCGAGAGTGATTCTCGCTGAAAACGGAGTTGTGGAAGCTCTACCAAGCTTCCCCTAAGATTCATTTTGGGTTATAGGCAATTTGCCCCAGTAAAAGTCATTTGATGTAGCTTGTTATTTTTGGACTTCAGTTTCAAGGTATAAACGGGGTAAAATAGTGACCCTGGATTTTTTTTGGAAACATATATCATCTGTTTGGTTATTGGGATGAGTAGAGCCCGGTTCAAGTCGAGATGCAGGTTGAACGTAGCCTGTATAGGCGAACAACAATTGCAATGCAATGCGTGTTTGGTTGTCTGATCCCAATTAGCCAGGATCAATATGGCCCATGTTTGGTTTACTGTTTTTTTGTAAGTTGCACCAACACAACTCATGTTTGGTTTGGTTCACTGTCTTTGTTTAGCATTGAAAATTACACAGGATCGACATGGAAAAACTTTTACTATGCATACACATTTTCAGGTGACTGCACTGAATCAACAATTGTAATTACACAAGTCTAAAATTACACAAATATGAAATTACACAAGTGTTCGACTATCTAAAACAATTCGAACAAGTGAATCTGAAACAACAGAGGCAACCTCTTTCATCCCATTTGCTCAAACAGCAGAGACAACGGAGATTTCAAACACTTGTTCAAACATGACTTCAAATAGCAGGGAATCCCATTTGGTCACACAGGACAACAAGACTTCAAACAAATGAATCTAAAACAGCAGAGACAACCTCTTTCATCCCATTTGCTGAAACACCAGAGACTTCAAACACTTGTTCAAATAGGACCTCAAACAACTCAGACTCCCATTTTGTCAAACAGGACAACAAGATAGGAACATCAGGACTTCAAACAAGTGAATCTGAAACACTTGTAAACAAGTGAATCCCATTTGGTCTAAAATAAAGTTTAAAACACTTGTAAATTACAATTACTTATCCTTTACATATCCGATTTGCAAAAATGACTATGTAGTTTTTAAAATAATTTGTTCAAAAAAGACTTGTAAATTTGAAACAGTTATTAATATTAGCCTCAACTTAGCAAAAAAAATGTTTGATGAAGTCGGTACCCTGAAACAGGGGTACCCCTACTACGGTATGAAGGCGCGGTGCCCACGCGGCTATCTCTAGTCGTGTGGCAAGCAGCACCCGACCCTACCACGTGGACGACTCGGGGGGCCGCCACGTGGCCAGAGAAGACGATATACCCCAAGGCATCAGTAGTGGGTCCGGACCCCCATGGGAAAGCGCCGGACCCCTATGTTTATGGACCAGGCCTTCGGGTAAGGTCCAGGACCTCCACGGGCACAAACCGGACCCCTGGGATGAGTCCCGGACCCCTCTGTGTGGGGTCCGGGCCACTCACGATAGGGTCCCAGGATTCTGGGACAAAAAGTACCCGGACCTTGTTCAAGACCAGGCGGGGGTCCGGAGCCGATGCGTGTCCGGACCATGCCGTGTACGCTTCTGCTCCCCACTCAGGTGGAATCCCGATGCTTCCACGAGGCCCACTGCCCGTGACGTGAGCCAGCGGGCAGAGCCTGACGTAAGGCCTCTGGGCCGCGCGGCCTCTGCATTTATTGCGGATAAGCCGCGCCGCCTGTCCATTCCACTAGCAGGCGATGTGCCGCCTCAGCATTTAATGAGCCCTGTCACTCCACTGGCAGGCGATGTGCCACCTCAGCATTAAATGTGCTCTGTCCACTCCGCTGACGGATGGCGACCAGGCCATCTTACAAGCGGCGTGCCTGTCCATTCCGTTGGCAGGCAATACGCCCATGCTGCCGCATGCGCTGCACTCATCACGACGCGCGCGTTCTAAGGAAGCTGCAGCGGCATATCAACAATGTATGCGCCACGGGCATGACGGTGCTCGGAGTTCACCCTAGCGTTACAGGCATTAGTTGCTTCCTTCCATTTGTCCCTGGGCCCACATGTCGGGTCTCAGTATTCTTGTACGTGCCCCCCCTTGAGCTATAAAAGGGAGGGCACACGACATTACAAGAGGGGGCTGACTTAGACCCAACTTAGGCTCAAGCTCACTTAGACTCTTGGGCTCACAAGTTCATACAAGCTCTCAAGCTCAATACATCACACAGTGGAGTAGGGTATTACGCTCCGGCGGCCCGAACCACTCTAAATCCTTGTGTGTTCTTGTGTTCTTCCTGTTTCCACCTAACAGGCAAAACGCTTAGGCCCCTCCTCATCTTAGGATCTAGGGCGGGTGCATTCCGCCACCCGGCCGGAGAATTCCTCTCTGACATTTGGCACGCCAGGTAGGGGCTTAGGCTTTAGGTTTTTGCTTGTTCTTCTGCTCGACATCATGGTCCACATCGTCGAGCACCAAGATTTCGTGCCCGAGGACTTTATGCTGGAGGAGGAGGCTGCCTCTTCCACACCACAGGCCACCAACCTCCCTGCGCCTGGTGCAGCCGCTGCGGTGTACTCTGCACGGCAGCACAGTCCCACGCAAACGTCCAGGGCGTCTAGGGCAGTGTCTAGGGCGCTGTCCGCGGCCAGAGAGTTGCTGCGCCACCCTCCTAGCTCCACGGCCTCGCCGGGGGCCATGAAGCAGTGGCGTGACGACATCGATCGTCTGCTCGGCATGGCTCACTCTGGCTCAACCAGGTCCAGGCCTCGGTCATCTCGGCGTCAACATGAGGCGTCGACACCAGTGCTCTCCCCCTCGGTGAGGGCCGCGCCGACTGAGGACCTGCGGGCGGAGCTCAACCGCCGGCGTACGGGAGAGGACGCTCCAGTCTCTCTGGAGAGGTCTAATGACCTACGGACAAAACTCAACCGCAGACGTGCGGGTGAGGATGCCCACGTCTCTCTAGAGAGGGCGCGTGAGCGCCGACAAAACGTCGAGGGTCGCAACCTCGACTACGACTTTGCTGTAGTAGCACCGCAGACTCCAATGGGCGTCCGGATCCAAGCGGGTGTCCCCTTGGCCGGCGTAGGCTGCGCCGTGCTGGCAGATCATCTCCGCGCAACAACTTGGTCATCCAAGTTCCGGCCGCACCTGCCGAAAAAGTACGACGGTACGTCAAACCCGTCGGAATTCTTGCAGGTGTACGTCACCACCATTACGGCAGCAGGTGGAGACACCGCCGTAATGGCAACATACTTCCATGTAGCCTTGACTGGGCCAGCCCGGACTTGGCTCATGAACCTTACCCCAGGATCAATCTGCTCCTGGAAAGAGCTCTGTGCGGTTTGCAGCGAACTTCGCCAGTGCTTATTGAAAGTCGCCTAGAGGGGGGGGGGGGTGAATAGGGCGAAACTGAAATTTACAAAAATAATCACAACTACAAGCCGGGTTAGCGTTAGAAATATAATCGAGTCCGCGAGAGAGGGTGCAAAACAAATCGCAAGCGAATAAGGAGTGAGACACGTGGATTTGTTTTACCGAGGTTCGGTTCTCGCAAACCTACTCCCCGTTGAGGTGGTCACAAAGACCGGGTCTCTTTCAACCCTTTCCCTCTCTCAAACGGTCCCTCGGACCGAGTGAGCTTTTCTTCTCAATCACTTGGAACACAAAGTTCCCACAAGGACCACCACAAGATTGGTATCTCTTGCCTCAATTACAAGTGAGTTTGATCGCAATAAAGAATCAAAGAAAGAAGAAAGCAATCCAAGCGCAAGAGCTCGAAAGAACACAAGCAAATCTCTCTCACTAATCACTAGGGCGTTGTGTGGAGTTTGGAGAGGATTTGATCACTTGGGTGTGTCTAGAATTGAATGCTAGAGGTCTTGTAAGTAGTTGAAGTGGGAAAACTTCTATCACTTGAATGTGGGGTGGTTGGGGGTATTTATAGCCCCAACCACCAAACTAGCCGTTTGGTGGTGGCTGACTGTCGTATGGTGCACCGGACAGTCCGGTGCACATCGGACATGTCCGGTGCGCCAGCCACGTCACCAGGTCGTTGGGATTCGACTGTTGGAGCTTCTGACTTCTGGGCCCGCCTGGCTGTCCGGTGTACACCGGACAAGTACTGTAGATTGTCCGGTGCACCGTCTCGCGCGTGCCTGACTTCTGCGCGCTTCTGGCGCGCATTAAATGCGCCTGCAGGTGACCGTTGGCGCGTGTAACACCCACTTTGTATGAAAGGCTAAAAAGAGAAAGTATAGTACTCTATATCTATATGTGTTACCCATGTTTATCATTTCATGTGAACATATCACTTACACAAACACATGATTAACAAGAAATACCCGAAGATAATACATGCATCATACTGGGTTTTGTTTGCTTGTGCATTTAATAATAAAAAAAATTAATAAGGACACATGAATGATGAAGATTAAGGAGTTTAATCTAAACTCAACCATAGTACTTGGAAATAAACTTTAAAGAGAAAGAGCATAAAACTTACCTAATATATATATATATATATATATATATATATATATATATATATATATATATATATATATATGTATATGAATGTATCTTCACACTTAGTACCTTGATTGTGCACCATAATCTGAGGACAAATCTATCACAAAATTTAAATTTAAGTTGGAAAAGAAGTTTTGAAATTGAGAGGGAAGAACAGAAGATAAAAAAAATAAAAAGAAAAAGGGAAGGGCGTGATGGGCCTAATTCCCTACCGCCGGCCCACTCACCCCTTTGCTCCTTCACGCGCCAGCCCAGTCTATTTCCGCCACCAGTCGCTTACACGTGGGCCCGGAACCTGACGATCTTCTCCATCTCGCAACTGCGCAGCGTGGTCCGAGCTCCTCGCCGTAGAAATCGGACCTTCCTCCCTGCAAGTTCGGCCTCACCGTTGCATCCTTGACTGGTTCGGGGTACATATGGTTCACGCCCTCCGTGCTCGTTGAGATCCCTGGATCGTGAACCAGTGCCGTGCTTTACAGAGAGGGGAGGAAAACGTGAGAGAGCCAGCCGCCTCCGCCATCCCCTACATGCGTCGCGGCTGGGAATCATTGAAGTGGTCGGAGGCCGTCACCAGGGTGCCCGCGTCCGCGAGTTTGATCTTCGGGCATCGGGAGTGGCGATTTACTGGTGGATTGCTCACTGGAGTCCCACAACCGCGCCGATCCGCAGTACACCTTGAGCCGACTTTCTGTGCATGCCACTCTCGGTGAGTATTGGCTCCCCACTTCATTTTTGCTCAGCGCTACGCGATGCAACCGATGGATTGAAGGATAGAGCGTTAGGTTGGGAGATCGGGGTGACCGGCGATGGCGCCGCCGTGTGGTGTCTTCGCGCCGCCGTGTCTGTTCGCCGAAGGAGCAGGCGATGGGGGCGACGCGTAGAAGCCATCGATCTCTGAATTAACGGTTAGGATTAAATCGGCCGCTTACCCTTTCGCCCATTGAACGCGGGTCGTGGATCGTCCATCCGATGGCCAGGATGGGTCATAGCTGCGGACCGTTGATTCTTGATCCAAGTGGCGCAATGTTGTACCGGTTCATTAAGTATTAGGATCAAATCCGAGCGCTCGTTTCTGATCATGCGGTCTCGGGCGCACGATATCCCTTCGTTGGCTTATTTTCTTAAGAACCCCTGAAGTTTATAGAAATCAACCCGCCATCCACCTGTTGTGTGCGCTGTGTCTTGGGGATTCTTACCCCGAGCCCCCTGACCTTTCCTGTAATTGAGGCCCAGTCCAGAGCAGTGTAAAACCAGAGAAAATAATTTATAAATGGATTTTCAATAGAAAAATAATTGCTAGAACTTTGATAATTCATAGAAAATGTATATGAAGTCCAAATTACTTCATTCCAGTTGCTAAAATTTTGTAGTTTTATTCTCTATCACCTAGAGCCTCTGTTTTGTCATGAAAACAGTAATAAATTTATTTCACACTTAATCCTATTTTAAACCCATAAAACCTTTGAAAACTCATATCTTAAAACCTATAACTCCAAAAATTATGATTTCTGTTCCTAGGATTTTATTTTATTGAGTAGAATATTTCTATGTATTTTGTTCACATGTTTGGTGTGATGTTAATTTCTCTATATACACTGTGCTTGTTTGTATTGTGGCGAGTAGAAGAGCCCGTTGCTGAGGATCCTGGTGAGCAGCAGGTAGAGATAGCTGAGCAGGAGCTCATTGAAGGCAAGTTGTGCCCTTGATCACTTACTTTTTCCCAGCCATGTTCTTATTAATTATAATGATCTGCATAGGATAATTTTGATGGGACCCAATAGGTTACCCCAGTTTTGATATCTTTATACCTTGTTTACCACTGAAATATTTTTTGGGTAGTACCTGCTATTGCTTTATGTGGATTTGGGTATGAAGATACATTATTCATGATTACACCTTTATTATCTTTTTATTATTATTGCTCATGTTAAGATCATTATGTTAATGGGAACATGGAGCGACCACCCAGGAAAACAGTGCTACCACAAGGGTATAATGGGACGCCCTTGGCTGATTAACTAGGAAAGCTAGTGGAGGTCTTCCTTACCCGAAAGGGGCAAGGGCAGTAGGGGAGTGGTCAGTGTAGGGAGGTCCTTGGGTTGATTTTGCTGCGATGGCGGTCAGGCAAGAACCCTACATTGGAGCTTCCTATAAACTGTAGCGGGATTTCTGAAGCTAGTGGAACTTTGTAAAGGCCTCGTAGTGTTACCCTGCCTCGCCTCCTCGGTAGAGGTGTATGGGATTGGCCATCTCTTGGCAGATGGGTAACATGACTTGTGGGTAAAGATGCGCAACCTCTGCAGAGTGTAAAACTGGTATACTAGCCGTGCTCACGGTCATGAGCGGCTCGGACCCTCACATGATTAATTTATGGAACTTAAACTTAACCTGTCATTTCATTGCATTTGGGATTATTTTATTATTACTTTATTATTATTAAGGTTTGGTATTTACTTAAACTTAGTAATTGCTAATAAAATTTTGACCAACTTATAAAAGCAATGCTCATCCTCAGCCTCTATTTTGTTGATCAGCCTTACACTTCATGAACTCCCACCTTTGGTGAGTTCATGCCACATTATTCCCCACAACTTGTTGAGCGATGAACGTATGTGAGCTCACTCTTGCTGTCTCACACCCCCCCACAGGAGAAGAACAGGTGGTCGAAGAGGAGACGCCTAGCACTGAGGCATTCGACTTGATCTAGGTGGCGTTTCTTGGTCGACATTGGCGCCGACGATCCTTAGTTCGTTTTATATTTATTCTCTTACTTTGTAATAAGTCTTCCGCTATGTAATAAATACTCTGATGTTTTATGACATTTATCTCTATACACTCTGTTATTATATATGTTGTCTTCTTGGCGCATGTATGAGATGCACCTGGCTTTGTTCCTTAAAACCGGGTGTGACAGAAGTGGTATCAGAGGAAATGTTGACTGTAGGACGAAACCTAGATAGAAATGGACAGGCCCTTTCCTACTTACCTTACTCTGATTCATTCTATACTTATCTCAATCTGATTCTTTCTATACTTATCTTGACCCTGTCTCACCTTCTACTGTTCTACTCTGACCATTCTTATCTTTTCTACTCTAAGACAAGATGGATTTCACACCTTGGAATCTTACACTTATGATCTTCTAAGAGATATGAGACCTAAGACAAAATTAAAACTATTTTCTCTATTTAAAAAATGTTGGTTGATTGTTCTGATGATAAATGTATGATTTGCTTGTTTTATTGATTGAAATATTATATATGGACAACTTAGCATGTACCACCATAAGGTAATGTATTAGCTTTAGTGGATAACACACTAATCTACTTAGCTAATAAATCCCCCAAAGTAACATGCTTCGTAATCACTGCCTTGTCTACAATCCTTTCTTTCATCCCCTGTGTTCCTAACCCGGATGGGCTACCCCTATAGTGTTAGAAGAGAGCACTATAGACGTGATCCTTGGTATGTCATGGTTAAGAAAGGCAAAGGTAGTATATACACTGTGCTAAGGGAATCATAGAACTCACCAGTTCCAAAGGAGAAAGAATTCAAGTTAATATTGCAGTAACCACCTCATTCAAACGGGCAATGTTCTTTATACCTGAGGAGTTTATTGGAGACAACATCCGTGTGGTTAGAGATTTTCCGGATGTCTCTCCAGAGGAGTTGCCAGGGATGCCACCTGGTAGGGAAGTTGAGTTGGTCATTGATCTCTTACCTGGGACTGCCCCTATTTCTAAACGGCCATATAGGATGTCTGTAGAAGAGTTAAAGGAACTTAAGAAGAAGTTAACGGAGTTGCAAGAGGCTGGGTACATTCGTCCGAGTTCCTCACCTTGGGGGAGCGCCGGTTCTGTTTGTACAGAAGAACGATGGATCACAGCGGATGTGTGTGGATTATAGATCACTTAATGATGTTACTATGAAGAACAAGTATCTGTTACCCCGTATTGAGGATTTGTTTGATCAGATGAGAGGTGCAAGGGTATTCTCGAAGATTGATCTCCGATCGGGTTACTATCAAATGAAGATTAGGCCATCGGATATTCCCAAGACGGATTTTTTGACCCGATATGGTTTATATGAGTTCATCGTTATGTCATTTGGACTAACTAATGCACCAGCTACTTTATGGATTAGAAGAATAAGGTGTTCATGATTTAGATAGATTCGTCGTGGTTTTCATCGATGATACTCTTATTTATTCCAAGAGTGATAGTGATCACAAGAAATATCTGAGATTGGTGCTACAAAAGCGACGAGATAATCAACTCTACGCCAAGTACAGTAAATGCGAGTTCTGGATTGACGAGGTGTCATTCCTTGGATATATCATGGAGGAATATCAGTGGATCCTGCTAAAGTCAAGGAGATAGTGGCGTGGAGCATACCCACTACAGTTACGGAGATTTAGAGTTTCTTGGGATTAGCAGGATATTATCGGAGATTTATTGAAGGATTTTCTAAGATTGCTAAGCCTATGACTTCGCTTTTGGAGAAAGGAAGAGAATTTAAGTGGGACGAGAAGTGTCAAGACAGTTTTGATCAATTGAAGAAAAGATTGATGTCACCACCAGTATTGGTTATGCCCGACCTACAGAAAGGATTTGATATCTATTGTGATGCATGTGGCCAAGGCTTAGGATGTGTGCTTATGCAAGAAGGACATGTGATTGCCTATGCGTCTCGTCAGTTACGGAAACATGAATTGAACTACCCCACTCATGACTTGGAATTGGCAGCCGTTGTGCATGCGCTTAAGATTTGGAGACACTATATCATGGGGACCAAGTGCCAAGTATATACGGATCATAAGAGTTTGAAGTATATATTCACTCAGAAGGATCTCAACCTTAGGCAACGCCGTTGGTTGGAGCTTATTAAGGATTATGATTTGGAGATTCACTATCACCCGGGCAAGGCAAATTTGGTTGCAGATGCCTTGAGTCGCAAGGAGCATGTTCATTCAGCTATTGTTGCCCAGCTACCCGACGAGATTGTTGAGGATTTCAGGAGACTTAACCTGGGGGTAGTTGCTCACACAGAAGGAGTTACTATTGATGTGGAACCTACTTTGGAGCAAGAGATCCGCAAAGGCCAAATTGGTGATGCAAAAATACAAGAGATTAAGGATCTGAATACTGAAGGTCGAGTTTCGGAATTTACGGAAGATGAGCAAGGCACCGTATGGTTCAAGGACAGGATGTGTGTTCCGGATATTGAAAGCCTTCGTGAGACTATTTTGAAGGAGGCCCATGACTCGGATTATTCTATTCATCCTGGTAGCACCAAGATGTATCAGGATTTGAAACGGAAGTATTGGTGGTATGGATTGAAGAGAGATGTAGCTGCACATGTGGCTATGTGCGATGTATGCCAAAGAGTTAAGGTTGAACATCAGAGGCCAGCTGGACTATTGCGTCCACTGAAGATACCCGAATGGAAGTGGGAAGAGATTGGTATGGATTTTATTACTGGATTGCCTCGCACCCAGAAAGGATATGGTGCTATATGGGTGATTGTGGATAGATTGACTAAAGTGGCTCATTTCATTTCGGTCAAGACCACTTATAAAGGATCTCAGCTAGCAGAATTATATATGGCTCGGATTGTGTGTTTACATGGAGTACCAAAGAAGATCGTGTCTGATCGAGGTTCGCAGTTTACCTCAAGATTTTGGAGAAGCTTTCATGAGAATATGAGTACGAAGTTGAATTTTAGTACAGCTTATCACCCTCAGACTGATGGACAGACTGAAAGGACCAATCAAGTATTGGAGGATATGTTGAGAGCTTGTGCCCTTCAGCATGGAGGAAGTTGGGATAAAAGTCTACCTTATGCTGAATTCTCATACAATAATAGCTATCAGGCCAGTCTGAAGATGTCACCTTTTGAAGCTTTATATGGGAGAAAGTGCAGGACTCCTCTATATTGGGATCAGACTGGAGAGAGACAGTTCTTTGGGCCTGAACTGATTCAAGAAGCAGAAGAACAAGTCCGTATAATTCGAGAGAATTTGAGGGTGGCTCAAACCAGGCAAAAGAGCTACGCTGATAACAGAAGAAGACCACTGGAATTTGAGGAAAGAAATCATGCGTACGTCAAGGTGTCACCGCTTTGTGGATTGAGAAGATTTAAAGTTAAGGGCAAATTGTCCCCTCGCTATATTGGATCATTCTAAGTTTTAGGCAAGTTGGAGAGATGGCCTATCAACACGAGCTACCTGATAGTCTATCTGATGTGCATAATGTATTCCATGTGTCTCAACTTAAGAAGTGTCTCCGTGACCCTGTGGAACAGTTACCAATGGAAGAGCTTAGTGTCCAGGGAGATTTGACTTACACGGAGTAGCCTATCAAGATTCTTGACACTTTGACTCGAGTTGCAAGAAATAAGGTGATAAAGATGTGCAAAGTGCAATGGAGTCACTATGGAGAAGATGAAGCAACATGGGAAAGAGAAGAAGAGCTTCGCATAGATTTTCCCCACCTTTTCCCTCGTTCCTCTTAAATCTCGAGGACGAGATTATTTTTAAGGGGGGTAGGATTTGTAACACCCACTTTGTATGAAAGGCTAAAAAGAGAAAGTATAGTACTCTATATCTATATGTGTTACCCATGTTTATCATTTCATGTGAACATATCACTTACACAAACACATGATTAACAAGAAATACCCGAAGATAATACATGCATCATACTGGGTTTTGTTTGCTTGTGCATTTAATAATAAAAAAAATTAATAAGGACACATGAATGATGAAGATTAAGGAGTTTAATCTAAACTCAACCATAGTACTTGGAAATAAACTTTAAAGAGAAAGAGCATAAAACTTACCTAATATATATATATATATATATATATATATATATGTATATGAATGTATCTTCACACTTAGTACCTTGATTGTGCACCATAATCTGAGGACAAATCTATCACAAAATTTAAATTTAAGTTGGAAAAGAAGTTTTGAAATTGAGAGGGAAGAAAAGAAGATAAAAAAAATAAAAAGAAAAAGGGAAGGGCGTGATGGGCCTAATTCCCTACCGCCGGCCCACTCACCCCTTTGCTCCTTCACGCGCCAGCCCAGTCTATTTCCGCCACCAGTCGCTTACACGTGGGCCCGGAACCTGACGATCTTCTCCATCTCGCAACTGCGCAGCGTGGTCCGAGCTCCTCGCCGTAGAAATCGGACCTTCCTCCCTGCAAGTTCGGCCTCACCGTTGCATCCTTGACTGGTTCGGGGTACATATGGTTCACGCCCTCCGTGCTCGTTGAGATCCCTGGATCGTGAACCAGTGCCGTGCTTTACAGAGAGGGGAGGAAAACGTGAGAGAGCCAGCCGCCTCCGCCATCCCCTACATGCGTCGCGGCTGGGAATCATTGAAGTGGTCGGAGGCCGTCACCAGGGTGCCCGCGTCCGCGAGTTTGATCTTCGGGCATCGGGAGTGGCGATTTACTGGTGGATTGCTCACTGGAGTCCCACAACCGCACCGATCCGCAGTACACCTTGAGCCGACTTTCTGTGCATGCCACTCTCGGTGAGTATTGGCTCCCCACTTCATTTTTGCTCAGCGCTACGCGATGCAACCGATGGATTGAAGGATAGAGCGTTAGGTTGGGAGATCGGGGTGACCGGCGATGGCGCCGCCGTGTGGTGTCTTCGCGCCGCCGTGTCTGTTCGCCGAAGGAGCAGGCGATGGGGGCGACGCGTAGAAGCCATCGATCTCTGAATTAACGGTTAGGATTAAATCGGCCGCTTACCCTTTCGCCCATTGAACGCGGGTCGTGGATCGTCCATCCGATGGCCAGGATGGGTCATAGCTGCGGACCGTTGATTCTTGATCCAAGTGGCGCAATGTCGTACCGGTTCATTAAGTATTAGGATCAAATCCGAGCGCTCGTTTCTGATCATGCGGTCTCGGGCGCACGATATCCCTTCGTTGGCTTATTTTCTTAAGAACCCCTGAAGTTTATAGAAATCAACCCGCCATCCACCTGTTGTGTGCGCTGTGTCTTGGGGATTCTTACCCCGAGCCCCCTGACCTTTCCTGTAATTGAGGCCCAGTCCAGAGCAGTGTAAAACCAGAGAAAATAATTTATAAATGGATTTTCAATAGAAAAATAATTGCTAGAACTTTGATAATTCATAGAAAATGTATATGAAGTCCAAATTACTTCATTCCAGTTGCTAAAATTTTGTAGTTTTATTCTCTATCACCTAGAGCCTCTGTTTTGTCATGAAAATAGTAATAAATTTATTTCACACTTAATCCTATTTTAAACCCATAAAACCTTTGAAAACTCATATCTTAAAACCTATAACTCCAAAAATTATGATTTCTGTTCCTAGGATTTTATTTTATTGAGTAGAATATTTCTGTGTATTTTGTTCACATGTTTGGTGTGATGTTAATTTCTCTATATACACTGTGCTTGTTTGTATTGTGGCGAGTAGAAGAGCCTGTTGCTGAGGATCCTGGTGAGCAGCAGGTAGAGATAGCTGAGCAGGAGCTCATTGAAGGCAAGTTGTGCCCTTGATCACTTACTTTTTCCCAGCCATGTTCTTATTAATTATAATGATCTGCATAGGATAATTTTGATGGGACCCAATAGGTTACCCCAGTTTTGATATCTTTATACCTTGTTTACCACTGAAATATTTTTTGGGTAGTACCTGCTATTGCTTTATGTGGATTTGGGTATGAAGATACATTATTCATGATTACACCTTTATTATCTTTTTATTATTATTGCTCATGTTAAGATCATTATGTTAATGGGAACATGGAGCGACCACCCGGGAAAACAGTGCTACCACAAGGGTATAATGGGACGCCCTTGGCTGATTAACTAGGAAAGCTAGTGGAGGTCTTCCTTACCCGAAAGGGGCAAGGGCAGTAGGGGAGTGGTCAGTGTAGGGAGGTCCTTGGGTTGATTTTGCTGTGATGGCGGTCAGGCAAGAACCCTGCATTGGAGCTTCCTATAAACTGTAGCGGGATTTCTGAAGCTAGTGGAACTTTGTAAAGGCCTCGTAGTGTTACCCTGCCTCGCCTCCTCGGTAGAGGTGTATGGGATTGGCCATCTCTTGGCAGATGGGTAACATGACTTGTGGGTAAAGATGCGCAACCTCTGCAGAGTGTAAAACTGGTATACTAGCCGTGCTCACGGTCATGAGCGGCTCGGACCCTCACATGATTAATTTATGGAACTTAAACTTAACCTGTCATTTCATTGCATTTGGGATTATTTTATTATTACTTTATTATTATTAAGGTTTGGTATTTACTTAAACTTAGTAATTGCTAATAAAATTTTGACCAACTTATAAAAGCAATGCTCAGCCTCAGCCTCTATTTTGTTGATCAGCCTTACACTTCATGAACTCCCACCTTTGGTGAGTTCATGCCACATTATTCCCCACAACTTGTTGAGCGATGAACGTATGTGAGCTCACTCTTGCTGTCTCACACCCCCCACAGGAGAAGAACAGGTGGTCGAAGAGGAGACGCCTAGCACTGAGGCATTCGACTTGATCTAGGTGGCGTTTCTCGGTCGACATTGGCGCCGACGATCCTTAGTTCGTTTTATATTTATTCTCTTACTTTGTAATAAGTCTTCCGCTATGTAATAAATAATCTGATGTTTTATGACATTTATCTCTATACACTCTGTTATTATATATGTTGTCTTCTTGGCGCATGTATGAGATGCACCTGGCTTTGTTCCTTAAAACCGGGTGTGACAGCGCGAAGTAGTCGTTGCTCTGCTGGTTCACCGGACAGTCCGGTGTACAGCAGACATGTCTGGTGAATTATAGCGGAGCAAATTCCCGAAGCTGGCGAGTTCCAGAGCCGCTCTTCCCTGGGGCACCGGACACTGTCTGGTGTACACCGGACAGTCCGGTGAATTATAGCGCAGCGCCTCTAGATTTTCCCGAAGGTGAAGAGTTCAGCGTGAAGTCCCCTGGTGCACCGGACACTGTCCGGTGGCACACCGGAGTCCGGTGCGCCAGACCAGGGCACACTTCGGTTATCCCTTGCTCTCTTTGTTGAACCCAATTCTTGGTCTTTTTATTGGCTAAGTGTGAACCTTTGGCACCTGTATAACTTATACACTAGAGTAAACTAGTTAGTCCAATTATTTGTGTTGGGCAATTCAACCACCAAAATCAATTAGGAAATAGGTGTAAGCCTAATTCCCTTTCAATCTCCCCCTTTTTGGTGATTGATGCCAACACAAACCAAAGCAAATATATAAGTGCATAATTGAACTAGTTTGCATAATGTAAGTGCAAAGATTGCTTGGAATTGAGCCAATACAAATACTTATAGGATATGTGTTGGGGCTATGCTTCGTTGCGCCGAAGGTCTTACGGGAAGAAGCAGCTTCGGCTGAAGCTGTCCGCAGGAGATGACCGAAGCTTCCTCTTCATGAAGCTTCGTTATTATAAACCGACTTAAAGATAGAATGACCTTTTAGTCCATAAAAGTCTGAGTCAATGTTGTAAACTTGTATGAGGGGCATAATTGTAATTCTTCACAGGCTGTGTCCTGTGTCTATAAATAGGTGAACAGTACCCCCGTACTGTTCACGCTGACTTGACATTGGCTATTGCGTCACGCTTGTACTTTTCTCTTCCTTCAAGACCGAAGGTATATTTGTAATTTGAAATCATTTCTATTTTCCCATGATAATGAAGTAGAAATGATTCTGTCATAATGTTTAAATGTTTGTTTTATATTTTATGCTTTATATGAAACCTTCGTCATTTATTGTCATGTTTACGAAGGTATGTCTTTCGTAACCTTCGTCCGAGATTCATTATTTCCCGAAGGGACATAATATTTCGGAGGACGAAGGACTTTAACACTTAACACTTTTCATGTTGCCTTGTTCTTAACTCTTAGTATTTGAGGACAAGTCTCCAACATTGGCGCCCACCTCCGGTGAACTCACTTCCACTTTTTTGAGCCGATGGCTTCGTTCAACAACCAAGTTGGAGCTGTTTCGGCCCCGAAGCTGCTTCTTCCGATAACAGGCGGTTCATGTTCAGAGCCAGCCAACAAGAGGCAGAAGAAGGAAACACAGAGAAGGGTACAACATGTTGGGGTGCAAGGACCCTTCATCAAGTCGAGATGGTCTCACATTCCTATTACCTTCTCTCAAGAGGACCTTCAACTCAAGGATTACCCACACAATGATGCCATGGTTATCTCTTGTGTTATCAAAGGATTTCTGGTCCACAATGTCTTGGTTGATACAGGCAGTGCAGCCGATATCATATTTGCAAAGGCCTTCAGACAAATGCAAGAGCCAGAAGATAAGATTCATGATGCTACGCACCCGCTCTGTGGCTTCGGAGGAAGGCAGATTGTAGCACTAGGCAAGATTACCATGTCAGTGACTTTTGGATTCATCAACAACACCAGAACTGAGCAAGTTGTGTTTGACATTGTTGACATGGAATATCCTTACAATGCCATCATTGGTCGCGGTACCCTCAATGCCTTCGAAGCAATTCTTCACCCAGCTTACCTCTGCATGAAGATACCTTCGGACCAGGGGCCTATTGCTATTCATGGAAGCCAGGAAGCTGCTAGAAGGGCCGAAGGAAGCTGGACTGACTCCAAAGCAATCCATAACATAGATGGAGTTGAAGCTTGTGAACAGTACAAATTCAGAAGGGAAAAGGCAGCTTCAGCAGACCAGCCGAAGCCCATGCTCTTATGTGAAGACATAGCAGAGCAGAAGGTGCTATTGGGCTCCCAATTATCCGAAGACCAGGAGAAAACCTTGATAAGGTTTTTGTTCAACAACAAAGATGTTTTTGCATGGTCAGCTAATGATCTCTGCGGAGTCAATCGGGATGTTATTGAACACTCGCTCAATGTTGACCCATCCTTCAGACCCCGGAAGCAGAGGCTTCGGAAAATGTCTGATGATAAAGCCGAAGGGGCTCGCAACGAAGTAAAAAGACTCCTCAGTGCAGGAGTTATCAGAGAAGTAAAATACCCAGAGTGGCTAGCTAACACTGTTATGGTGAAGAAGGCCAATGGCAAATGGAGAATGTGTATCGATTTCACAGATCTCAACAAGGCTTGTCCGAAGGACGAATTCCCATTGCCAAGGATAGATTCTTTAGTTGACGCAGCAGCTTCTTCAGAGCTCATGAGTCTGCTAGATTGTTACTCAGGCTATCATCAAATCTGGATGAAGAAGGAAGATGAGCCGAAGACTAGTTTCATAACCCCAAGTGGTACATATTGCTATCTTCGGATGCCTGAGGGGCTCAAAAACGCTGGAGGAAGTTTCAGCAGAATGACTGCGAAGGTCCTCCAGTCTCAGATAGGCAAAAATGTGCTAACTTATGTTGATGACATTATTGTAAAAAGCACGAAGCAGGAAAATCATATTGCTGATTTGCAGGAGACCTTCGCCAGTTTTAGGCAAGCTGGTTTGAAGCTAAATCCAGAGAAATGTGTCTTCGGAGTGAAGAAGGGGAAATTTCTTGGATGCTTGGTTTCAACAAAAGGAATTGAAGCTAATCCAAATAAAATTGAAGCTATACTTCGAATGGAGCCACCAACTACAAGAAAGGGGGCCCAAAGATTAACAGGGAGGCTGGCATCTCTCAATAGATTTATATCCAGATCAGCAGAAAGGAATTTACCATTCTTCGAGGTGCTGAAATCAGCTGAAGTCTTTCAATGGGGACCAAGCCAACAAAAAGCTTTCGAAGAGCTGAAGCAATATTTGATAGATCTAACAACACTAACTCCACCAACGCCAGGGGCTCCTCTGTTGTTATATGTGGCTGCTTCGCACTCAGCAGTAAGTGCGGCACTTGTCCAGGAGAAGTTTGATGGCCAACTCAAGAAGCAGGTTCCAGTGTATTTTGTATCTGAAGTCCTTAGTGTATCAAAGAAAAATTATACAGAGTTGGAGAAGGTATTATATGCCGTTCTAATGGCATCCAGGAAGCTTCGGCATTATTTTCAGGCATACAATATAATTGTTCCTTCTTCGCAGCCGTTGAAGGATATTATGAGAAATAGAGAAGCTACTGGACGGATTGGAAAATGGGCTGCAGAGCTTAATGAATTTTGCATTGATTATGTGCATAGATCCTCGATCCAGTCTCAAGCGTTGGCAGATTTCATTGCCGACTGGACGCCAGGGGCTTAGGATGAAGAAGCAAATAAAGATGCCGAAGTATGGACAGTGTTTTGTGATGGCTCTTGGGGAACCTTCGGAGCAGGTGCAGCCGCTGTGTTGGTCTCGCCATCCAAGGTTAAAACTTGTTATGCAACAAGACTTGATTTCAGCTGTACAAACAATATTACTGAATACGAAGCTCTGCTCCTGGGTCTTCGGAAATTAAAGGCAATGGGAATCAGAAGGGCGATTCTTAAAACCGATTCCCAGGTTGTTTCGGGTCACATTGACAAAAGTTGCAAGGCTAAAGATTCGAAGCTTGAAAAATATCTAGACACGGTCCGAAGAATCGAAGCTTCCTTCGAAGGATTTTCTGTCAAAAACATCCCTCGAGGACAAAATGAGCATGCTGATTTGCTAGCCAAGTCAGCAGCACAGGGGCTGCCGTTACCTTCGGATGTGTTCTTCGAAACAATAAAGGCACCTTCAGTGGAGCTCCTTGAAAGAGCAGTTCTCAACATATCTCCTGTTTATAGCGAAGATTGGAGAACTGAGATCATCTCTTACCTTCAGGGTAAGTTTCTTTCAGATGACGAAGCTTATAATAAAAGGATAGAGGCAAGAGCTCGTCCATATATCATAATAGAAGGAGAGTTGTACAAACATGGAGTTTGCGCTCCGCTGCTCAAGTGTTTATCTAGAACCGAAGGTATAGAGTTGATGAAAGAAATACATGCAGGCCTGTGTGGATCCCACATTGGATCTAGGCCGTTACTTGGAAAAGTTTTCCGCCAAGGGTTTTATTGGCCGAAGGCAGCTTCGGATGCAGCAGAGTTAGTTCAAAAGTGCGAAGGTTGTCAGAAATGTGCAAGAGATCAAAAGCAACCTTCGTCTTTAACACAGTTGATACAACCCATCTGGCCATTGCAAAGGTGGGGCCTTGACTTGTTAGGTCCATTACCACCGGCTCAGGGGAATCTAAGATATGTTGTAGTAGCTGTGGAGTATTTTTCTAAATGGATTGAGGCAAAGCCATTAGCCACAATAACTTCGGCCACTGTCCAAAAATTTTTCTGGCAGAATATTGTCTGTCGCTTCGGGGTACCGAAGGCCATCACTGTAGATAATGGAACGCAGTTCGACTCCGAAGCTTTCAGAAATTTCTGTGATCAAATTGGTACGAAGATCCATTTTGCATCGGTCAGGCATCCGGAGTCAAATGGGCTCGTTGAAAGAGCCAACGGCATTATAATGACAGGAATAATGAAGTTAATCTTCAATCAACCCAGGGGAAAGTGGCCAGATCAGTTAACCAAAGTGGTGTGGAGCCACAATACAACAACATCAAGGTCTACAGGCTTTACTCCATTCAAGTTATTATTCGGTGACGAAGCAATAACTCCGGAAGAAGCTAAAACTGGATCAATCAGAGTAGTAGCTTCGGCAGAATCAGAGTCCGAAGATGCTTATTCTGTGGAAAAAGATGCTTTAGAAGGGATCAGGCTTCAAGCTGTGGAGAACATCAATAAATACCAAGCCGAAACAGTTAAATGGCGAGATAGAAAAGTTCGGCTAAAGAATATTGAGCCTGGACACTTGGTGCTTCGGAGAGTGGCCAACTCAGACACAGTGGGCAAGTTACAGTTGAAATGGGAGGGACCTTTCTTAGTAGCATCTTCGTCAAGACCCGGTTCATACAGATTGAAGGATATGGACGGCAACGATATCCCAAGATCTTGGAATGCGGATGAGCTTCGGCGATATTATGTGTAACTTGATGTAACTTTTTATGTCTTTTCTTTTCTTTTTTATGGCACCCTTTTCCTTTCTAAAGGGGGAGAAAGGTTTTTAATGGGGCCATCACATGTAATTTCCTTTTTTAGTTTTATAAGAGCAAAAGCCCCCAAAGAATGTAAATGTAAAAGCTGAGAACGCACTATCGAGTGCCGAAAACTGAAAAAAAGCGAAGAAGCTCCAAAGTCGTTCCTAAGGGAATGCAGAGCTTATTCCGCCAAAAGTAAAGGCGAAGAAGCTCCAAAGACGTTCCTAAGGGAATGCAGAGCTTATTCCGCCAAAAGTAAAGGCGAAGAAGCTCCAAAGACGTTCCTAAGGGAATGCAGAGCTTACAGCGAAAAGTCAACGCTGATTACGCCGAAAGTAAAGGCGAAGAAGCTCCAAAGACGTTCCTAAGGGAATGCAGAGCTCATGTGTGATTATTTCTAAGGAAATAATGGCCGAGGGTATGGCTTCGGATATGTGTTTGGACATTCATTTGCACATCACATTACATCATAGCATTTGCATTCATAAACATTCATCCAGGCATATGTAGGATAATCATCATCATGGCATAATTGGTTGCTTCGGCATAAGAGAAGTTTCTTCACGTACAAAAAGAAGTGATTTGGCATAAAAGGTTGCTACGACATAAGTGGTTGCTTCGGAAAAAGTGAAATGTTGTTTTTATGCTTTGTTGTGTACAAAAAAGAAGAAGTGGTCTTTTACGCTTCGTTGTGAACGAAAAGAAGGGAAGGTGTTTTTTCGCCTCTGGCTCAAAATACTGATTTCGTCCACATCAAAGCGCTTCAGTGGAAGGGTAAGAATATATTACAAGGTATGTACAAAGTTTATCAAGAACAGTCTAATAGTATTTACAAGAGTTGTTACAAAAGTCTCGAGTTTTTCTATAATGTACTCCAACTGATCTTCACTGAGCTTCAGTTTCGGCGAAATATTTTAAGCATCACCTTCAGCTTCGTCATCCTACATTAATCAAGGTATTGTGAGTAAAAATCAAGTGTGAAGGAGAAGGTAAGCATAAGGTATCATTTCTTACTGGTTCAAGATGACTTCGAGCTTCGTCCCCAGCTTTTTCTCGCCCGCCTTTTGTCCATATCATTTTTACAAATCTGTTTGAAATACTTCGGGCAAGGTCAGGAATATCGTCTAAAATTGATGGAGATAAAGTGAAGTTGGGCCTATTGACGATTTTCCCATGATCACAGCCAGCCTTCAGAAATGCTGCAGCAGTACCCCGAGAAGCTACCCAGGCACAGAAGTCACCATGCCCAGCTATAACTTCGTCGAGCTCGTCAATTTCACCCTCAATATGTTCGAAGGTCTTCGACAAATCTTCAGCTGAGGGGGTGAATTTATCACTGCTGGCTCCAACCGAGTGAAAAATTTTTCTAAGTCGTTGAATGCATTTGCTGCTAAATTCCAAACATTTTTCTTGAAGGCCAGCCAATAGTTTTTTCAAATCTGAATTCTGTTGAGCTTCGGCTTCAAGTTTTGCCTTAAGCTCTTGCTTTTCTTGGTCAAACTGCTTAGACTGGCAGAGAAGCTTCGTATTCAGCTCTGTTATTTTTGCTTCGGCTTCTGCCAGTGAACCTTCAGTTGCCTGAAGCTCAAAATTTTTTCTCTCAATATCAGCTGTTTGCTCCTTTATCTTGCTTTCTAAATTTTCAATTATGACTTCGTGTTTCTTATCCTCTAAATCTTGCTGCATTTTCAAAGCTTTGCTCAGTAGCATGCTCTGCAAATAAACAACCTTCGTTAGAAATATTTTCTAAAAAAACAACAAGTCAGGAAAAAGTTGTTTACCTTGAAGTTAGAGTAAAATAAGCTACCAACGATATGTTGTCGTCGGTAGCGGCTGATATCTGTTTCTAGCTTCGGAAAACCGATACTCTTTGATAAAGTACCGATGACCTTAGCCCCAGTTTGATCCCGAATGCAGCCCAATTTCTCATCGTCAATGCCTCCAAATAAAAGAGCTCCTGGCTTGTATCCGCAAGATTCGGCATATTCCTTAAGCTCTTCTATTTCGGCCTTCGACAGTTCTTGCCCAATTAAATTTTGAAATATATAGGCTTCGTCTTCCGAAGTACCTTCGGCTATTTCTTTCCCCTTTCCAGGCACTGTAGCCATGGCTTCTTCAGCAGCAGTGGCAGCTTCTTCTGCGGCCATGTCTAGCAAAATTTTGTCGATATCTTCAATTGTAGTTTCCAAGTTCACATCTTCGGCTGAGGTGGCTTCGGTAGCCGCGACCTCCGAAGGTGCGACTTCGACATTTGTTGTGCCCTCAACCGCTGGCGTTTTTTGAGTTGAAGCCCTCGGTGGTGTCTTGTCGATAACTTCGGTCACTGCAATAATTCTTTGCCTTTTTGTTTTGGTTATCTTCGTTTTTTCCGGCTTCTCCACCTTTCGAAAAAGCTTCGTCAGTTGAGGCCCTAATGGACTTAGCTTCGCGGGCAGGGGTTCAGTCATTACCTTTAAGATTTCCTCCACGTCGCTGGTAGAGGGTGATGCGGGGGTCTCCTCTTCGTCAGATACTTTTCTCTTCGGAGATGATATTTTCTTCTTCGGAGTTTTCTTCCTTTTTGGTGGTTCTTCCTCATCTACATTTAAAGCTTCGGCCCCCCTTTTCCTTTTCTGGCCTCCGGCACCTTTGTTCAGATTCTCATAGTCGGGGTACTCAAAACCCAGGGCGTCCAGCACTCGGTTCAACCTTCGCTTCGGACGGGTGCCGAAGGCTGCAGTCATCAATTGATCTTCTTTTTTGGAGTACTTCCCAAGAATTTCATTACACATTATTTCAACTGTATCCAGCCACTCTTGGCAGGGTGTTTTAAAGTATTTCTTAAACTTGAAATAGTAAGGTAAACGCACAAGTTCACCTTCTTTCTTCTCCTCCTTTAGCTTCGGCATTTCCCATTCTTTCAAACTAGGAAAAACCTTGAAAGCCAAAAACTCCTGAACCAGGTCCCTTGTACTGATATGCTCTGCAATAATTCTGAATTCATTCATTGCTTGTTGAGTTGGACCTTCGGGTGTCATGTTGCAGCGAGGTCGGGTCTCTCCGAAGATTAGTTCGAGTGGACTTTGCACAAGCTTTTCCTTGTCGTCATCAACCTTGACATAGAACCACTCTGATTTCCAGCCTACTGCCTATTTGCTTCGGTAGCTAATTACCGGAAACTTTGTGGTTTTACGATAGGCAAAATTGTAGCAACCGAAGTTATCATGTAATCCATCCTTTCTAGCTTTCGTCTGATAATGCAACTCGTGAACTCGACAAAAGCTGTCTGCAAGCGGCTCCACCGCTTGGCTTCGGAGGGCCCAGATATAAACGCTAAGCCTAACGATAGCATTAGGAGTTAGTTGATGAAAGTAGATACCAAACCTCTTCAGTACCTCTGCAATAATCTCATGTAGGGGGAATCTTAAACCAGCCTTTAGAAAGCTCTTGAAAATAACGATTTCATCCTTCTCCGGCTTTGGAGTAGTCTCTTCTCCCCCGAAGCGTAATAGCTTCTTCTGATTCTCACTAAAAAAGCCTGATTTTACCATCTTGGATAGGTCAGCCTTCGAAACGGTTGACTTTCCGAAGTCCAAGTGGCTGGGTTTGCTGGGCATGGCAATGCGATAATCATCTTCGGGGTCAGTTTCTTCAACGTTCTCTTCTTCTGCTTCGACAGTTGCTTGTTTTGTTTCAACAGCGGGGGTTCCTTCTGAAATTACTAGTCCGGATCGTTGCATTGCTTCGGAGATGGGAGCAGTCTCCGAACCTTCAACTTCGCCCCCCTCACGCTCAACCCTAGCAGTAGATCGAACTCTGGCCATTTAATGCTGAATTTGTGGAAATTAAATATTTTTTCTTCCGAAGCTTCTTCTGACGAAGTAGGCTACAGACTGGAGCTTCGTTTGGTTCCAGGAGTCAAGCTTCGGCTATGGTTAAAAATTTTGGCAACAAACCAGTGCAAATAGCAATGAATGCTGTGGTAACTTCACACCTACCTGTCTGTTTATATAGTGCCGCAGGTAAGAAGGCGAAGCACCAGGATTTTTACACCAGGCGGACAGTCACTAGCACTCGCTGCGTGGTGGACCGCATAGACCAAACAGTAACTCTGCAAGGTGGGCCTGGCACGCCCTCGGAAACTGCATCGTTTCTCGACAACGAGCTCAGGGAAGGTGTTTTTTGGACCTTCGGCTTCCCGAAGCTTGAGAGGCTTTTTTCACGGATCAAGCTCGTTACGAAAAACGATCTAGCGCCGCGAAAGGGGCTACTGTTGGGGCTATGCTTCGTTGCGCCGAAGGTCTTACGGGAAGAAGCAGCTTCGGCTGAAGCTGTCCGCAGGAGGTGACCGAAGCTTCCTCTTCATGAAGCTTCGTTATTATAAACCGACTTAAAGATAGAATGACCTTTTAGTCCATAAAAGTCTGAGTCAATGTTGTAAACTTGTATGAGGGGCATAATTGTAATTCTTCACAGGCTGTGTCCTGTGTCTATAAATAGGTGAACAGTACCCCCGTACTGTTCACGCTGACTTGACATTGGCTATTGCGTCACGCTTGTACTTTTCTCTTCCTTCAAGACCGAAGGTATATTTGTAATTTGAAATCATTTCTATTTTCCCATGATAATGAAGTAGAAATGATTCTGTCATAATGTTTAAATGTTTGTTTTATATTTTATGCTTTATATGAAACCTTCGTCATTTATTGTCATGTTTACGAAGGTATGTCTTTCGTAACCTTCGTCCGAGATTCATTATTTCCCGAAGGGACATAATATTTCGGAGGACGAAGGACTTTAACACTTAACACTTTTCATGTTGCCTTGTTCTTAACTCTTAGTATTTGAGGACAAGTCTCCAACAATATGCATGGATTGTTTCTTCATTTTTAACATTTTGGACCACGCTTGCACCACTTGTTTTGTTTTTGCAAATTCTTTTGTAAATCCTTTTCAAAGTTCTTTTGCAAATAGTCAAAGGTAAATGAATAAGATTTTGCGAAGCATTTTCAAGATTTGAAATTTTCTCCCCCTGCTTCAAATGCTTTTCCTTTGACTAAACAAAACTCCCCCTAAATAAGATTCTCCTCTTAGTGTTCAAGAGGGTTTTGATATATCAATTTTGAAAAGCTACTTTCTCCCCCTTTTGAACACAATAAGATGCCAATTTTAAATTTATCAATTGTGTCGGCGTTCCGAGACCGGGGGGTCCCTAAGCCGACGAGTGAATGTCGCCGCGTGCCCCAGCCTAGATGGGTCGACGCGAGGCCGAGCGCGAAGGGGGGAAGTGAGGTGGCCGGAGATGGGCGTGAGAGAGGTGGAAATCCCGCGGCCTTCGTGTTCGTCCTGCGCCCAGGTCGGGTGCGCTTGCAGTAGGGGGTTACAAGCGTCCACGCGGGAGAGGGAGCGAGCGGCCTCACGCGAGCGCCTGTCTCGTCCTCGTCCCCACGCGGCCAACCCTCTCTAAGAGGGCCCTGGTCCTTCCTTTTATAGGCGTAAGGAGAGGATCCAGGTGTACAATGGGGGGTGTAGCAGAGTGCTACGTGTCTAGCGGGGGAGAGCTAGCGCCCTAAGTACATGCCATTGTGGCAGCCGGAGAGATTTTGGCACCCTGCTGGCGTGATGTCGTGGCCGTCGGAAGAGCGCTGGAGCCTGGCGGAGGGACAGCTGTCGGAGCTGTTGAGTCCTTGCTGACGTCCTCTTGCTTCCGTAAGGGGGCTGAGAGCCGCCGTCGTCACTGAGTGTGCGGGGCGCCATCATTGCCTATCCGGTGGAGCAAGCCAGATGGGACGCCGGTCTTGTTCCTCGTGGCTCAAGTCAGCTCGGGGTAGGGTGATGATGGCGCCTCCTGTTGACGTGGCCGGTCCGCGCCCTAGGTTGGGCGATGTGGGAGCTCCTCCGAAGCCGAGGTCGAGTCTGTCTTCCGTGGCCGAGGTCGAGTCCGAACCCCTGGGTCGGGCGAGGCAGAGACTGTCGGTTGAGGCCAGGGCGGAGTCCGAGCCCCGGGGTCGGGCGAAGCGGAGTTCATCATCTTCTGGGGCTGAGCCCGAGTCCGAGCCCTAGGTCGGGCGGAGCGGAGTTCGTCGTCTTCCGGGACTTAGCCCGAGTCCTAGCCCTGGGTCGGGCGGAGCGGAGTTCGCCGTCTTCCGGGACTTAGCCCGAGTCCGAGCCCTGGGTCGGGCGGAGCGGAGTTCGCCGTCTTCCGGGACTTAGCCCGAGTCCGAGCCCTAGGTCGGGCGGAGCGGAGTTCGTCGTCTTCCGGGACTTAGCCCGAGTCCGAGCCCTGGGTCGGGGGGAGTGGAGTTCGCCGTCTTCCGGGACTTAGCCCGAGTCCGAGCCCTGGGTCGGGTGGAGCGGAGTTCGCCGTCTTCTGGGACTTAGCCCGAGTCCGAGCCCTGGGTCGGGCGGAGCGGAGTTCGCCGTCTTCCGGGACTTAGCCCGAGTCCGAGCCCTGGGTCGGGCGGAGCGGAGTTTCCTATGGTGTCTGCGGCCGGGCCTGACTGCCTGTCAGCCTCACTCTGTCAAGTGGCACCGCAGTCGGAGTGGCGCAGGCGGCGCTGTCTTTCTGTCAGGCCGGTCAGTGGAGCGGCGAAGTGACGGCGGTCACTTCGGCTCTGTCGACTGCAGGGCGCGCGTCAGGATAAAGGCGTTAGGCTGCCTTCGCATTAAATGCTCCTGCGATTTGGTCGGTTGGCGCGGCGATTTGGTCAGGGTTGCTTCTTGGCGAAGACAGGGCCTCGGGCGAGCCGGAAACACGTTAGCCGCTGGAGGGGGGCCTCGGGCGAGGCGGAGATCCTCCGGGGTCGGCTGCCCTTGTCCGAGGCTAGGCTCGGACGAGGCGTGGTCGCGTCCTTGGAATGGACCGATCCCTGACTTAATCGCACCCATCAGGCCTTTGCAGCTTTATGCTGATGGGGGTTACCAGCTGAGAATTAGGAGCCTTGAGGGTACCCCTAATTATGGTCCCCGACAGTAGCCCCCGAGCCTCAAAGGGAGTGTTAGCACTCGCTTGGAGGCTTTCGTCGCACTTTTTTGCAAGGGGACCAGCCCTTCTCAGTTGCGTTTTGTTCCGGTGGGTGCGCGCGAGCGCACCCGCCGGGTGTAGCCCTCGAGGCCTCGGAGGAGTGGTTTTACTCCTCCAAGGTCTTAATGCCTCGCGCAATGGTTCGGCTGGTCTGGTCGTTCCCTCATGCGAGCTGGCCGTAGCCCGGGTATGTTGACGCTGGTATGTTGACGCTGTCAACGGTTCGGCCGGAGCCGGGTTTGCGAGAGCAGCCCCCGAGCCTCCGCACAGGGCGAGAGGGCGATCAGGGACATACTCGACTTTTTACATACGCCCCTGCGTCGCCTTTCTGCAAGGAGGAGGGGGGGGGGGGAAGCGCCATGTTGCCCTCGATGGGCGCCGAACATGGTGTCTCCGGTGAGCTGCAGGCGGGTAATCCGAGTGGACGCCCGTGCCCCATTCGTTAGGGGTTGGCTAGGGGCCCAGAGGCGCGCCCAAAAGTACCTGCGGGTGATCTGCCAGACCCGGTCCCCTGGCGACGGGGTCCGAGGGCTCGATGCCTCCCTCTGATGGGATTCTGTTACAGGATCGTTCCCGCTGGTCTCGGAAATGTCCTAGGGTACCTCGGGAGCGCAGCCCGAGCCTTGGTTATGTATCGAACGTACCCACGGTCATCCCTCGCTTTGTGTCTGAGGCGGCTGTGAACCTTTAGGGGGCCAGCCTTCGAACCTCTGATCAGTAGTGGGCGCGGAGCCCGAGTAGCCTGAGGCGGTCGTTGAACCCTTCCGAGGGGCCGGCCTTCGAACCTCTGACCAGTAGTGGGTGTAGAGCCCACGCGATCTGAGGGGGCTGTCGAACCCTTCCGAGGGGCCAGCCTTCGAACCTCTGATCAGTAGGGAGGCTTGGAGCCTGGTTCCTTCACGGGGAAGGATCCTTTTCGGGGCGTCCCCCTTTCCCGGTCCCTGTTGCAAGAGAGAGAAAGAGGAAAAAAGGAAAAGGATACGAAATCGAATGAGGTGGCGTACCTTTTTCGACGCGGTCATTGTGGCGAAGGCGAAGCGTCGCTCGCTTCCCCTGCCAGAGGCGCCGCCTGTCCCGTCGCGGAGTTAATGCGAAGGGGCGAGTGGTTCGCGGGGCGGTGATAGTCGCCTAGAGGGGGGGTGAATAGGGCGAAACTGAAATTTACAAATATAAACACAACTACAAGCCGGGTTAGCGTTAGTAATAAGAAAACGAGTCCGCGAGAGAGAGGGCGCAAAACAAATCGCAAGCAAATAGAGAGTATGACACGCGGATTTGTTTTACCGAGGTTCGGTTCTTGCAAACCTACTCCCCGTTGAGGAGGCCACAAAGGCCGGGTCTCTTTCAACCCTTCCCTCTCTCAAACGATCCCACGGATCGAGTGAGCTTTCTTCTTCTCAATCACTTGGGAATCAAACTTCCCGCAAGGGCCACCACACAATTGGTGCCTCTTGCCTCAATCACAAATGAGTGCTTGATTACAAGAAAGAGTGCGAAAGAAAAGAATGAGATCCAAGCGCAAGAGCTTAAAAGAACACAACAAATCACTCTCACTAGTCACTAAAGCTTTTGTGGAATGTGGGAGAGGATTTGATCACTTGGGTGTGTCTTGTATTGAATGCCTAGCTCTTGTAAGTGGTTGGAAGCTGGAAAACTTGGATGCAATGAATGGTGGGGTGGTTGGGGTATTTATAGCCTCAACCACCAACTTGACCGTTGGTGGGAGCTGTCTGTTCGATGGCGCACCGGACAGTCCGGTGCACACCGGACAGTCCGGTGCCCCCTGCCACGTCATCACTGCCGTTGGATTCTGACCGTTGGAGCTTCTGACTTGTGGGCCCGCCTGGGTGTCCGGTGCACACCGGACAGGTACTGTTTGCTGTCCGGTGTGCCAGCATGGGCGAGCCTGCCATCTGCGCACGCAGAGCCCGCATTAAATGCGCGGCAGAGAGCCGTTGGCGCGAAGATAGCCGTTGCTTTGGAGTCGCACCGGACAGTCCGGTGCACACCGGACAGTCCAGTGAATTATAGTGGACGGGCCGTTGGCTTTTCCCGAAGCTGACGAGTTCCTGAGGCCGACCTCCCTTGGTGCACCGGACACTGTTTGGTGTACACCGGACAGTCCGGTGAATTATAGCGGAGTCCCCTCTGGGAATTCCCGAAGGTGACGAGTTCGAGTCTGAGTCCCCCTGGTGCACCGGACATGTCCGGTGGCGCACCGGACAGTCCGGTGCACCAGACCAGGGGTGCCTTCGGTTGCCCCTTTGCTCCTATGTTGAATCCAAAACTTGGTCTTTTTATTGGCTGAGAGTGAACCTTTAGCACCTGTATAACTTATATACTAGAGCAAACTAGTTAGTCCAATTGTTTGTGTTGGGCAATTCAACCACCAAAATTATATAGGAACTAGGTGTAAGCCTAATTCCCTTTCAATCTCCCCCTTTTTGGTGATTGATGCCAACACAAACCAAAGCAAATATAGAAGTGCATAATTGAACTAGTTTGCATAATGTAAGTGCAAAGATTGCTTGGAATTTGAGCCAATATTTAAAACTTACAAGATATGCATGGATTGTTTCTTTCTTATATAATATTTTGGACCACGCTTGCACCACATGTTTTGTTTTTGCAAACTCTTTTTGGAAATTATTTTCAAAGTTCTTTTGCAAATAGTCAAAGGTAGTGAATAAGAATTTGCAAAGCATTTTTAAGATTTGAAATCTTCTCCCCCTGTTTCAAATGCTCTCCTTTGACTAAACAAAACTCCCCTTAAAAGAGATCCACCTCTTAGTGTTCAAGAGGGTTTTGATATATTCTTTTGAAATACTACTTTCTCCCCTTTTTGAACACAATAGGATACCAATTTGTTAAAAATCTTTGGAGAACACAAAATTTTGAAATGGGTGGTGGTGCGGTGTGCGGTCCTTTTGCTTTGGGCTTATTTCTCCCCCTTTTTGGCATGAATCGCCAAAAACGGAATCATTAGAGCCCTTGAAGTGCTATCATCCCCTTTGGTCATAAAGAAATGAGTTAAGATTATACCAAAGGCGAAGTCCTTTTCTTTGATGCTCATTTCTCCCCAAGAAATAGAGAGTTGCTTGGAGTGATGGCGAAGTATGAGTTACGGAGTGGAAGCCTTTGTCTTCGCCTAAGACTCCAATTCCCTTTCAATATACCTATGACTTGGTTTGAAATAGACTTGAAAACACATTAGTCATAGCATATGAAGGAGATATGATCAAAGGTATATAAATGTGCTATGTGTGCAATCTAGCAAAGGAAGTTGCGAGAATCAAGAATATTAAGCTCATGCCTAAGTTTGGTAAAAGATTGTTCATCAAGTGGCTTGGTAAAGATATCGGCTAATTGATCTTTAGTGTTAATATAAGAAATCTCGATATCTCCCTTTTGTTGGTGATCCCTTAGAAAATGATACCGAATGGCTATGTGTTTAGTGCGGCTATGCTCGACGGGATTGTCGGCCATTTTAATTGCACTCTCATTATCACATAGCAAAGGGACTTTGGTTAGTTTGTAACCGTAGTCCCGCAGGGTTTGCCTCATCCAAAGTAATTGCGCGCAACAATGGCCTGCGGCAATGTACTCGGCTTCGGCGGTGGAAAGAGCTACCGAATTTTGCTTCTTTGAAGCCCAAGACACCAAGGATCTTCCCAAGAACTGGCAAGTCCCCGATGTGCTCTTCCTATTGATTTTACACCCTGCCCAATCGGCATCCGAATAACCAATTAAATCAAATGTGGATCCCCGAGGGTACCAAAGCCCAAACTTAGGAGTATAAGCTAAATATCTCAAGATTCGTTTTACGGCCGTAAGGTGAGCTTCCTTAGGGTCGGATTGGAATCTTGCACACATGCATACGGAAAGCATAATATCCGGTCGAGATGCACATAAATAGAGTAGAGAGCCAATCATTGACCGGTATACCTTTTGATCCACGGACTTACCTCCCGTGTCGAGGTCGAGATGCCCATTAGTTCCCATGGGTGTCTTGATGGGCTTGGCATCCTTCATTCCAAACTTGTTTAGAATGTCTTGAGTGTACTTCGTTTGGCTAATGAAGGTGCCCTCTTGGAGTTGCTTCACTTGAAATCCTAGGAAATACTTCAATTCCCCCATCATAGACATCTCGAACTTCTGTGTCATGATCCTACTAAACTCTTCACATGTAGACTCGTTAGTAGACCCAAATATAATATCATCAACATAAATTTGGCATACAAACAAGTCATTCTCAAGTGTTTTAGTAAAGAGCGTAGGATCGGCCTTGCCGACTTTGAAGCCATTTGCAATAAGGAAATCTCTAAGGCATTCATACCATGCTCTTGGGGCTTGCTTAAGCCCATAAAGCGCCTTAGAGAGCTTATAAACATGGTTAGGATACTTACTGTCTTCAAAGCCGGGAGGTTGCTCAACATAGACCTCTTCCTTGATTGGTCCGTTGAGGAAGGCACTTTTCACGTCCATTTGATAGAGCTTAAAGCCATGGTAAGTAGCATAGGCTAATAATATGCGAATTGACTCAAGCCTAGCTACGGGTGCATAGGTTTCACCGAAATCCAAACCTTCGACTTGTGAATACCCTTTGGCCACGAGTCGAGCTTTGTTCCTTGTCACCACACCATGCTCATCTTGCTTGTTGCGGAAGACCCATTTGGTTCCTACAACATTTTGGTTAGGACGTGGAACTAAGTGCCATACCTCATTCCTAGTGAAGTTGTTGAGCTCCTCTTGCATCGCCACCACCCAATCCGAATCTTGGAGTGCTTCCTCTACCCTGTGAGGCTCAATAGAGGAAACAAAAGAGTAATGTTCACAAAAATGTGCAACCCGAGATCTAGTGGTTACCCCCTTATGAATGTCGCCGAGGATGGTGTCGACGGGGTGATCTCGTTGGATTGCTTGGTGGACTCTTGGGTGTGGCGGTCTTTGTTCTTCATCATCCTCCTTGTCTTGATTAATTGCATCTCCCCCTTGATCATTGCCGTCTTCTTGAGGTGGCTCATTTGCTTGATCTATTACTTCATCAACTTGAGCCTTATCCTCATTTTGAGTTGGTGGAGATGCTTGCGTGGAGGAGGATGGTTGATCTTGTACATTTGAAGGCTCTTCGGATTCCTTAGGACATACATCCCCAATGGACATGTTCCTTAGTGCTGTGCATGGAGCCTGTTCTTCACCTATCTCATCAAGATCAACTTGCTCTACTTGAGAGCCGTTAGTCTCATCAAACACAACGTCACAAGAAACTTCAACTAGTCCAGAGGACTTGTTAAAGACTCTATATGCCCTTGTGTTTGAGTCATATCCTAGTAAAAAGCCTTCTACAGTCTTAGGAGTAAATTTTGATTTTCTACCTCTTTTAACAAGAATAAAGCATTTGCTACCAAAGACTCTAAAATATGAAATATTGGGCTTTTTACCGGTTAGGAGTTCATATGATGTCTTCTTGAGGATTCGGTGAAGATATAACCGGTTGATGGCGTAGCAGGCGGTGTTGACTGCCTCGGCCCAAAACCGATCCGAGGTCTTGTACTCATCAAGCATGGTCCTTGCCATGTCCAATAGAGTTCTATTCTTCCTCTCCACTACACCATTTTGTTGTGGCGTGTAGGGAGAAGAGAACTCATGCTTGATGCCCTCCTCCTCAAGGAATCCTTCAATCTGTGAGTTCTTGAACTCCGTTCCATTGTCGCTTCTTATTTTCTTGATCCTTAAGCCGAACTCATTTTGAGCCCGTCTCAAGAATCCCTTTAAGGTTTCTTGGGTTTGAGATTTTTCCTGTAAAAAGAATACCCAAGTGAAGCGAGAATAATCATCCACAATTACAAGGCAGTACTTACTACCGCCGATGCTTATGTAAGCGATCGGGCCAAATAAATCCATGTGAAGGAGCTCCAGTGGCCTGTCGGTAGTCATGATGTTTTTGTGTGGATGATGGGCACCAACTTGCTTCCCTGCTTGGCATGCGCTACAAATCCTGTCCTTCTCAAAATGAACATTGGTTAGTCCTAAAATGTGCTCTCCCTTTAGAAGCTTGTGAAGATTCTTCATCCCAACATGGGCTAGTCGGCGGTGCCAGAGCCAGCCCATGTTAGTCTTAGCAATTAAGCATGTGTCGAGTTCAGCTCTATCAAAATCTACTAAGTATAGCTGACCCTCTAACACACCCTTAAATGCTATTGAATCATCACTTCTTCTAAAGACAGTGACACCTACATCAGTGAAAAGACAGTTGTAGCCTATTTTGCATAATTGAGATACAGAAAGCAAATTGTAATCTAGTGAATCTACAAGAAAAACATTGGAAATAGAGTGGTCAGGTGATATAGCTATTTTACCAAGACCTTTGACCAAACCTTGATTTCCATCCCCGAATGTGATAGCTTGTTGGGGATCTTGGTTTTTCTCATAGGAGGAGAACATCTTCTTCTCCCCGGTCATGTGGTTTGTGCACCCGCTGTCGAGTATCCAACTTGAGCCCCCGGATGCATAAACCTACAAAACAAGTTTAGTTCTTGATTTTAGGTACCCAAATGGTCTTGGGTCCTTTGGCATTAGACACGAGAACTTTGGGTACCCAAACACAAGTCTTTGACCCCTTGTGCTTGCCCCCAATATATTTGGCAACTACTTTGCCGGATTTGTTGGTCAAAACATAAGATGCATCAAAAGTTTTGAATGACAAATCATGATCACTTGATGCACTAGGAGTTTTCTTTCTAGGCAACTTAGCACGGGTTGGTTGCCTAGAGCTAGATGTCTCACCCTTATACATAAATGCATGATTAGGGCCAGAGTGAGACTTCCTAGAATGAATTCTCCTAATTTTGCTCTCAGGATAACCGGCAGGGTATAAAATGTAACCCTCGTTATCTTGAGGCATGGGAGCCTTGCCCTTAACAAAATTAGATAATCTTTTAGGAGGGGCACTAAGTTTGACATCGTCTCCTTTTTGGAAACCAATGCCATCCTTGATGCCCGGGCGTCTCCCATTATAGAGCATGCTTCTAGCAAATTTGAATTTTTCATTTTCTAAGTCATGCTCACTAATCTTAGCATTAAGTTGAGCTATGTGATCATTTTGTTTCTTAATTAAGGCTAGGTGATCATGGATAGCATCAACATTAATATCTCTACATCTAGTACAAATGGAAGTATGCTCAATAGTAGATGCAGAGGGTTTGCAAGATTTTAGTTCTACAACCTTAGCATGCAATATTTCATTTTTACTTCTAAGGTCGGAAATAGTAGCATTGCAAACATCAAAATCTTTAGCCTTAGCAAGCAATTTTTCATTCTCAATTCTAAGGCTAGCAAGAGAAATGTTTAATTCTTCAATCCTAGCAAGCAAATCATCATTATTATCTCTAGGATTGGGAATTGAAACATTGCAAATATGAGAATCAACCTTAGCTAACAAATTAGCATTTTCATTCTTAAGGTTGTCAATCATCTCACGGCAAGTGCTTAGCTCACTAGATAGTTTTTGACATTTTTCTACTTCAAGAGCATAAGCATTTTTAACCTTAACATGTTTCTTGTTTTCTTTAATTAGGAGGTCCTCTTGAGAATCCAAGAGGTCATCCTTCTCATGTATGGCACTAACTAATTCATTTAATTTTTCTTTTTGTTCTATGTTAAGATTGGCAAAAAGGGTACGCAAGTTATCCTCCTCATCACTAGCATTATCATCACTAGAAGACACATATCTAGTGGAGGATTTAGATTTTACCTTCTTTTTGCCGTCCTTGGCCATGAGACACTTGTGGCCGACGTTGGGGAAGAGGAGTCCCTTGGTGACGGCGATGTTGGCGGAGTCCTCATCGTCGGAGGAGTCAGTGGAGCTCTCGTCGGAGTCCCATTCGCGGCACACGTGGGCATCGCCGCCCCTCTTCTTGTAGTACTTCTTCTTTTCTCTCCTCTTGCCCCTCTTGTCGTTATCCCTGTCACTGTCACTTGATAATGGACATTTAGCTATGAAGTGACCGGGCTTACCACACTTATAGCAAACCTTCTTGGAACGGGGTTTGTAATCCTTCCCCTTTTGTTGCTTGAGGATTTGGCGAAAGCTTTTGATGATTAAAGCCATCTCCTCGTTGTCAAGCTTGGAGGCGTCAATTGGTTGTCTACTTGGTGTAGACACCTCCTTCTTCTCCTCTATTGCCTTGAATGCCACGGGTTGAGCTTCGGATGTGGAGGGTTCATCAAGCTCATTGATCTTCTTCGATCCTTCAATCATGCATTCAAAGCTCACAAAATTCCCGATAACTTCCTCGGGGGTCATTTTTGTATATCTAGGATTACCACGAATTAATTGAACTTGAGTGGGGTTAAGGAAAATGAGAGATCTTAGAATAACCTTAACCACCTCATGGTCATCCCACTTTACGCTCCCGAGGTTGCGCGCTTGGTTCACCAGGGTCTTGAGCCGGTTGTACATGTTTTGCGGCTCCTCCCCTTTGCGAAGCCGGAAGCGACCGAGCTCCCCCTCGATCATTTCCCGCTTGGTGATTTTGGTGAGTTCATCACCCTCGTGCGCGGTCTTGAGTAGATCCCAAATCTCCTTCGCGTTCTTCAACCCTTGCACCTTGTTATATTCCTCTCTACTTAGAGAGGCGAGGAGGATGGTTGATGCTTGGGAGTTGAAGTGCTCGATTTGGGCTACTTCGTCCGTATCATAATCCGCATCCCCTACGGATGGTACCTGCACACCAAACTCAACTACATCCCAAATACTTTTGTGGAGTGAGGTTAGATGAAATTTCATTAAATCACTCCACCTTGCATAGTCTTCACCATCAAAAGTTGGTGGTTTGCCTAGTGGGACGGAAAGTAGAGGTGTGTGCCTTGAAATACGGGGATAACGCATGGGAATCTTACTATACTTCTTGCGCTCATGGCGCTTAGAAGTGACGGACGGTGCGTCGGAGCCGGATGTAGATGGTGATGAAGTGTCAGTCTCGTAGTAGACGACCTTCCTCATCCTCTTTTGCTTGTCCCCACTCCGATGCGGCTTGTGGGAAGAAGATTTTTCTTTCTTCTCTTTGTGGTGAGAAGAAGATTTCTTCTCCTTCCCTTTGTTGGAGGAGCTCTTCTTCTTCTCCCTCCTTTTGGTGCGGGACTCTTCCGATGAAGTGCTCCCGTAGCTTGTAGTGGGCCTTTCGCCGGTCTCCATCTCCTTCTTGGCGTGATCTCCCGACATCACTTCGAGCGGTTAGGCTCTAATGAAGCACCGGGCTCTGATACCAATTGATAGTCGCCTAGAGGGGGGTGAATAGGGCGAAACTGAAATTTACAAATATAAACACAACTACAAGCCGGGTTAGCGTTAGTAATAAGAAAACGAGTCCGCGAGAGAGAGGGCGCAAAACAAATCGCAAGCAAATAGAGAGTATGACACGCGGATTTGTTTTACCGAGGTTCGGTTCTTGCAAACCTACTCCCCGTTGAGGAGGCCACAAAGGCCGGGTCTCTTTCAACCCTTCCCTCTCTCAAACGATCCCACGGATCGAGTGAGCTTTCTTCTTCTCAATCACTTGGGAATCAAACTTCCCGCAAGGGCCACCACACAATTGGTGCCTCTTGCCTCAATCACAAATGAGTGTTTGATTACAAGAAAGAGTGCGAAAGAAAAGAATGAGATCCAAGCGCAAGAGCTTAAAAGAACACAACAAATCACTCTCACTAGTCACTAAAGCTTTTGTGGAATGTGGGAGAGGATTTGATCACTTGGGTGTGTCTTGTATTGAATGCCTAGCTCTTGTAAGTGGTTGGAAGCTGGAAAACTTGGATGCAATGAATGGTGGGGTGGTTGGGGTATTTATAGCCTCAACCACCAACTTGACCGTTGGTGGGAGCTGTCTGTTCGATGGCGCACCGGACAGTCCGGTGCACACCGGACAGTCCGGTGCCCCCTGCCACGTCATCACTGCCGTTGGATTCTGACCGTTGGAGCTTCTGACTTGTGGGCCCGCCTGGGTGTCCGGTGCACACCGGACAGGTACTGTTTGCTGTCCGGTGTGCCAGCATGGGCGAGCCTGCCATCTGCGCACGCAGAGCCCGCATTAAATGCGCGGCAGAGAGCCGTTGGCGCGAAGATAGCCGTTGCTTTGGAGTCGCACCGGACAGTCCGGTGCACACCGGACAGTCCGGTGAATTATAGTGGACGGGCCGTTGGCTTTTCCCGAAGCTGACGAGTTCCTGAGGCCGACCTCCCTTGGTGCACCGGACACTGTTTGGTGTACACCGGACAGTCCGGTGAATTATAGCGGAGTCCCCTCTGGGAATTCCCGAAGGTGACGAGTTCGAGTCTGAGTCCCCCTGGTGCACCGGACATGTCCGGTGGCGCACCGGACAGTCCGGTGCACCAGACCAGGGGTGCCTTCGGTTGCCCCTTTGCTCCTATGTTGAATCCAAAACTTGGTCTTTTTATTGGCTGAGAGTGAACCTTTAGCACCTGTATAACTTATATACTAGAGCAAACTAGTTAGTCCAATTGTTTGTGTTGGGCAATTCAACCACCAAAATTATATAGGAACTAGGTGTAAGCCTAATTCCCTTTCAGGCGGCCGTCGCACGTGCGCGAGCCGTTCGAGGGACGGAACACGGGCGCGTTGTCTTCACGCTGTGAGAGAGGGTTCCCTCGTCTCCCCTGGATGGGATGTAGGCTTGGCTGGCGACGTGACCGCTGCCCCTGCCCGCTTGCCACCGCCATTACTGCCGGCCCGTTTTTAGCCGTATTGACCGTCGCGCCAGGCTGGCGACGCTGGGTCATGCTCTGGGTCGCCTCGAGTCGCGGTCGGTTCCGCAGTCGAGGGGGGCGCGGTGGTGGCGCAAGTGGCGGTGCAGTTGCATGCACGAAGCATTCGGCGCGCCGATTGCATGACGCGTGGGCCTGGGCCTCCATGCCGGGCGTGTTGGGAGTCGGAGAAATGCACCCACTTGGCGCGGTTGCATGCCGTCTGCATGGCTGCCCACCCTTTCGCCCGCTGGTCTGGGCAAAAGTGGAGAGCCGCTTGTAACCGCTGGGCGGTTGCACGCACCGCGCACGGCGGTTTGGCTTCCTCTGCTCTGGGCCAGCTTGCATGACGCGTGGGACCCAGCCCCCGCGCCGTAGGGGGAGGACCTTGGAGCGTGTTGGAGAAGGCTCAGCCCACGACGGCTGGGGACGCAAGTAGGGAGAGTCGCCTTTAAAAGGAGGGTGACCCCCTTGGAAGGCGACCATGTCTTCGCGCTCCCTTCAACTGTCAAGATCCGAGCCTGCAGGATCGGATTATCTTGTAGTGTGCGTTTTCTGCGGCCGCTGAGGCCTAAACACACCCTCGCCGTGTTGTAAAGCCGCGTTTCCTTTCCTCTTATTTCGAGTATCTGGACTTTCTGTCGGTAACAGAATTGCTTGTGCGAGCGAGAGTTGCTTCTCACAGAAGGTGGTGAGTGAGGTATCCGTATCCTGGAGGCGTAGGAGTCCCTCGGCTCGGTCGGCCTTGCTGCTTACGCGCAATCTTAGCCGTCCATGGGGTTCTGTCACCGACGCAGTCGAGAAGGCTCGAAGAATCGCTTCGGCAGAAGAGCTTCCGAACGTGAAGACTTGTTCGGTCCGCGGAATCACTTATCCGAACGTGAGTTACTTATGGCAGAAGGTGATGAGTGAGGTATCCATATCCCGGAGGCGTAAGAGTCCCTCGGCTCGGTCAGCCTTGGCTGCTTACGTGTACTCCGTCGTTTTTAGGATCCACTTTCGAAGTAGTCAAAAAGCACGAAAGACATTCTGGCAGAAAGGATCTTTTTTCGAGGAAAAAATTCGACGCAGAGGGGGGTTCCCCCCTTTTAGCCCCCGAGGGAGGGTCGGACTTTGCCGAGGCAAGGTTGACCCTTCCTTGATGACTAAACTTTGCGTGGGAGCGAGGTATATGAACAACTTGAAAACATCTTAAGGGTAGAAGCGATGTAGCTGTTGGATGTTCCAAGCGTTGCCGTAGACCTCGCCTTGGCTGTTGGCCAGCTTGTACGTTCCGGGCTTCAGAACCTTGGCGATGACGAACGGCCCCTCCCAGGGAGGCGTGAGCTTGTGCCGCCCCCGGGCGTCTTGTCGCAGCCGAAGCACCAGATCGCCCACCTGGAGGTCTCGGGACCGGACCCCTCGGGCGTGGTAGCGTCGCACGGACTGCTGGTACCGTGCCGAGTGTAGTAAGGCCCTGTCCCGAGCCTCTTCCAGCTGGTCCAGCGAGTCTTCTCGACTATCTTGGTTGCTTTGGTCGGCATAGGCCCTTGTCCTTGGGGAACCATATTCTAGGTCTGTGGGCAAGATGGCCTCGGCCCCATAGACTAGAAAGAACGACGTGAAGCCCGTGGCTCGGCTCGGTGTTGTCCTCAGGCTCCAGACCACCGAGGGGAGTTCCTTTATCCATCGCTTGCCGAACTTGTTGAGGTTGTTGTAGATCCAAGGCTTGAGTCCTTGTAGAATCATGCCGTTGGCACACTCTACTTGCCCATTTGTCCTGGGATGAGCCACGGCGGCCCAGTCCACCCGGACGTGGTGATCCTCGCAGAAGTCCAGGAACTTTCTACCGGTGAACTGGGTGCCGTTGTCGGTGATGATGGAGTTCGGGACCCCAAAACGATGGATGATGTTGGTGAAGAACGCTACCGCCTGCTCGGACCTGATGCTGTTTAGGGGTCGGACCTCGATCCACTTGGAGAATTTGTCGATGGCGACCAACAGGTGCGTGTAGCCCCCGAGTGCCTTCTGCAAGGGGCCGACGAGGTCCAGACCCCACACAGCAAAAGGCTAGGTGATGGGTATCGTCTGTAGAGCCTGAGCAGGCAGGTGGGTCTACCTTGCGTAGAACTGACACCCTTCGCAGGTGCGGACAATTCTAGTGGCGTCGGCCACCGCCGTCGGCCAGTAGAAACCTTGTCGGAAGGCGTTTCCAACGAGGGCTCGAGGTGCTGCGTGATGGCCACAAGCCCCCGAGTGTATCTCTTGCAGAAGCTTCTGACCTTCGGCGATGGGGATGCATCGCTGGAGGATGCCTGAGGGGCTGCGGTGGTAGAGCTCCTTCTCGTCTCCCAGCAAGACGAACGACTTGGCGCGTCGCGCCAATCGCCGAGCTTCGGCTCGGTCGAGGGGTAGCTCTCCTTGGTGGAGATATTGCAGGTACGGGGTCTGCCAGTTTTGATTAGGCGTGACCCCGCTTCGCTCCTCCTCGACACGCAGTGCCTCATCCTCGGGGGCCGAGGGTACCTCGGGCTGAGCTGAGGGTGCCTCGGGCTGAGCCGAGGGTGCCTCGGGCTGAGCCGAGGGTGCCTCGGGCTGAGCCGAGGATGCCTCGGCCTCGGGCGTGTCGTCGATCTTGACGGAGGGTTGATGCAGGTCCCGGGAGAAGACGTCCGGGGGAACCGTTGTTCGCCCCAAGGCTATTTTAGCCAGCTCGTCCGCAGTCTCGTTGTAGCGTCGGGCGATGTGGTTGAGCTCGAGCCCGTAGAACTTGTCTTCCAGGCGCCGAACCTCATCGCAATAGGCCTCCATCTTCGGGTCGCGGCAGTGGGAGTTCTTCATGACTTGGTCGATGACGAGCTGCGAGTCACCGCGAGCGTCGAGGCGTCGGACCCCTAGCCCGATGGCGATCCGCAACCCGTTGACCAGAGCCTCATATTCGGCCACATTGTTGGACGCCAGGAAATGGAGGCGTAGCACATAGCGTATGTGCTTCCCGAGGGGCGAGATGAAGAGTTGGCCTGCGCCGGCTCCCGTCTTCATCAGCGACCCGTCGAAGAACATGGTCCAGAGCTCCGGCTGGATTGGAGCTGTTGGGAGCTGGGTGTCGACCCATTCAGCTACGAAGTCTGCCAAGACCTGGGACTTGATGGCCTTCCGAGGGGCGAACGAGATTGTCTCGCCCATGATTTCCACCGCCCACTTTGCAATCCTCCCCGAGGCCTCCCGGCACTGGATGATCTCCCCCAGGGGGAAGGATGACACCACAATTACCGGATGAGACTCGAAGTAGTGTCGCAACTTCCGTCGTGTCAGGATTACCGCATACAGCAGCTTCTGAACTTGTGGGTAGCGGATCTTGGTTTCGGACAGTACCTCGCTGACGAAGTAGACTGGCCTCTGAACGGGCAATGCATGCCCCTCTTCTTGCCTCTCGACCACAATCGCGGCGCTAACCACCTGAGTGGTTGCGGCGACGTAGACCAAGAGGGCTTCTCCGACGGCTGGGGGCACCAAGATAGGCGCCTTCGTGAGGAGCGCCTTCAGGTTCCCGAGGGCTTCGTCGGCCTCAGGGGTCCAAGTGAAGCACTTGGCCTTCCTTAAGAGGCGGTACAGAGGTAGACCTCTTTCGCTGAGGCGTGAGATGAAGCGGCTCAGAGCCGCGAGACATCCCATGACCCTCTGTACGCCCTTCAAGTCCTTGATGGGCCCCATGCCGGTGATGGCTGCGATCTTCTCCGGGTTGGCTTCGATGCCCCGCTCGGAGATGATGAACCCCAAGAGCATGCCTCGGGGCAACCCGAAGACACACTTTTCGGGATTGAGCTTGACGCCTTTCGCCTTGAGACACCGGAATGTCACTTCGAGGTCGGAAAGGAGGTCGGAGGCTTTCCTTGTCTTGACTATGATGTCATCGACGTAGGCCTCGACCGTGCGGCCAATGTGTTCGCCGAACACATGGTTCATGCACCGCTGGTACGTCGCGCCCGCATTCCTCAAGCCGAACGGCATGGTGACATACCAGTACATGCCGAAGGGTGTGATGAAAGAAGTCGCGAGCTGGTCGGACTCTTTCATCCTGATTTGGTGATACCCTGAGTAGGCATCGAGGAAAGACAGGGTTTCGCACCCAGCAGTGGAATCCACGATTTGATCGATGCGAGGCAGAGGGTAGGGAACCTTCGGACATGCTTTGTTCAGACCAGTGTAGTCTACACACATCCGCCATTTCCCACCTTTCTTTCTCACAAGCACAGGGTTGGCAAGCCATTCGGGATGGAATACCTCTTTGATGAACCCTGCCGCCATTAGCTTGTGGATCTCCTCGCCTGTGGCTCTGCGCTTCTCCTCGTCGAATTGGCGCAGAGGCTGCTTGACGGGTCGAGCTCCGGCTCGGATGTCCAGCGAGTGCTCGGCGACATCCCTCGGTATGCCGGGCATGTCCGAGGGACTCCACGCGAAGACGTCGGCGTTCACGCGGAGAAAGTCGACGAGCACTGCTTCCTATTTGGGATCGAGCCCGGAGCCGATCCGAATCTGCTTGGAGGCGTCGCTGCTGGGGTCGAGGGGGACGGCCTTGACCGTCTCTGCCGGCTCAAAGTTGCCGGCATGACGCTTCACGTCTGGCACCCCCTTAGAGAGGCTCTCCAGGTCGGTGATGAGGGCCTCGGACTCGGCGAGGGCCTCGGCGTACTCCACGCACTCCACGTCGCATTCGAACGCGTGTTTGTACGTGGGGCCGACGGTGATGACCCCGTTGGGGCCCGACATCTTCAGCTTCAGGTAGGTGTAGTTGGGGACGGCCATGAACTTTGCGTAGCATGGTCTTCCCAGTACCGTGTGGTAGGTTCCTCGGAACTCGACCACCTCGAACGTCAGGGTCTCCCTTCGGAAGTTGGAGGGTGTTCCGAAGCAGACAGGAAGGTCGAGTTGTCCGAGGGGCTGAACGCGCTTCCCAGGAATGATCCCATGGAAGGGCGCAGCGCCTGCCCGGACCGAGGACAGATCGACACGCAGGAGCCCGAGGGTCTCGGCGTAGATGATGTTGAGGCTGCTGCCTCCGTCCATGAGGACCTTGGCGAGCCTGACGTTGCCGATGACGGGGTCGACAACGAGCGGGTATTTCCCCGGGCTCGGCACGTGGTCGGGGTGGTCGGCTTGGTCGAAGGTGATGGGCTTATCGGACCAGTCTAGGTAGACTGGCACCGCCACCTTCACCGAACAGACCTCCCGACGCTCTTGCTTGCGGTGCCGAGCCGAGGCGTTCGCCGCTTGCCCACCGTAGATCATGAAGCAGCCGCGGACCTCGGGGAACTCTCCTGCCTGGTGATCTTCCTTCTTGTCGTCGCCGTGGGCCCTGCCACCTTTCGCGGGTGGCCTGGCCCTGTGGAAGTGGCGCCGAAGCATAACACACTCCTCAAGGGTGTGCTTGACAGGCCCCTAGTGATAGGGGCACGGCTCCTTGAGCATCTTGTCGAAGAGGTTGGCACCTCCTGGGGGTTTCCGAGGGTTCTTGTACTCGGCGGCGGCGACAAGGTCCGCGTCGGCGGCGTCGCGTTTCGCTTGCGACTTCTTCTTGCCCTTCTTCTTGGCGCCGCGCTGAGTTGACACCTCGGGGGCATCTTCCGATGGGCGGCCCTGGGGCTGCTCGTCCTTCCGGAAGATAGCCTCAACCGCCTCCTGGCCGGAGGCGAACTTGGTGGCGATGTCCATCAGCTCGCTCGCCCTGGTGGGGGTCTTGCGACCCAGCTTGCTCACTAGGTCGCGGCAGGTGGTGCTAGCGAGGAACGCGCCGATGACATCCGAGTCGGTGATGTTGGGAAGCTCGGTGCGCTGCTTCGAGAATTGCCGGATGTAGTCCCGGAGGGACTCTCCCGGCTGCTGTCGGCAGCTTCGGAGGTCCCAGGAATTCCCGGGGCGCACGTACGTGCCCTGGAAATCGCCGGCGAAAGCTTGGACTAGGTCATCCCAGTTGGAGATCTGCCTCGGAGGCAGGTGCTCCAACCAGGCGCGAGCGGTGTCGGAGAGGAACAGGGGGAGGTTGCGGATGATGAGTGTTGGGGGCCTTCGTCCTCCGAAGGTCCTCAAAAACATGATTTGACAATGTTTTCCAAGTGAAATATATGAACAGGTATCTTCGGACTCAGATTATGAACATGGAGTACGGTCAGGACGAAGCCTAAGCCAGACGAAGGGGGATTGAGATGAAGGACGGGCTGAGTACCAAGCTGTACGAAGGATGGTGCACAGCCGAAGCTATGCGCAGGAAAGCTTCGTCGCGATAGCAGAAAGGGGAACCGACTTAAAGATGAAAAGACTACTTAGGCCTTAATAGATTCCCATAAGTCATTAGCAAATGTAATGGGCATGAATGTAATTTTACATGGGCTGCGTCCCACGCCTATAAATAGATGAACAGTACTCCCGTACTGGTCACGCTGACTTGGCATTCGCTTTTGCGTCACGCTTGTACTTCTGCCTTCGCGGAAACCGAAGGTGCACTTGTAATTTGATATCATTTCTATTTTTCCATGATAATAAAATAGAAATGATGTTGTGATAATGTTTAAGTGTTCATATTACTTCTTACGTTTCATATAAGTTCTTCATCATTGCTTATTGTGCTTACGAAGGTATGTTGTTTGCGACCTTCGTCCAAAATTCATTATATCCCGAAGGGAGATAATGTTTCGAAGGACGAAGGGCTTTAACATTTAACACTATTTATGTTGCCTTGTTCTTAACTCTTAGCATTTGAGAACAAGTCCCCAACATTGGTGCCCACCTCCGGTGAACTCACTTCCACTCTTTGAGTTTTGAACACCTTCGGCAACCATAAACCTTTACTATGGCGCCGAAGAAAGCTTCAACAACAGGGGCTGCAGCTCTGCAACCGCTGGACCCCAATCAGGAGACTCTCTCTCTTCGGGAGGCCCGAGGCCAGAAGAGGAAGGTTGCCAGCCCGATGCCCCAAGAGGATGAGCTAGACCAAGAAATCAGAGATATGGAGATGCTTCATCAACAGGTACAAAAGAAGAAGGAAAAGATGGCCAGGCTAGCTGAACTACAAAGGCAAATAGACGAAGCCTCCGAAGAAGTTCGTCATCTTACTCAAGATGAGCAGAACCGAAGGCCTCAACAAAAAGACCTTCATCAGGAGGGTTTCTTTAACGAAGATGACTGGTATGACAATTTCCACCATGGAAATTTTGCTTTTGATGATGCTTCTCCTCTGTCCGTTGAGCTGCAGGCTACACCTTGGCCTCCGTCCTACAAGCCGCCCCAGCTTCCCATGTACGACGGCCATTCAGACCCGAAGCAGTTTTTGATGAGCTACGAAGCAACAATATCTTCGTATGGTGGCAATATTGCAGTCATGGCAAAGTCTTTTGTTATGGCTGTCAGGAGTGTTGCTCAAACCTGGTATTCCTCCCTTCGGCCAGGGACCATCACCTCATGGCAAAAGCTGAAGGACATGTTGTTAACCAGCTTCCAAGGATTTCAGACGAAGCCGGTCACTGCTCAAGCTCTATTCCAGTGCACCCAGGATCACGAAGAATACCTTCAGGCGTATGTCCGGAGGTTCCTACATTTGAGGGCACAAGCACCAACAGTGCCCAATGAAATTGTCATTGAGGCCATGATCAAGGGACTTCGGCCAGGACCCTCAGCTCAGTATTTTGCCAGGAAGCCTCCTCAAACTTTGGAGAAGTTGCTCCAAAAGATGGACGAGTACATTCGGGCCGACAATGATTTTCGCCAAAGAAGGGAAGAAGCTTTCAGGTTCTCTGAAATGACCAGGGGCTTCGGAGGAAGGTTTTATCCGAGGCACGTCAGGTCAATTCACAATTCCACTCAAAATGATGACAAAGTGAGCCAGCAGCAAAGGCCACAGTGCTCCTCGCAGACTTCGGGGCAACAACAAAACTCCTTCCGACCGCCAGTTCCAAGAGGCATAGGCGCCAGGGGCTTCGGCGGAAGATTTGGAGATCAACCAAGGAGAATATTTTGCTTGTTCTGTGGTGAGAACAAAGGCCATACCACCAGGATGTGCCATGTTAGCATCCAGAAGCAAAAAGAAATAGCCGAAGCTGCAGCACAACAGGCTCAGCCGAAGCAGGTCATGCACACTGCTTCGTATCATTCGCCTTACATCCCAGAATATGTAGGCAACCACCCTGCAGTTTCTGTTGCTTCGGCGAGTCAACCTCAAGCTTCCTGGCAACAGCCTCCGCCTCCACCACCGCTGCAACAAGGCCAACAGCCAGAAGGGAGCCAATATGCTCCACACCAAAGGGACTTCAGAGAACAGTCCGAAGCTCGCACAGTCAACAGCACTGTGCCAGAGTCGAAGCACATCTATTGACAAGTATCCTACCCTGATAGCAGTCTTTTTCATTCAGTTCTATTTTCTGTGTAATAAAGGACATTTTTTAAGATTTCATGTAATAGTTTCGTTGTTTGCCACAAGGAAAATGTATTTTCTCCACAGGTTTAAGTTGCTAAGGCTTAAAGATTTGCGATAACAAGGAGGACCTTCGAATTATCAAAAATCCTTCGAAGCAACAAAAAGTCGTTCTAAGGAACGCAGAGTAAGTTTGCTGAAGTCACAAAAAGCCGTTCCAAAGGGAGCGCAGTGTAAGTTTTCTGCTCCAAAGTCGTTCCAAAGGGAATGCAGAGCTTACAGCGAAAAGTCAACGCTGATACCGCCTAAGTAAAAGGCGAAGCGCGAAAAGTCAACGCGAATACCGCTGAAAGTAAAAGGCGAAGAAGCTCCTAAGGGAGGCTTACAGCGAAAAATAAACGCTGATACCGTTGAAGTAAAAGGCGAAGAAGCTCCTAATGGAGGCTTACAGCGAAAAGTCAGCGCTGATACAAAAAGATTGTGTGTTTTACGGGGATGTGTGTGTATCTTCGGAACAAATGTCATCTCATAACATAACATCATCACATCATTTTGCATAGCATAAGCATCATACATCATGTTGCATATGGCAAAAGAAGGGGACACAGTATCGACCTTCGGAAGAATGCTTTGAGAAAGTGAAAATCGTGCTAAGTCACAAGGGGATACAATATTGATCTTCGGAATATAGCTTCGGAGAATGTTTTCACGAAGCTTGGATATTCTTCATCAGAGCACTATGGACATTGTTGTGATGCATAAAAGTTTTTCTATCTTCACGAAGCATGAAAAGAAGGGAAGGTGTTTTTTCGCCGAAGGCTCAAAAACGGTACGTATGTAAAGTTTCATGCATCGTAAAGAATCGAACCATTAAAAGCAAATATATTACATTCAGGGTTACAAGATACCACACATATTATATTTCAAATGTTTTTACAATAACACCTAGTTTTCCCTAAGTACTACTTCAGCAACTTCGTTCAGAAGTTGATTTACAACTTGATCCATGATAGCTTCGGCCATCTTTTTGATTTCATCGTCTTCCTTCGGGTGAGGGCCCGGAGACGCTTTAGCAGAATCTGAGGGAGGACAGGATACGACTACATTGCTATTACAAATCGCGAACAAAGTTTGAAATTAAAAAATTACAACACAATAAAAACCACTAGTTAATACCTATTTGCTCTTCGGGCTCTGCGCTTTTCTCAGCAGCCTCTGCTGCTTTTCTAGCATCATGGATGCCTTTTTCACTTTTCTGAATAATTTCTCGGGCCATTTCTCGGCCACCATTGTCCCAGACGTCGGTGAAAAATTTTCCACCAGCCTGGCTAGCTTCGGCCGAGGGGTCTTTAATATCTTCAGGGGATAAGCTGGCTTCGGATTGTGCAAGAACCTTAACATGATCGCAGCCTTTTTTCTCCAGCATAGTAGCAATACCCCTGGCACCCGAGAAGGCGCAAATGTCTCCACGATTGTTTAGAATTTCTTCGAAGGCTTCAGCTTCGTGGCTGATCCATTCGATCGGTCCTTCTGGGTTACCTCTCACAAAGTCTTCTTCACTCGAAAATGCGCCAACACTGGCGAAGCTGTTTTTTATCTTCTTTACACATTCCATGGATTTTTCGTAGCACCTTTTCTTAGAAGACCGAAGCTCTTCAACGGTTCCTTCCAAATGATTGGCCCATTGGTCTCTACATTCCCGCCTCGTTTCTTCAAGTATGCGTTCTTCTTTAGCTCGGGCTAATTGCTTCCGAAGATCGGCAATCTCGTGTTTTTGAGCTGCAGCTTGTGCTTTAGAGGCAGCTTCGTCCTCCTTTATTTTATCCACCAATGTAACTAGAATTTTGTCCTTTTCTAAGGCCTCGTTTCTCAGTTTGATAACTTCTGTTCGAAGGTTGTTGAAGGCAATTTCATAGCTCTCGTCTTCAGCATTCTTTTGCGCTCTCAGCGCGTTGCTTAGTATTAAACCCTATATGTAAAAGAATTGGTATAAGAATAAAAGAATAGATTTCAAATCATAAAGTTTCCAAACGCGCAGTTCTGTACCTTCAGGCTATTGTATGCAAGGCTATCTGCAAGATCGTCCTTTGTCATCGCGCAGAGGCCAGCCTCCAGCTTCGGAAACCCCATGCTTCGGGCCATTTCCCGGCAGACGGATAATTCCTTGTCATCTGGGAGGCAGTATAGGAAATCTTCTTCATTTGTCCCATTGAATACTAAGGCCCCCTTTGGATATTTCAATTCTTTTGCATAGTGATTAGCTTCAAAAATTTCTTCTTCTGTTAACTTCTTCCCCGAAGCATGTCGAACAATATAATCAAGGACTTTGGGGGATGCTTCGGGGGCAGCAGTACTGATCTCTTCAATTAAAATTGGCTCCATCATTTTTTCTTCCTCGGTTTCCGAGGGTTTTACCTTCGTGGGCTCTGAAGGTCCAGCTTCAGTTTCAGTTTGTTGCCTTGGAGCTTCAGCAGCAAAGATTTCAGTTTCCGTTTTGGAAGTTTCAACAGTCTTCTTTGGAGTTGTGCTTGAAGACTTAATTGTCTCCAAAACATCTAGCACGTTGACCATTCTTTTTCTTTTCAGGGTCACCGATGGGCCTTCTGATTTTTCATTGTCTCAACATTTGCTGAAGGACTTAAGATTTCCAATATTTTTGTTCCTTCAATTCTCGGTTTTTTCTGCCTTCTCTGCTGAAGGTGCTTCAGTTTTTTCTTCGATCTTCGGCACTGGAGCTGGTTCTGTAGTTTCAGTGGCCGAAGAGACTTCACCAATAAACTCAGGCACTGTGGCCGGTTCAATAAAACGTGCCCGATGGGTGAGCACCTTTATCTTTTTTCTTTGCGGCGCTGGCTCACTAGAGGCACCTGAGGCAACTTCTTTTGCAGGAGAAGTATTTTTTCTTTTATGGCCTAGCACCAGATAATGATAGTCAGGGTAGACAAACCCGATTGCATCAAATACCCGGTTGAGCCTCTTCTTCTTTCGGCCTCCGAAGGTTGCTGATAATGCAGTATTCTCGGCCTTCGAATATACCCCAAGCAGTTCGTCACTTACGGTTTCAATACTTTTTAACCAGTCGTCATCCGGTTCAACAAACTTATCTCCGTATTTGAATGTGTATTTTAGTCTGACCAGTCCACCTTCGTCAGACTCTTTGATGGTCTCCTTAGGCATTTCCCACTTTCCTGCAAGTGGCCAAACTTTGAAGGCAATATGCTCTTGGACCAAATCCCTTGTCCCAATAAAAGAGCAGATTACGTCGAAGGCTCTTTGGCATTCTTCGGCTGCTTCATCCATTTCAACCTTCGGCTTTCGGAGTCCGAAGCGTTGCCAGATAGGGCGCATAATGATACCCTTAACATATTCCTGCGCTGTCAAGTCATTCTTTACATAGAACCATTCTGTCATCCAGGCACCGGGCCACCTCTTCCGAAAGGTTGGCACGGGGCAGCTTGACCCGGAGCGGGCACCGAAGCTGTAACAACCAAATTTGTTGTGATATTGTTCTTTCCCCCAGGGCTTCGTCTCATATACCAACTCATGAATATTGCAAAAGCTTTTAGCATTTGGTTCTAAACCTTGGCTTCTCACAGCCCAGACAAAGATTCCCATTCTTATGATAGCTTCGGGAGTAATTTGGTGGAGGTAGATTTGAAATGTCTTCAGGACTTCAACAACAAAGCTGCTTAGGGGGAACCAAAGCCCAGCCTTGAGAAAGCTTCGGAAGATCACGACCTCATTTTCTTCGGGGGTAGGAGAGGTTTTTTCTCCAACATCAGCCCTCACAATAGATACATCTCGAAAATATCTCCCCCCTCATATTATCAATATGACTCTGCTTAATAGTGGTTTTCCCGAAAACCGAGTGACTTGGCCGCCATGGTCGATCTTCGGACTCTCCCCCGCCGCTTTCTACATCATAACTGTCGTTGTCATCAGTATCTTCAGATAAACCTTCTAAAATCTCTTTGGTGATCTTCTCTGTATTGGTCTTCGACATTGCTTCAAGAAAGCCCAGGTTTTTCTCTTCAGAGAGACTTAGCTTCATTTCGGCAGCAGCCTTCTTCTCTTCAGACATCCCTTCGGAAATCTTACTTTTCGCTTCCGAAGCTTAAAATTAGGAAAGAAAACAAATATTTTTGGGCACAAAGCTTAATAAGCAGGCAAAACAGATGGCAAAGAGAGCGTGCCAAATAAATTGTGGCGGGCTCCTATTTATACACTCGATATGACGGAAACTGTGTGGTCCCGTGTGTCAATGACTGTTGCTATTCTAGCAAAGGGAAGGTGTTTTTTCGGACCTTCGGCTTAAGGCCTTCGTCCATATCGCAATCTGAATTTATCACTAACAAATTAATATTGCGAGGGGCTACTGTTGGGGGCCTTCGTCCTCCGAAGGTCCTCAAAAACATGATTTGACAATGTTTTCCAAGTGAAATATATGAACAGGTATCTTCGGACTCAGATTATGAACATGGAGTACGGTCAGGACGAAGCCTAAGCCAGACGAAGGGGGATTGAGATGAAGGACGGGCTGAGTACCAAGCTGTACGAAGGATGGTGCACAGCCGAAGCTATGCGCAGGAAAGCTTCGTCGCGATAGCAGAAAGGGGAACCGACTTAAAGATGAAAAGACTACTTAGGCCTTAATAGATTCCCATAAGTCATTAGCAAATGTAATGGGCATGAATGTAATTTTACATGGGCTGCGTCCCACGCCTATAAATAGATGAACAGTACTCCCGTACTGGTCACGCTGACTTGGCATTCGCTTTTGCGTCACGCTTGTACTTCTGCCTTCGCGGAAACCGAAGGTGCACTTGTAATTTGATATCATTTCTATTTTTCCATGATAATAAAATAGAAATGATGTTGTGATAATGTTTAAGTGTTCATATTACTTCTTACGTTTCATATAAGTTCTTCATCATTGCTTATTGTGCTTACGAAGGTATGTTGTTTGTGACCTTCGTCCAAAATTCATTATATCCCGAAGGGAGATAATGTTTCGAAGGACGAAGGGCTTTAACATTTAACACTCTTTATGTTGCCTTGTTCTTAACTCTTAGCATTTGAGAACAAGTCCCCAACAATGAGGTTGTCATCGTCCGTTCCACCCAGTTGGCAGGCCAGACGGTAGTCCGCGAGCCACAGTTCCGGCCTCGTCTCCCCCGAGTACTTTGTGATAGTAGCCGGGGGTCGGAACCGGGTCGGGAACGGCGCCCGTCGTATGGCCCGGCTGAAGGCCTACGGACCGGGTGGTTCGGGCGAAGGACTCCGATCTTCCCCGCTATCGTAGCGTCCCCCACGCCTGGGGTGGTAGCCTCGGCGCACCCTCTCGTCGAGGCGGGCCCGACGGTCGCGGTGAGGGTGCTCATTGCCGAGGCGACCCGGGGCCGTAGGCGCTGTGTGGCGCGTGCGCCCGGTGTAGACCGAGGCTTCCCGCATGAATCGGGAAGTCGCGGCATGAGGTTCCGAGGGGTACCCCTGCCTTCGGGAGGCGGAGCTCTCGGCCCGTCGGACCACGGCGCCTTCCAGGAGATTCTTGAGCTCTCCCTGGATTCGCCGCCCCTCGGTGGTTGATGGCTCCGGCATCGCGCGGAGGAGCATTGCTGCTGCAGCCAGGTTCTGGCCAACCCCGCTGGATGCGGGTGGCGGCCGGACCCTGACATCGTCGGCGATGAGGTGCTGGAAGCCCTGGGGTAGATGACGTATTTCTCCGGCTGGAGGTTGGGCCACCCATGCCTGCCCGACGTCCCGGCGGATCGGCTCAAGCGCTCCTGCTCCCTCGTCGAGCCTGGCCTGCACCCCGCGGACTTGCTCGAGCTGTGGGTCATGGCCCCCCGCCTGAACGGGGACCACAGCTAGCTCCCGTGGGATGTCAACGCGAGGCACCGGCCTAGGGAGATCACTGTCCTCCGGCATGCCGAGATGGTTGCCTTCGGTGGGACCCCGTAGATCGACGTGGAAACATTCGCGGCTCGGGCCGCAGTCCTCGTCGCCGAGGCTACGGCTACCGTCGGAACAGTCGGAAAGGCAGTAGTCGCATGCGGTCATAAAGTCCTGCATGGCACTGGGGTTGCCAAGTCCAGAGAAATCCCAATAGAAGCTGGGCTCGTCGTCTTCCTCGGACCCAGAGGGCCCGTAGGTCGAGATGTCCGTTAGTCGGTCCCAAGATGACCGCATACGAGACCCCAAAGGGTTCGGACTCGCCTCTACGGGAGCGTCCGCCAAAGCGAGGCCGCTCGGCGGGTCGGGGCTGAATCCGAAAGGCGTGAGATGGGAATCGGTCGGTACCTCTTGGTCGACGGGCGGTGATGAAGTCACGTCGGGGACTGACTGCACCGTCGTCCCAGGTACGAGGGCGACACCCAGCAAGCCTTCCGCAAGCGTGCCGGCGTCGTCCGTTTGCTCGGAGTTGGCGTGTCGCGAGGAGACGGCGCTCGCCTCCGTCTCAAACGTGAGGTCGATGCCCGACGCGCCCCCTGTTGGAGCGCTGGGGCCGTCGACTCGCTCGACAGTCGACGAGGCACTGCCTCCCGCTTGGCCTTGGTTGCCCCGCCTCCTCCTTCGCTGGTGGGGGAGAGGACGGGGCGAGCTCGAAGGTTGTTCTTCCACCCCGCGGGGAAGACGTCGTCGATTCCGCCGCCGGCGGGCGGGCTGTCGGCCGCTATTGCCACCGTCGCCCGGCGGTGGAATGAGTAAGTATCATGTCATAGCCACCGTCGAGGGACATGAACTCAAGGCTCCCGAAACGGAGCACCGTCCCGGGTCGGAGAGGTTGCTGGAGACTGCCCATTTGGAGCTTGACGAGAAGCTGTTCGTCAACACACAGCAGACCCCTACCTGGCGCGCAAACTGTCGGCGTTCCGAGACCGGGGGGTCCCTAAGCCGACGAGTGAATGTCGCCGCGTGCCCCAGCCCAGATGGGTCGACGCGAGGCCGAGCACGAAGGGGGGAAGTGAGGTGGCCGGAGATGGGCGTGAGAGAGGTGGAAATCCCGCGACCTTCGTGTTCATCCCGCGCCCAGGTCGGGTGCGCTTGCAGTAGGGTTTACAAGCGTCCACGCGGGAGAGGGAGCGAGCGGCCTCACGCGAGCGCCTGTCTCGTCCTCGTCCCCGCGCGGCCAACCCTCTCTAAGAGGGCCCTGGTCCTTCCTTTTATAGGCGTAAGGAGAGGATCCAGGTGTACAATGGGGGGTGTAGCAGAGTGCTACGTGTCTAGCGGGGGAGAGCTAGCGCCCTAAGTACATGCCATTGTGGCAGCCGGAGAGATTTTGGCACCCTGCTGGCGTGATATCGTGGCCGTCGGAGGAGCGCTGGAGCCTGGCGGAGGGACAACTGTCGGAGCTGTTGAGTCCTTGCTGACGTCCTCTTGCTTCCGTAAGGGGGCTGAGAGCCGCCGTCGTCACTGAGTGTGCGGGGCGCCATCATTGCCTATCTGGTGGAGCAAGCCAGATGGGACGCCGGTCTTGTTCCCCGTGGCTCAAGTCAGCTCGGGGTAGGGTGATGATGGCGCCTCCTGTTGACGTGGCCGGTGCGCGCCCTAGGTTGGGCGATGTGGGAGCTCCTCCAAAGCCGAGGTCGAGTCTGTCTTCCGTGGCCGAGGTCGAGTCCGAACCCCTGGGTCGGGCGAGGCGGAGACTGTCGGTTGAGGCCAGGGCGGAGTTCGAGCCCCGGGGTCGGGCGAAGCGGAGTTCGTCATCTTCTGGGGCTGAGCCCGAGTCCGAGCCCTAGGTCGGGCGGAGCGGAGTTCGTCGTCTTCCGGGACTTAGCCCGAGTCCGAGCCCTGGGTCGGGCGGAGCGGAGTTCGTCGTCTTCCGAGACTTAGCCCGAGTCCGAGCCCTGGGTCGGGCGGAGCGGAGTTCGCCGTCTTCCGGGACTTAGCCCGAGTCCGAGCCCTAGGTCGGGCGGAGCGGAGTTCGTCGTCTTCCGGGACTTAGCCCGAGTCCGAGCCCTGGGTCGGGCGGAGCGGAGTTCGCCGTCTTCCGGGACTTAGCCCGAGTCCGAGCCCTGGGTCGGGCAGAGCAGAGTTCACCGTCTTCCGGGACTTAGCCCGAGTCCGAGCCCTGGGTCGGGCGGAGCGGAGTTCGCCGTCTTCCGGGACTTAGCCCGAGTCCGAGCCCTGGGTCGGGCGGAGCGGAGTTTCCTATGGTGTCTGCGGCCGGGCCTGACTGCCTGTCAGCCTCACTCTGTCAAGTGGCACCGCAGTCGGAGTGGCGCAGGCGTCACTGTCTTTCTGTCAGGCCGGTTAGTGGAGCGGCGAAGTGACGGCGGTCACTTCGGCTCTGTCGGCTGCAGGGCGCGCGTCAGGATAAAGGCGTCAGGCTGCCTTCGCATTAAATGCTCCTGCGATTTGGTCGGTTGGCACGGCGATTTTGTCAGTGTTGCTTCTTGGCGAAGACAGGGCCTCGGGCGAGCCGGAAACACGTTAGCCGCTGGAGGGGGGCCTCGGGCGAGGCGGAGATCCTCCGGGGTCGGCTGCCCTTGTCCGAGGCTAGGCTCGGACGAGGCGTGGTCGCGTCCTTCGAATGGACCGATCCCTGACTTAATCGCACCCATCAGGCCTTTGCAGCTTTATGCTAATCGGGGTTACCAGCTGAGAATTAGGAGCCTTGAGGGTACCCCTAATTATGGTCCCCGACAAATTGAGAATCATACCAATTGAAAAACTCTTAAAAATTAGGTGGTGGTGCGGTCCTTTTGCTTTGGGCTAATACTTTCTCCCCCTTTGGCATGAATCGCCAAAAACGGAGTCATTAGAGCCCTTGGAATTACTCTCTCCCCTTAGGTCATAAATAAATAAGTGAGGATTATACCAAAGACGGAGTCCTTTTCTCCCCAAAGATGGAGAGTTGCTTGGAGTGATGGCGAAGGATGAGTTACGGAGTGGAAGCCTTTTGTCTTCGCCGAAGACTCCAATTTCCTTTCAATACACCTATGACTTGGTTTGAAATAGACTTGAAAACACATTAGTCATAGCATATGAAAGAGACATGATCAAAGGTATATGAATGAGCTATGTGTGCAAATCAACAAAAGAAGTTCCTAGAATCAAGAATATTTAGCTCATGCCTAAGTTTGTTAAAAGTTTGTTCATCTAGTTGCTTGGTAAAGATATCGGCTAATTGATCTTTAGTATTAATGTATGAAATCTCGATATCTCCCTTTTGTTGGTGATCCCTTAGGAAATGATACCGAATGGCTATGTGCTTAGTGCGGCTATGCTCAACGGGATTATCCGCCATGCGGATTGCACTCTCATTATCACATAGAAGAGGGACTTTGGTTAATTTGTAACCGTAGTCCCTAAGGGTTTGCCTCATCCAAAGTAGTTGCGCGCAACAATGGCCTGCGGCAATGTACTCGGCCTCGGTAGTAGAAAGAGTACGGAATTTTGCTTCTTTGAAGCCCAGGACACCAAGGATCTTCCCAAGAACTGGCAAGTCCCCGATGTGCTCTTTCTATTGATTTTACACCCCGCCCAATCGGCATCCGAATAACCAATTAAATCAAATATGGATCCCCTAGGATACCAAAGCCCAAACTTAGGAGTATAAACTAAATATCTCAAGATTCGTTTTACGGCCGTAAGGTGAGCTTCCTTAGGGTCGGCTTGGAATCTTGCACACATGCATACGGAAAGCATAATATCCGGTCGAGATGCACATAAATATAGTAAAGAACCTATCATTGACCGGTATACCTTTTGATCGATGGATTTACCTCCCTTGTTGAGGTCGAGATGCCCATTGGTTCCCATGGGTGTTTTGATGGGTTTGGCATCCTTCATCCCAAACTTGCTTAGAATATCTTGAGTATATTTCGTTTGGCTTAGGAAGGTGCCTTCTTGGAGTTGCTTCACTTGAAATCCTAAGAAATACTTAAACTCCCCCATCATAGACATCTCGAATTTCAATGTCATGATCCTACTAAATTCTTCACATGTAGACTCATTAGTAGACCCAAATATAATATCATCAACATAAATTTGGCATACGAACAAGTCATTTTCAAGAGTTTTAGTAAAGAGTGTAGGATCGGCCTTTCCAACTTTGAAGCCATTAGTGATAAGGAAATCTCTAAGGCATTCATACCATGCTCTTGGGGCTTGCTTAAGCCCATAAAGCGCCTTAGAGAGTTTATACACATGGTTAGGGTACTCACTATCTTCAAAGCCGGGAGGTTGCTCAACATAGACCTCTTCCTTGATTGGTCCATTGAGGAAGTCACTCTTCACGTCCATTTGGTAAAGCTTGAAGCCATGGTAAGTAGCATAGGCTAATAATATTCGAATTGACTCAAGCCTAGCTACGGGTGCATAGGTTTCACCGAAATCCAAACCTTCGACTTGGGAGTATCCCTTGGCCACAAGTCGAGCTTTGTTCCTTGTCACCACACCATGCTCATCTTGCTTGTTGCGGAAAACCCACTTGGTTCCTACAACATTTTGGTTAGGACGTGGAACTAAATGCCATACCTCATTCCTAGTGAAGTTGTTGAGCTCCTCTTGCATCGCCACCACCCAATCCGAATCTCGTAGTGCTTCCTCTACCTTGTGTGGCTCAATAGAGGAAACAAAAGAGTAATGCTCACAAAAATGTGCAACACGAGATCTAGTGGTTACCCCCTTATGAATGTCACCGAGGATGATGTCGACGGGGTGATGTCGTTGGATTGCTTGGTGGACTCTTGGGTGTGGCGGCCTTTGCTCTTCATCCTCCTTGTCTTGCTCATTTGCATCTCCCCCTTGATCATTGTCGTCATCTTGAGGTGGCTCATTTGCTTGATCTTCTATTTCATCAATTTGAGCTTCATCCTCATTTTGAGTTGGTGGAGATGCTTGCGTGGAGGAGGATGGTTGATCTTGTGCATTTGGAGGCTCTTCGGATTCCTTAGGACACACATCCCCAATGGACATGTTCCTTAGCGCGATGCACGGAGCCTCTTCATCACCTATCTCATCAAGATCAACTTGCTCTACTTGAGAGCCGTTAGTCTCATCAAACACAACGTCACAAGAAACTTCAACTTGTCCAGAGGACTTGTTAAAGACTCTATATGCCCTTGTGTTTGAATCATATCCTAGTAAAAAGCCTTCTACTGTCTTAGGAGCAAATTTAGATTTTCTACCTCTTTTAACAAGAATAAAGCATTTGCTACCAAAGACTCTAAAATATGAAATATTGGGCTTTTTACCGGTTAGGAGTTCATAAGATGTCTTCTTGAGGATTCAGTGTAGATATAACCGGTTGATGGCGTAGCAGGCGGTGTTGACCGCCTCGGCCCAAAACCGATCCGAAGTCTTATACTCATCAAGCATGGTTCTTGCCATCTCCAATAGAGTTCGATTCTTCCTCTCCACTACACCATTTTGTTGTGGCGTGTAGGGAGAAGAGAACTCATGCTTGATGCCCTCCTCCTCAAGGAAGCCTTCAATTGTGAGTTCTTGAACTCCGTCCCGTTGTCGCTTCTAATTTTCTTGATCCTTAAGCCGAACTCGTTTTGAGCCCGTCTCAAGAATCCCTTTAAGGTCTCTTGGGTATGATATTTTTCCTGCAAAAAGAACACCCAAGTGAAGCGAGAATAATCATCCACGATTACTAGACAGTACTTACTCCCGCCGATGCTTATGTAAGCAATCGGGCCGAATAGATCCATGTGTAGGAGCTCCAGTGGCCTGTCAGTCGTCATGATGTTCTTGTGTGGATGGTGAGCACCAACTTGCTTTCCTGCTTGGCATGCGCTACAAACCCTGTCTTTCTCAAAATGAACATTTGTTAATCCTAAAATGTGCTCTCCCTTTAGAAGCTTGTGAAGATTCTTCATCCCAACATGGGCTAGTCGGTGCCAGAGCCAACCCATGTTAGTCTTAGCAATTAAGCAAGTGTCGAGTTCAGCTCTATCAAAATCTACCAAGTATAGCTAACCCTCTAACACTCCCTTAAATGCTATTGAATCATCACTTCTTCTAAAGACAGTGACACCTATATCAGTAAAAAGACAGTTGTAGCCCATTTGACATAATTGAGATACGAAAAGCAAATTGTAATCTAATGAATCTACAAGAAAAACATTGGAAATGGAATGGTCAGGGGATATAGCTATTTTACCCAAACCTTTGACCAAACCCTGGTTTCCATCCCCGAATGTGATAGCTCGTTGGGGATCCTGGTTTTTCTCATAGGAGGAGAACATCTTTTTCTCCCCTGTCATGTGGTTTGTGCACCCGCTGTCGATGATCCAACTTGAGCCCCCGGAAGCATAAACCTACAAAACATGTTTAGTTCTTGACTTTAGGTACCCAAATGGTTTTGGGTCCTTTGGCATTAGAAACAAGAACTTTGGGTACCCAAACACAAGTCTTTGACCCCTTGTGCTTGCCCCCAACATATTTGGCAACTACTTTGCCGGATTTGTTAGTCAACACATATGATGCATCAAAAGTTTTGAATGAAAAGCTATGTTCATTTGATGCACTAGGAGTTTTCTTCTTAGGCAACTTAGCACGGGTTGGTTGCCTAGAGCTAGATGTCTCACCCTTATATATGAAAGCATGGTTAGGGCTAGAGTGAGACTTCCTAGAATGAATTCTTTTAATTTTGTCCTCGGGATAACCGGCAGGGTATAAAATGTAACCCTCATTATCCTGAGGCATGGGAGCCTTGCCCTTAACAAAGTTGGATAATTTCTTAGGAGGGGCATTAATTTTGACATTGCCTCCCTGTTGGAAGCCAATGCCATCCTTAATGCCAGGGTGTCTCCCTCTATAGAGCATGCTTCTAGCAAATTTAAATTTTTCATTTTCTAAGTCATGCTCAGCAATCTTAGCATCTAGTTTTGCTATATGATCATTTTGTTGTTTAATTAAAGCCATGTGATCATGAATAGCATTAACATCAACATCTCTACATCTAGTACAAATGGAAGTGTGCTCAATGGTAGATGTAGAGGGTTTGCAAGATTTTAATTCTACAACCTTAGCATGCAATATATCATTTTTAGTTCTAAGGTCGGAAATTGTACCATTGCAAACATCTAGTTCTTTAGCCTTAGCAAGCAATTTTTCATTTTCAATCCTAAGGCTAGCAAGAGACATGTTTAATTCTTCAATCTTAGCAAGTAAATCATCATGGTCATTTCTAAGATTGGGAATTGAAACATTACAAGCAATAGAATCAACCTTAGCTAACAAATTAGAATTCTCATTCCTAAGGTTGTCTATAGTCTCATGGCAAGTGCTTAGCTCACTAGATAATTTTTCACATTTTTCAACTTCTATAGCATAAGCATTTTTAACCTTAACATGCTTTTTGTTTTCCTTGATTAGGTAGTCCTCTTGGGTGTCCAAGAGGTCATCCTTCTCATTGATGGCACTAATTAATTCATTTAACTTTTCTTTTTGTTGCATGTTTAGGTTGGCAAAAAGAGTGCGTAAGTTATCTTCCTCATCACTAGAAGACTCATATCTAGTGGAGGATTTAGATTTAACCTTCTTCTTTTTGCCGTGCTTTGCCATGAGGCACTTGTGGCCGACGTTGGGGAAGATAAGGCCCTTGGTGACGGCGATGTTGGCGGCGTCCTCGTCGTCGGAGGAGTCGCTAGAGCTTTCATCGGAGTCCCACTCACGACAAACATGGGCATCGCCGCCCTTCTTCTTGTAGTATCTCTTCTTCTCCTTTCTTCTTCCCTTCTTGTCGTCGCCCCTGTCACTGTCACTAGATATAGGACATTTTGCAATAAAATGACCGGGCTTACCACATTTGTAACACACTTTCTTGGAGCGGGGTTTGTAGTCCTTCCCCCTGCTTTGTTTGAGGATTTGGCAGAAGCTCTTGATGACGAGCGCCATTTCCTCATTGTCGAGCTTGGAGGCGTCGATTGGTTGTCTACTTAGTGTAGACTCTTCCTTCTTCTCCTCCGTCGCCTTAAATGCGACCGGTTGTGCCTCGGACGTGGAGGGGCCATCAAGCTCGTTGATCTTTCGTGAGCCCTTGATCATAAATTCAAAGCTCACAAAATTCCCGATTACTTCCTCGGGAGTCATTAGTTTATATCTTGGATTGCCACAAATTAATTGTACTTGAGTAGGGTTAAGGAAAATAAGAGATCTTAGAATAACCTTAACCACCTCGTGGTCATCCCACTTCTTGCTCCCGAGGTTGCGCACTTGATTCACCAAGGTCTTGAGCCGGTTGTACATATCTTGTGGCTCCTCCCCTTGGCGAAGACGGAAGCGACCGAGCTCCCCCTCGATCGTTTCCCGCTTGGTGATCTTGGTAAGTTCATCACCCTCGTGCGCTGTCTTGAGCACGTCCCAAACTTCCTTGGCGCTTTTTAGTCCTTGTACCTTGTTGTACTCCTCCCTACTTAGAGAGGCGAGGAGTATGGTTGTGGCTTGGGAGTTGAAGTGCTCGATTTGGGCCACCTCGTCCTCATCATAATCCTCATCCCCTACGGATGGTACCTGTGCTCCAAACTCAACAACATTCCAAATACTTTTGTGGAGTGAGGTTAGATGAAATTTCATTAAATCACTCCACCTAGCATAATCTTCACCGTCAAAGGTTGGCGGTTTGCCTAATGGAACGGAAAGTAATGGAGTGTGTCTAGAAGTACGAGGATAATGTAAGGGTATCTTACTAAACTTCTTGCACTCATGGCGCTTAGAATTTATGGAGGGCGCGTCAGAGCCGGAGGTAGAAGGCGATGAAGTGTCGGTCTCGTAGTAGACCACCTTCCTCATCTTCTTTATTTTGTCGCCACTCTGATGCGATTTGTGAGAAGAAGTCATCTTCTCCTTCTTCTTCTCGTACTTCTTTTCCTTGTTGCGGGACTCTCCCGATAGAGCTTTCTCGTTGCTTGTAGTGGGCTTTTTGTCGGTCTCCATCTCCTTCTTAGCGTGATCTCCTGACATCACTTCGAGCGGTTAGGCTCTAATGAAGCATCGGGCTCTGATACCAATTGAAAGTCGCCAAGAGGGGGGGGGGGTGAATAGGGCGAAACTGAAATTTACAAAAATAATCACAACTACAAGCTGGGTTAGCGTTAGAAATATAATCGAGTCCGCGAGAGAGGGTGCAAAACAAATCGCAAGCGAATAAGGAGTGAGACACGTGGATTTGTTTTACCGAGGTTCGGTTCTCGCAAACCTACTCCCCGTTGAGGTGGTCACAAAGACCGGGTCTCTTTCAACCCTTTCCCTCTCTCAAACGGTCCCTCGGACCGAGTGAGCTTTTCTTCTCAATCACTTGGAACACAAAGTTCCCACAAGGACCACCACAAGATTGGTGTCTCTTGCCTCAATTACAAGTGAGTTTGATCGCAATAAAGAATCAAAGAAAGAAGAAAGCAATCCAAGCGCAAGAGCTCGAAAGAACACAAGCAAATCTCTCTCACTAATCACTAGGGCGTTGTGTGGAGTTTGGAGAGGATTTGATCACTTGGGTGTGTCTAGAATTCAATGCTAGAGCTCTTGTAAGTAGTTGAAGTGGGAAAACTTGGATCACTTGAATGTGGGGTGGTTGGGGGTATTTATAGCCCCAACCACCAAACTAGCCGTTTGGTGGTGGCTGACTGTCGTATGGTGCACCGGACAGTCCGGTGCACACCAGACATGTCCGGTGCGCCAGCCACGTCACCAGGCCGTTGGGATTCGATCGTCGGAGCTTCTGACTTCTGGGCCCGCCTGGCTGTCCGGTGTACACCGGACAAGTACTATAGATTGTCCGGTGCACCGTCTCGCGCGTTTCTGACTTCTGCGCGCTTCTGGCGCGCATTAAATGCGCCTGTAGGTGACCGTTGGCGCGAAGTAGCCGTTGCTCTGCTAGTTCACCGGACAGTCCGGTGTACACCGGACATGTCCGGTGAATTATAGCAGAGCAAATTCCCGAAGCTGGCGAGTTCCAGAGCCGCTCTTCCCTGGGGCACCGGACAGTCCGGTGAATTATAGCGGAGCGCCTCTGGATTTTTCCGAAGGTGAAGAGTTCAGCGTGAAGTCCCCTGGTGCACCGAACACTGTCCGGTGGCACACCGGACAGTCCGGTGTGCCAGACCAGGGCACACTTCGGTTATCCCTTGCTCTCTTTGTTGAACCCAATTCTTGGTCTTTTTATTGGCTAAGTGTGAACCTTTGGCACCTGTATAACTTATACACTAGAGCAAACTAGTTAGTCCAATTATTTGTGTTGGGTAATTCAACCACCAAAATCAATTAGGAAATAGGTGTAAGCCTAATTCCCTTTCACTTATCAGTGGCATGGTGTGGAGGCTCACCTCCATGCAGTGAGGCAGGAGCCCGGGGAAACTCTCCAGACCTTCATCTCCCGCTTCACCAAGGTACGAGGAACTATACCCCGTATCTCTGATGCTTCCATCATCACCGCTTTCCGCCAGGGGGTGCATGATGAAAAGATGCTGGAGAAGTTGGCCACGCATGACGTGGAAACTGTCACCACGCTCTTCGCTCTGGCCGACAAGTGCGCCAGGGCCACCGAGGCCCGTGCATGGCACTCGGCACCACAGAACGGGGTTGCCCAGACGGGTGGCTCGGGTGCCATCGCTCAGGATGGCAAAAAGAAGAAGAAGAAGAACCGCGGCTCCTAGAGGCCGCCATCTGCTGCTCCGGTCGTCGCAGCTGCGACTGGGGGCCGAAACGAGCGCAACAAGCGCCCACGGCCGCAGAAGGGTAACATCGGCCCATGCTCTATACACCCCAACAGTCGCCACAGCGCCGCGGAGTGTCGCGAGATCATCGAGCTCGTGAAGCGCGTCAGCAAGCGGCGCGAGCAGACCTCCAAGGACGGCTCCCCTCCTCATCGCCAGCCTAGCAAGGAAAGGGTCGACAGCGGCGAGGTAGCCACGAGAGAACCGGACCTCGGGTATCAGTCACCCGAGGGGGTCCTGAAGGATGTTTTCACCAGAGACTCCGACTTCGGCGATGACAACTAGTCGGGCCACCAGGGAGACCCCGTCCTTCCTGGTCTACGGCGCTGAAGCCTGCCTTCCCCTGGAAACCCTTATGGGCTCCCCACGGGTCCAGTATTTTGACGAGTCTATGCAGGAACAGCTGTGGCGTGAGGACATGGACTTCATCAACGAGTGCAGGTGGCAAGCGGCGACCCAAAATGCACGATACAACCAAGCGCTCGGGCGCCACTGCCAGCGGATCGTGCATAGTAGGGAGCTCGGGGTCCGAGACCTGGTCCTAAGGCGAATCCTAAACCAAGAAGGGCTCCTCAAACTCTCCCCTAGCTGTGAAGGACCCCTCAAGGTGACGGAAGTACGAAGACCCAGGTGTGTCTGTCTTGCCACAACTAAAGGAGTGCCTCTTCCCAACCTCTGGAACATAGAGCATCTCCGTAAGTTCAATCCATAGGAGCAGGTCTGAGAGGTCGGGGTTCCTTCCTTTTTGTAACTAGGTTGTGCATACGTGTATGCCAGCCCGATGAGGTCTGCCCTCATAAGCCCGGCCTGTTGGTCTGCACTCATGCATATCAAGTTATAAAGAAAGGATTTACCCCCTCATATGTGCTCCTATGATGGTTTTATTCTGCTACAGATTCCAGATACTATTATTTTTTTATCTAACCCACCCATACGGTCTTCCACCCTTGCTGGTATGATGACATCCGAATTGAGTAGCCAGGCTTGCAGTTTAGGACCCCTCTACGAAAGCAGGGGGTCCGGCAGCCTGGGGGCCAGTTCTAGAGAATGGGTACTCGTCTCCTAGGGTGGTCCGGAGCTGTGTAGCCACTGATCTTGGTTCCACACCCTAAGCCTGCACGCTCCACCACTCTGCGATGGGTATCCTAGTATTTGGAACTATAGCCCTGTGGGTCCGGGAACCTGGGGTCCGGTTCTAGAGAATGGACGCACGTCCCCTGGGGTGGTCCGGAGCCGTGTAGCCGCTTAGCCTGGTCCCGTACCGTAAGCCTACACGCTCCGCCACTCTGCGATGAGTGTCCTAGTATCTGGAACTGTAATTCAGGGCTTCCAGGCACACAACTTGGCTTCCCAGGCCAAATCCTGTAGGTCCTGTTGCATGAATCAAAGGATGGCTAATACCAGACAATGGGCCCTATGGGTGTGTTACTAACACTTCCTTGCTGAAGCTGTGAACAGGTCCAGGTCCTAGTTGAGGCTGCCTCCTGGGGGCCGGGACACCAACCCTTTCTTAGGTATGCTAGTATCCAGCCTCGACACGTCGAGCCTACATCCCAGGGGGGCCAAGCACCAGGAGAAGAGTTGGTAAAGCCACACACAAGCAAGAACAAATACTGCACAGATAAGAGCTATTTAATTGATGGTTCCCAAAAGTATCTTACAAAAACAAAAGTTATTACATCCGCCTTCAAGCGGGGCCCTAGCCTCATTTCTACAGGTATGAGCTATTCGACATCAGTAGGGTCGCACTGGAAGCGCGCGGCCGCCGTCTCCACGACATCTTGTATGAACTCCCGGGCGACGTCTTCAGTATCAGCAACCGGACCAGCGGTCACCGTTGGAGGCGACGCCGAGGCCATTAAAGCCAAAGAGATGGAGGCGCGAAAGATGGAGCCGTAGCTCAGCTCGCTTCCCACCTCATGGAGTTGGAGCTAGACCAGTTCATGTAGGTGTGCCATGGGACGCTGGTGAAGCTCACGCGAAAGATGGAGCAGCAGCTTAGCTTGCTTTCCACCTTCGGAAGGTCGGTGCGCAACACCCTTTCGTCCGAGCGCTGGCGGAAGAAGCGTCGCCCCCACGAACATCTCGTAGAGGTAGGCGGAGATGACCGCTTGGAGGATGAAGTGGGGCGTGAAGTGCTGAGGTTGGAGGCTGATCTCCTCCAGCAGCAGCACGAAGAAAGACGAGATCGGCAGCGCCAACCCGCATGGGAGGTTGGAGACGAAGAGCACGAACTCCCCAGCGGCAAGATTGCCAAGGGGAGAGGCACCGACACGGATCCTTCCGGCAAACGCCGGCGCACCCCATCCGAGCAGGTTGCGCACCAAGTTGAGTGCCACCTCGGACTGAAAGCACTCGGGAGGGTCTAGCAAGGCCATGGCGGCAGAAGAGCGCGGAGAGCTCGAAGGCGAAAGGGCTTCAAACAAGTGAATCTGAAACACTTGTAAACAAGTGAATCCCATTTGGTCTAAAATAAAGTTTAAAACACTTGTAAATTACAATTACTTATCCTTTACATTTCCGATTTGCAAAAATGACTATGTAGTTTTTAAAATAACTTGTTCAAAAAGACTTGTAAATCTGAAATAGTTATTAATATTAGCCTCAACTTAGCAAAAAATGTTTGATGATGTCGGTACCGTGAAACAGGGGTACCCCTTACTACGGTCTGAAGGCGCGGTGCCCACGCGACTATCTCTAGTCGCGTGGAAGCGGCACCCGACCCCACCACATGGATGACTCGGGGGGCCGCGACGTGGCCAAAGAAGACGATATGCCCCAAGGCATCAGCAGTGGGTCTGGATCCCCATGGGAAAACGTCGGACCCCTGTGTTTATGGACCAGGCCTCCGGGTAAGGTTCGGGACCTCCACGGGCACGAACCGGACCCCTGGGATGAGTCCCGGACCCCTCTGTGTGGGGTCCGGGCCACTCACGATAGGGTCCCAGGATTCTGGGACAAAAAGTACTTGGACCTTGTTCAAGACCTAGCGGGGGTCCAGAGCCGACGCGTGTCCGGACCATGCCGTGTACGCTTCTGCTCCCCACTCAGGTGGAATCCCGATGCTGCCACGAGGCCCACTGCCCATGACGTGAGCTAGCGGGCGAAGCCTGACATAAGGCCTCTGGGCCGTGCGACCTCTGCATTTATTGCGGATAAGCCACGTCGTCTGTCCATTCCACTGGCAGGTGATGTGTCGCCTCAGTATTTAATGAGCCCTGTCACTCCACTAGCAGGCGATGTGCTGCCTTAGCATTAAATGTTCCCTATCCACTCCGCTGACGGACGACGACCAGGCCATCTTACAGGTGGCGTGCCTGTCCATTCCGTTGGCAGGCAATACGCCCATGCTGTCGCATGCGCTGCACTCATCATGACGCGCGTGTTCCAAGGAAGCTGCGGCGGCATATCAACACTGTATGAGCCACGAGCATGATGGCGCTCGGAGTTCACCCTAGCGTTACAGGCATTAGTTGCTTCCTTCCATTTGTCCCTGGGCCCACATGTCCAGGCTCAGTATTCTTGTACGTTCCCCCCTTGAGCTATAAAAAGGAGGGCACACGGCGTTACAAGAGGGGGCTGACTCAGACCCAACTTAGGCTCAAGCTCACTTAGACTCTCGGGCTCACAAGTTCATACAATCTCTCAAGCTCAATACATCACAAAGTGGAGTAGGGTATTATGCTCTGGCGGCCCGAGCCACTCTAAATCCTTGTGTGTTCTTGTGTTCTTCCCGTTTCCACCTAACAGGCAAAATGCTTAGGCCCCTCCTCATCTTAGGATCTAGGGCGGGTGCATTCCGCCACCCGGCCGGAGAATTCCTCTCCGACAGATGACTTTTATAACAACCTCTTTATTCAATTCCTCGTCAAACCTACAAAAAATAACGAAGATACTGAGTAAGCATTGAGACGCAACATAAAAGCATGAGGCTACAGAAATAATATAAGTACACTAATGGGAAATATTTTAGTGAAGCAAATGACTATTGATGAGGAAAATAAAAAATCACGCAAATATAATTTCATCCTTCATGTAAACAACATGCCATCCTTTATGTTAAGTAACAATGCAGGTATTTTTCGAATGATTCAAGTGCATGGCAAAACTTTTCGTTTCACATAATAATTGTTTTCTAATCCAAAAGGAAGATTTTTCTAGAGAAATAACATATGGAAGTTTTCTAGGTTGTGAATTACAATCAAATTCTGAACCATCATGAAAGTGGCAAACATCATGAAGTGCTTATCTTCTAGATGAACAGAATAATTAGAGCTTCAATATTGTTGGCAGACATTGAAAGGGAAATAGGGTTAACCTTTTCCCACAATTAATTTTGGTGGTTGAATGTGTCGGTGTTTTGGGTCCGACCGCACACCCGGGGTTGCCCCTCAAGGTGTTTTAGGAGTAGTTTGGTGTCGCCGACTGTAGCTAAATGGTTCGTGCCTGATGCACGAGGAACGATGGACAATGTTTACAGGTTCGGGCCGCTTGGAAATGCGTAATACCCTACGTCCTGGTGAGTATGCTTTGCGTATGGAATACAAGGTTGCTCTCCACAGCGTAGAAAGTTGAGGTGGATGGTCGAATAGTAATGGGGTCGATCGATCTGATGGGGTGCCCCCTAGGCCTTATATATTCGACCGTGGGGCAATACACGTGGATATGATAACAATGTGCACCTAAAAGATAGTGAACTGTTTGAGTCTATCTTCCTATGATTCTGCCGACCTATCCTCGCCTGGTTCCGTTGCATGGGGCCCTAGCGCGGGAAAGTCGGATCTTCTGTTGTGGTCGCTTGCTCAACGCTGTGGGGCCGTCCGGGCTTGCACCAATCCGGCCTTACATCAATCTGCTTTACTGATTGTCCCTCCCCAAGCCCATGAAGGAATGACCTTACGATTTATTGGGCTCTTGGGCCTCTCGTGAGGTCTTTTACCCTTCCGGTGGACCCGGGGGATATCTGTCCCCCACAAGCCCCCGATCTTTGGGTTGATTTTGAGGTAATCAGCCCAAAGATCCCGGGTCCAGCTTGCAGGTAATTTGGAGAAAAACGATTTCTTACGGTCTCCTTCTGCTTTGATCACTCGTAAACTGGAGCTTTGTTTCATGCTTGTGCCTTAGAGGTCGGCATTTCATATTGTAGGTCCCTGAACTTCATTGCCCCCGAGCTTCGAGTAGATTTTGGAAAATAATCTGCTCGAAGGTCTTCATCAGAAATTATTTTTATTTTACTCTTGTACTTTGGTTGAGGGCCAACCTTGTCTTTAATCTTGTCTTATGCCTTAGAAGTCGGCACTATCTTGGCTTGAAATGGTAATTCATGGGGTGCACCCAATGGGTGTAGCCCCCGAGCTTTGAGTGGATTTTTGAAAATAATCCTCTCGAAGGTCTTCATTTCGTGTCCTTCTGCTGAGAATAATCCTTTCTTTTTTCTGAATGCTTTAGAGGTCAGCATTATGTCATCAATATTATGCTTTAGAGGTTAGCATGTATTTTGTCTTTTGCAGCCGAGTTCGTGATCCGCCCAAATCTTGCTAGGTGGTGTAATTTATTTGCCCTGCGACTGATTGGACATTTGATGGATGTTCCCTGGCTAGTCTTCACGTCGCTTCTGTCGGTCAGGTTTTGTACTTCACTGGCTATATTTGGCTTTCCTTTGATCCTTACTGATATCTCATTTTTGTCTTGAGGCATTCATTGCATGCCCTGCTCGGATGTGACGGTTTTGAAAAATATACTGATAATTCCTGGGCGTCCCCCCAACGGGTGTGGGTAAGGGACGACTTGGTACACTGAGTGTTTTAGCTGGCTGCTTCTGAGTAGTAATGTGATGTGACGGCGAGTGTAATCATATCCCCTGCGCGGTTGACTGGAGTCCCAATGGGTGTTGCTTTGCGTGAAACGGCGTTAGCCGCGTGTCTTTAGACGGGTTGAAGTGTGTATTCAATGCTTCGCGACTGTTCAGTCACCGTGGTTGGAGGTGAGCGGTTGCCTTCTTCTTCTATAAATAATGCCTTTGCCTCTCCGACTTTTTCACATCTCTTGTTGTTCTCTACTGCTTGCTTTCTTCTCCTCCTTTCATTTCCACCATGGGCAAGAACAACAAACGCAAGCGTGAGCCGACTCCTCCATCGGAGGACTTCGGTGATTTGGAGTACTCAGAGGAGGAGTTCTCCTCTGAGTCCGAGGGGTCTCCGGCTCCCATCCCTCTGCGTGAGTCGTCTAACGATTCAGACGACTCCCAGGGGCTTGCGGCGGAGGTCTGGACTTACATCCGGGCCGTCGAGCGCTCCGGGCTCGAGGGTTCGGATGAGTCGGAGTACTCCTCGGACGAGGAGGACTCGTCCGAGGGCGGTGGCGGCGATGGCGACGACGACGACGACGACGACGACGACGGAGGCGGTGGCGGCAATGACGGTGACGACGGCGATGACGGTGACGGCGCCGACAGGGGCAGCAGCAAGGATGGCGACGGCGGCAGCAGCAGGGGCAGCAACAGGGGTGGCAGCGGCAGAGGCAGCAACAGGGCCAGTGGCTAGATGCCACTGGTCCTTAGATGTTAGTATAGTATAGTAAAATAATGTAGTAGTATCTAGTAGTGTAGAGTAGTATAGTGTAGCGTAGTAGTAGTAGTAGTAGCAGTAGGGAAGTATCAACTCATAATGAGTTGATTTGTAAGTATGCCAACTTCCCTTAATGAAGAATGGTTTCGTCTCCTCTGTGTCGATTATCTTGCTGTTGTGTTTGTGGCATAACTTAGAGTTTTTGAATTATCCCTCCGCCCGCCTTATTTATGAAGTTGACTCCTTTGGGATAGTAATTAAATAACTCGGGCATCACATCGACACTTTTAGGGGTGATGGCCGAGCTATTATGTAACACCCCTGGTGTTACTATAACTAAAACTTGAGCACGGCATCATGAGCATGGGCATGGCATATGTTTGACACACACCTAGAGTGCATTCACTAGGCAAAAATTTCAAACAAGTTGTATTGTTTTACTGTTTTACAAATAGGACCCTGGTTTAAGGACTTAACCCTAAATAGTGGTTAAAGGGGTAAAACTTAACCTAGGTTGAGAAAAACTTTAGGGCTTGTGATAAAAGTCATAAAATATCCCCAAACACTAAGTTGAATCACATTTATACCCTTGGGATATCAAAGATCTCAAATAGAACCCTGGAAAACCCAAAGTCCAAACCCTAGGGACCTATGTGCAAAATTGATGCACAATTGGACTAAAGTGTAAAAATTAGTATGTTTTAAACCATAAAGTCATTTGGTCCACATTTGAGGAGATTTACAAGCAAAACCCTTGGTTTTGGACTTATTTGCAAAATGGACCCTATTGAGTTCTAAACTAAGTCTGGAATTTCAAAGTTTTGGCTCAACTTTGGGGCTTTGTAACTTGCAAAGTATAGGGTTTTTGCCCTAGGTCACCACATCAAAGTTGAAGACCAATAATAGGAGAACAACTTTGCTAAAGGGTGCAAGCATAGTTGTTATGAGAAATTGAGAGAAAAACCCAATTAAAGTTGGACTGTCAGACTGCCTGAAGTCTGAATTTTCAGAAACAGTGTGTTAGGATGAACTTTGAGCTCGATTTCGAATGGGATTCAGTGACTATTTGATAGTGAGTTCCATGGCAAAGTTGAAGATGGACTATAGGTCTATAAACTTGATGCAGAGAATTGAATCAGTTACCACAACAAATTTGGAGAAAATTTAAGTTAAACATCGACTGTCAGGCTCTGATGAACACATGGCCATGGTACAGTGACCAAGCAGATAAGATCGCCAGCAGGACCTCCCTCGCCGTCGACGACTCCCTCCGCCGCGATTCGTGCCGTGGTCATGGTGATGTGTGCCCGAGCTGATCCGTTAACGTTCATGCCACGTCGCCGAGGATAAGTCCGGCTGGTAAAACAATCCCGACCACCGTACATGCGCCGTCGCAGTGGAAAACGATAGGAACGCCGGTGACCGCCGCTTCCCGGCCTTATGCCGCGTGTCCAAGCCTTTCCACCGCGTCGCCAAGACCCCCTCTACCCGTCCCATCACCGCCGGAGAGCTTGCCACGGCAGTAGCCACGAATTCATCGCACCTGTGTTCTTCCCTATCTCCGGCCGCCGCTCATCTTCACCCAAATTGAGCACCACCGCCCGCGAACACTATAAATTGAGGGCAGGGCTAGTTACGCCATGAAATTGTGAAGCTATCGCACCCGCTCCCACACCCGATTGTCCACCAGCTCGCCCGAATTTCTAATTGCCCCCAAATCGGTTCTCCGCCGCTGTGAATCGAGCTCACCGCGGCCAGCCTTCTCCAGGTCCGCTCATCCTCTTCTCATCCCTGTTCTAGCATCCTTACATGTTGGTGATGCTCCCCGACCAATTTAATTGAACCAAACCGCCTTGGATCGCCGAGAACACGATCCCCAAGCCGCCATGCTCTCGGTCACCGTGGCCGGAGCTCCCTAGTCCACCATTAGTGCGATTGAGTTAGGGGAAATGGTCTGGCTAACCCCAATTTCGTGTCCACCGCTCGGAGAGCTCAGCCGCTGCCCCAATCGGCCGGTCTGCTGCTCGCCGGAGCACGGCCGTGCTTGAACGCCGTCGGGGACCGCAAGTTGTGAATTGACAGAACCCCGAGGGCTTTTTCGTGAACGGTCAGCGACTCAAAACAATAGTGAATGGCCCTGTTTCGGTTTAGCTGTTAAGCCAGGGTCCTCGGTGCAAAACTACCGCGGGCGCGCGCGCGTGGGCAGGTTTCTGCTGATAGTGGGCCGACCTGGGCTGGTTTCGGCCCAGTGCTGTTCACTGTTTGTCTTTTTCTTTTATTCCCAGAGCCAAAACAATTATAGAAAATGGTAGGAAAATGATAAAATTGTGAAACCAATTTTCCTAGGATCCTTATTTTCCCTAGAATTTTATAAAAATAAGTTTGTGATTTTTAGTTGTAATAGGGAATTTTAGGATATTTAAAATAGCCCAAACCAATGGTTCTGGATTTTTAGAAAATAAATAATAAGTCCAAAATTCCCCAAACTTTTTATGTGAGCTTTTCACATTAGAAGCCATGGGTAGAATTTGGGTTGATTTGGACCTTGTTTGATCACAAAACCCAAAACCACCCCCCCTGCCCCATGAACTCCTTTACCGACTCCGGAAACCCTAAGTTCCCGGAACTCCGTGAAGGAAAGTTGTACTCAAGACATAACTAATAAGTTTATGCTACCTTTGCATCCTCATGAGCATTCCATGACATCCATTCTTATGCATGTTTATGATTATATTAGAACAAGAAGAAGAAGAAGAAGTTTCCGAAGAGGGGATACCACCCACCTCTGATCCCCAGGCAGACAACTGCTTTTATTTTGATATCTGTGGATCCGAGCCCGACACCTCTGATAACAAAGGCAAGCCCCGGTGCATTTGCCACCTCCCTTGATGTTTTTAAAATCTTTATCACTTGTTTGATGCATTAGGTGATAGGAGTTGATTGATTAAACAATTCCTGCATTACTTTCCTTGATCTTGATTACCCTCCTTGAAATCCTGTTTTTACAAAAAGGTTTTACTTTGCTTAGTATTGCTTTAGAAAAACAAAAGGATTTGTTTTACAAAAGATGTTTGGCAAAGTGGGAGGGATGTTTTTGGAAAATAAAACTTGATGGTGGATCCATCACGGCCGTGATGGATTCAACATCGGAAAAGATGTACCTCTGTCAGGTACCAAACTTTGGGTTTGAAATGGTTAAGCTGAGACCGGGCGGGTGACTTGCACGAGAAGAGAGTCTCGGTGTAGTGTCTCCGTCTGAGTCGATTAAGGACCGCCTCGATGTAGGCCTGCTGACCGAGGACCCTTTAACTGGTCACATGCCTCGTCATGGGTAAGCCTTGCCTCGGGTAGACTAAGGCCGGAATAAGATAACACGAAATGGGAGTGGAGCGGTGGCGAGAGTAGCGTGTACCCTCCGTGGCAAGAGGCTGGACGGTGGTGTATCTGTGCTCTCGGTTTGCGTGAACCTGATCCGGTCTTAAGAACCCCGGTGGCGGGTTGACATATGCAAGGGTTAAGTGCTACATATGTCGTGTGATTGGAGATCCTCAGCTGAGTATAATCGATTCGGATCGCCGTACCTCCGCGGTTATGGAGACTTGGCCACTGACTTACACGTAGCATTCCACTAAAGATGATGGGTTTTTGGTTAAGAAATTGGCTAGTGCAGGACCAGTGATTGAACTAGGGTAGAAAAGAACTCTAGTGCAGGTAATTTTACCTAACTTGACAAATAAAATTGGATTTTTAAGGATCCACTTTAGTAAGCATTTCTGCAAAACAGAGTCTTTGACTATTGAGAAGCCTTACCTTGACTCCCATATATCCAGCATACCCTTGAGAGTCTTTTCCTTAGTCGGGTAAGACTTGCTGAGTAATCCCATACTCAGGGTTTATCCCTTTGTTGTTTTTAGGTGGGGAAGTAGCAGACTTCTGCTGCTTCTGTGCTAAGGTGGTTCCCAAGGATGAAACCCAAGACTAAAGTGCGGGAGGACTCGGTCCTCCATCTTAAGATCTTTTGTTTTTAGTTCTTCGGGAGAGGTTTGTGTCTCCCTGGTTTGTATAATTATTACTTTTATGCACTCGTTTTTAGAACTGGTCTGTAATAACTTAACTTGAGCTTACTTTGGAAATAAATGTAAGATTATGTAATCGCTTCCGCATATCTTTATCTCCGATGATCTGTAATGTCTGCAAGACGGGTGAAACGTTCCTGGTGAGGTAAGGAAAGATACCGACCTTGTCAAGTAACTTAGGAACATCTACAGGGTGTCTGATGTCTGTTAGACAAGGACAACTGTAGGTGGGCCTGATTACTTGGGAGGTTCCGTCACAGCTGGTATCGGAGCATAGCCCTTCTTTGCAGATATTCCAGGGCATCTTCAAAAGATTTTCAAAAGTCTTACCTAAAGATTCTTTTCTCTTCTTATCTAAGTATTCTAAAGAGTTTATCTTAAAGACCAGGTAGGAAGAGTGCAATGTATAGAAGGTTGAATCAACCAAGGTTGATTCTGTACTTACTCATGCATCATGCTAAGAATCATACTAATAAATTTCCCCTTTAGAAAATGCCGCCGCGCACAAGAAAGACCGCGCGTAAGTCGACTGGACCACTTGGAGTGCCTCGACATCAGCTTGCTCCGCGAGATGTAGATAGTAGTAGCGGGAGCAATGATCCTATAGGGGATCTAGAAGCAGAAGTAAGCAGGCTCCAATTGGAACTCCACCGCAGGACAACTATATGGATTGGAGATGGTGACCGTATAAATGAGTTACGAGCAGACGTTCGCCATCTACAAGACCAGCTGGCCGATCGGGATTTGGCACTCGATTCCCTGCTCTGCCAAGTTCTTCAACTGGATGTTTTAACTGTGGCAAATCTGGGCATTTTATTAAAGATTGCCCCTATCCTCGGCAAAATCAAGCTAATAATCAGCAAGGATCGGGAAGTCCAGCTCCAGGCAAGGGAAGTACTTCGGGCAAGAATACCAAGAAAACAGGGCGAGTATATTATACACAAGTGGCTACCACACCGGAGGGAGAGCCGGTGATGATGGGTACGTTCCCTGTGGCCAGCCACCCTGCAATAATTCTTTTTGATTCTGGTGCTTCGCATACCTTCATTAGCAAGACATTTGTGGAGCAACATCACATTACATGTCATGAATCAAAAGAGGGTTTTAAAATTCATTCACCTGGGGGATACATTTTTACTAAAGAAGTGGCCTATGGAGTGCCAGTAACTATGGCCGAACGGAACTTTCCTGCTAATATGATTGTTCTAAGAGGCCAGGATATAGATGTAATTTTGGGGATGAATTGGTTAACCCAACACAAGGCAGTACTCAACACTGAACTCAGAACCGTCAGGTTGAGTTATAATCAAGAAGAAATTCTCTTATCTCTCCCCAAGACCAATCCAGCCAAAGCTTCTGGTAGAATCTTTGAAGCCATTGTACCGGAGATCAAGAACATTCCGGTAGTATGTGAGTTTCCAGATGTGTTTCCGGAAGATTTGCCTGGACTGCCCCCTGAAAGAGATGTTGAATTCGTAATTGAGCTAAAACCCGGTACGGCTCCCATTTCCCGAAGATCGTACCGTATGCCCCCTAATGAGTTAGCAGAATTGAAGATTCAATTACAAGATCTGCTGAATAAGGGATTTATCCGGCCAAGCTCGTCCCCGTGGGGTTGTCCCGCCATCTTTGTGAAGAAGAAGGATCAAACCTTGCGCATGTGCGTGGACTATCGGCCCCTAAATGAGGTCACCATCAAGAATAAGTACCCTCTTCCAAGGATTGATATCTTATTTGATCAACTGACTGGGGCGAGGGTGTTTTCCAAAATTGATCTCAGGTCGGGCTATCATCAAATCCGTATCCGGCCCGAGGATATACCGAAGACCGCATTTACTACGCGGTATGGCTTATTTGAGTACTTGGTAATGTCTTTCGGGCTCACTAATGCTCCTGCCCACTTCACCTATTTAATGAACTCGGTGTTCATGCCCGAGTTAGACAAGTTCGTGGTGGTCTTCATCGATGATATTTTGATATATTCTAAAAATGAAGAGGAGCATGCTCAGCACTTACGAATTGTATTGACGCGCCTGAGGGAACATCAGCTGTATGCCAAGTTCAGCAAGTGCGCGTTCTGGCTGGAGGAAATTCAATTTCTGGGGCACGTGTTATCAGCCAAGGGAATTGCGGTAGATCCTAGCAAGGTCAAGGATATTCTGGAGTGGAAACCTCCAACAACTGTTCACCAAGTCCGGAGTTTTCTTGGACTCGCAGGATATTATCGCAGATTCATACCTGATTTTTCTAAGCTTGTGAAGCCAATCACAAGTTTATTGAAGAATGATACTAAATTCAATTGGTCTTCTAAATGTAATGAAGCCTTTGAGGAATTGAAGACACTATTGACCACTGCTCCGGTATTGGCTCAACCGGACATCACTAAACCTTTTGATGTCTATTGTGATGCGTCAGGCAGTGGACTCGGCTGTGTGCTAATGCAAGAAGGCCGAGTAATTGCGTATGCTTCAAGGCAGTTACGCCGACACGAAGAGCATTATCCAACACATGATCTCGAGCTAGCTGCTGTGGTTCATGCCCTGAAAATATGGCGTCACTATCTACTAGGAAATATCTGCCACATATATACAGATCATAAGAGTTTGAAGTATATATTTACCCAGTCAGAGTTAAACATGAGGCAAAGACGATGGCTTGAGCTCATTAAAGACTATGAACTGGAAATCCATTATCACCCAGGCAAGGCCAATGTGGTGGCAGATGCATTGAGTCGTAAGACTACCTGCCACTGTCTTATGGTAAAGACCTCCGAAAACACTTTGTGTCAGGACATGGAGAAGTTAAACCTGGGGATAATCCAGCAAGGGACTCTGAATCAACTAAAGCTTGAGTCAACCATTTTGCAAAGGATAATTGATGCTCAAAGGGATAATCTGGGCATGGAGCACATACGCGAGAAGATAAGGGCTGGAACAGCCCAATGTTTCAAGGAAGATGATCAAGGTGTGTTATGGTTTAATAACCGCATAGTAGTGCCGAAGAATGAAGAACTCCGCCAGCAAATTTTAGATGAGGCGCATCTTAGTCGCTATTCCATTCATCCGGGAAGCACTAAGATGTATCATGATCTGAAACAACACTACTGGTGGACGAAGATGAAGATTGAAATTGCACGCTATGTGGCTAAGTGTGACACTTGCAGACGTGTCAAAGCCATACACATGAAAACTGCTGGTCCATTACAATCGTTGCCGATCCCAACATGGAAATGGGAAGATATCAGCATGGACTTCATTGTGGGATTGCCCAGGACTGCAAAAGGGTACGACTCTATCTGGGTGATTGTTGATCGACTTACAAAGGTTGCTCATTTTCTGCCGGTCAAGACAAATTCCCCGGTTACTGTCTACGCCCAATTGTATATTGCTCGTATTCTTAGTCTGCATGGTGTTCCAAAGACCATAGTGTCGGATCGTGGATCTCAATTTGTAGCCAAGTTTTGGGAAGCACTTCACCAATCTTTGGGTACTAAGTTACTCCACAGTTCGGCCTACCATCCCCAAACCAGTGGACAGACTGAGAGAGTGAACCAAATACTTGAAGATATGTTACGGGCATGTGTCCTGGATTTCTCAACAAAGTGGGATGAATGCTTACCTTTGGCGGAGTTTTCATACAATAACAGTTATCAGGAAAGTATCAAGATGGCACCTTTTGAAGCTTTATATGGGCGACGGTGTCGAACTCCGCTAAATTGGTCTGAACCTGGAGAAAGATATTTCTTTAGGCCTGATATGGTAAAAGAAACCGAAGAAAAGGTTCAGAAAATAGTTCATAATATGAAGAAAGCTCAGACTCGACAAAAGAGTTATGCAGACAAACGGCGAATGCCCTTATTCTTCTTAGAAGGAGACTACGTCTACTTAAAGGTTTCACCAATGAAGGGAGTATCGCGTTTCGGGATAAAGGGAAAACTTGCACCCAGGTACATTGGTCCATTTCCTATTCTTCAAAGATATGGGCCAGTAGCGTATCAACTCCAACTCCCCGAAACATTGTCTGCCGTGCATAATGTGTTCCACGTGTCACAATTGAAGAAGTGTCTTCGGGTTCCCGATCGAACCGTTGAAGTGACTGATGTTGTCCTGGAACCAGATTTAACGTACTCGGAACATCCCATTCGAGTTCTGGATCAAAAGGACAGGGTTACCCGGAGAAAGACTCTCAAGTTTTATAAAATACAGTGGAACCAGCATTCGGAAGATGAGGCTACATGGGAAACCCAAGATTTCTTAGATAAGAATTTCCCAGGCTTTCTAGCCTCTTGTAAATTGTAAAGTTTGTATAGCTGTGTAATAAAGGAATGAACCCCCACACCACCCCTGCCTTGTACCAGAAATAAGGAAATAAAAATATGACACATTTCCTTTTCCATTACTCACCCTAGGACTTTAAATCTCGGGACGAGATTCTTTTATGGGGGGAAGGATGTAACACCCCTGGTGTTACTATAACTAAAACTTGAGCATGGCATCATGAGCATGGGCATGGCATATGTTTGACACACACCTAGAGTGCATTCACTAGGCAAAAATTTCAAACAAGTTGTATTGTTTTACTGTTTTACAAATAGGACCCTGGTTTAAGGACTTAACCCTAAATAGTGGTTAAAGGGGTAAAACTTAACCTAGGTTGAGAAAAACTTTAGGGCTTGTGATAAAAGTCATAAAATATCCCCAAACACTAAGTTGAATCACATTTATACCCCTGGGATATCAAAGATCTCAAATAGAACCCTGGAAAACCCAAAGTCCAAACCCTAGGGACCTATGTGCAAAATTGATGCACAATTGGACTAAAGTGTAAAAATTAGTATGTTTTAAACCATAAAGTCATTTGGTCCACATTTGAGGAGATTTACAAGCAAAACCCTTGGTTTTGGACTTATTTGCAAAATGGACCCTATTGAGTTCTAAACTAAGTCTGGAATTTCAAAGTTTTGGCTCAACTTTGGGGCTTTGTAACTTGCAAAGTATAGGGTTTTTGCCCTAGGTCACCACATCAAAGTTGAAGACCAATAATAGGAGAACAACTTTGCTAAAGGGTGCAAGCATAGTTGTTATGAGAAATTGAGAGAAAAACCCAATTAAAGTTGGACTGTCAGACTGCCTGAAGTCTGAATTTTCAGAAACAGTGTGTTAGGATGAACTTTGAGCTCGATTTCGAATGGGATTCAGTGACTATTTGATAGTGAGTTCCATGGCAAAGTTGAAGATGGACTATAGGTCTATAAACTTGATGCAGAGAATTGAATCAGTTACCACAACAAATTTGGAGAAAATTTAAGTTAAACATCGACTGTCAGGCTCTGATGAACACATGGCCATGGTACAGTGACCAAGCAGATAAGATCGCCAGCAGGACCTCCCTCGCCGTCGACGACTCCCTCCGCTGCGATTCGTGCCGTGGTCACGGTGATGTGTGCCCGAGCTGATCCGTTAACGTTCATGCCACGTCGCCGAGGATAAGTCCGGCTGGTAAAACAATCCCGACCACCGTACATGCGCCGTCGCAGTGGAAAACGATAGGAACGCCGGTGACCGCCGCTTCCCGGCCTTATGCCGCGTGTCCAAGCCTTTCCACCGCGTCGCCAAGACCCCCTCTACCCGTCCCATCACCGCCGGAGAGCTTGCCACGGCAGTAGCCACGAATTCATCGCACCTGTGTTCTTCCCTATCTCCGGCCGCCGCTCATCTTCACCCAAATTGAGCACCACCGCCCGCGAACACTATAAATTGAGGGCAGGGCTAGTTACGCCATGAAATTGTGAAGCTATCGCACCCGCTCCCACACCCGATTGTCCACCAGCTCGCCCGAATTTCTAATTGCCCCCAAATCGGTTCTCCGCCGCTGTGAATCGAGCTCACCGCGGCCAGCCTTCTCCAGGTCCGCTCATCCTCTTCTCATCCCTGTTCTAGCATCCTTACATGTTGGTGATGCTCCCCGACCAATTTAATTGAACCAAACCGCCTTGGATCGCCGAGAACACGATCCCCAAGCCGCCGTGCTCTCGGTCACCGTGGCCGGAGCTCCCTAGTCCACCATTAGTGCGATTGAGTTAGGGGAAATGGTCTGGCTAACCCCAATTTCGTGTCCACCGCTCGGAGAGCTCAGCCGCTGCCCCAATCGGCCGGTCTGCTGCTCGCCGGAGCGCGGCCGTGCTTGAACGCCGTCGGGGACCGCAAGTTGTGAATTGACAGAACCCCGAGGGCTTTTTCGTGAACGGTCAGCGACTCAAAACAATAGTGAATGGCCCTGTTTCGGTTTAGCTGTTAAGCCAGGGTCCTCGGTGCAAAACTACCGCGGGCGCGCGCGCGTGGGCAGGTTTCTGCTGATAGTGGGCCGACCTGGGCTGGTTTCGGCCCAGTGCTGTTCACTGTTTGTCTTTTTCTTTTATTCCCAGAGCCAAAACAATTATAGAAAATGGTAGGAAAATGATAAAATTGTGAAACCAATTTTCCTAGGATCCTTATTTTCCCTAGAATTTTATAAAAATAAGTTTGTGATTTTTAGTTGTAATAGGGAATTTTAGGATATTTAAAATAGCCCAAACCAATGGTTCTGGATTTTTAGAAAATAAATAATAAGTCCAAAATTCCCCAAACTTTTTATGTGAGCTTTTCACATTAGAAGCCATGGGTAGAATTTGGGTTGATTTGGACCTTGTTTGATCACAAAACCCAAAACCACCCCCCCTGCCCCATGAACTCCTTTACCGACTCCGGAAACCCTAAGTTCCCGGAACTCCGTGAAGGAAAGTTGTACTCAAGACATAACTAATAAGTTTATGCTACCTTTGCATCCTCATGAGCATTCCATGACATCCATTCTTATGCATGTATATGATTATATTAGAACAAGAAGAAGAAGAAGAAGTTTCCGAAGAGGGGATACCACCCACCTCTGATCCCCAGGCAGACAACTGCTTTTATTTTGATATCTGTGGATCCGAGCCCGACACCTCTGATAACAAAGGCAAGCCCCGGTGCATTTGCCACCTCCCTTGATGTTTTTAAAATCTTTATCACTTGTTTGATGCATTAGGTGATAGGAGTTGATTGATTAAACAATTCCTGCATTACTTTCCTTGATCTTGATTACCCTCCTTGAAATCCTGTTTTTACAAAAAGGTTTTACTTTGCTTAGTATTGCTTTAGAAAAACAAAAGGATTTGTTTTACAAAAGATGTTTGGCAAAGTGGGAGGGATGTTTTTGGAAAATAAAACTTGATGGTGGATCCATCACGGCCGTGATGGATTCAACATCGGAAAAGATGTACCTCTGTCAGGTACCAAACTTTGGGTTTGAAATGGTTAAGCTGAGACCGGGCGGGTGACTTGCACGAGAAGAGAGTCTCGGTGTAGTGTCTCCGTCTGAGTCGATTAAGGACCGCCTCGATGTAGGCCTGCTGACCGAGGACCCTTTAACTGGTCACATGCCTCGTCATGGGTAAGCCTTGCCTCGGGTAGACTAAGGCCAGAATAAGATAACACGAAATGGGAGTGGAGCGGTGGCGAGAGTAGCGTGTACCCTCCGTGGCAAGAGGCTGGACGGTGGTGTATCTGTGCTCTCGGTTTGCGTGAACCTGATCCGGTCTTAAGAACCCCGGTGGCGGGTTGACATATGCAAGGGTTAAGTGCTACATATGTCGTGTGATTGGAGATCCTCAGCTGAGTATAATCGATTCGGATCGCCGTACCTCCGCGGTTATGGAGACTTGGCCACTGACTTACACGTAGCATTCCACTAAAGATGATGGGTTTTTGGTTAAGAAATTGGCTAGTGCAGGACCAGTGATTGAACTAGGGTAGAAAAGAACTCTAGTGCAGGTAATTTTACCTAACTTGACAAATAAAATTGGATTTTTAAGGATCCACTTTAGTAAGCATTTCTGCAAAACAGAGTCTTTGACTATTGAGAAGCCTTACCTTGACTCCCATATATCCAGCATACCCTTGAGAGTCTTTTCCTTAGTCGGGTAAGACTTGCTGAGTAATCCCATACTCAGGGTTTATCCCTTTGTTGTTTTTAGGTGGGGAAGTAGCAGACTTCTGCTGCTTCTGTGCTAAGGTGGTTCCCAAGGATGAAACCCAAGACTAAAGTGCGGGAGGACTCGGTCCTCCATCTTAAGATCTTTTGTTTTTAGTTCTTCGGGAGAGGTTTGTGTCTCCCTGGTTTGTATAATTATTACTTTTATGCACTCGTTTTTAGAACTGGTCTGTAATAACTTAACTTGAGCTTACTTTGGAAATAAATGTAAGATTATGTAATCGCTTCCGCATATCTTTATCTCCGATGATCTGTAATGTCTGCAAGACGGGTGAAACGTTCCTGGTGAGGTAAGGAAAGATACCGACCTTGTCAAGTAACTTAGGAACATCTACAGGGTGTCTGATGTCTGTTAGACAAGGACAACTGTAGGTGGGCCTGATTACTTGGGAGGTTCCATCACATATTATTGTCAACATTTGCGCCTTTGAGATAGCGTCCGAGTGGTGACGAAGCCATGTCAGCGTCGGAATGACTGATGACCGCGCCGACGCTTTTAGAGGTAAAGAGCCGAGTGACTTATGACGTCGTCAGCGTCTTAGAGGTAACCGCCGAGCGACTGAAACGACATCGACGTTTTAGAGGTAACTGCCGAGTGACTCGACGACATCGGTGTTTTAGAGGTAACTGCCGAGTGACTTGATGACATCGACGTTTTAGAGGTAACTGCCGAGTGACTCAATGACATCGGCATTTTAGAGGAAACTGCCGAGTGAGAACGGGCTGCGCCGGCCATGTTGAGGGTAATAGCCGAGTGATGATGTGGCACACCGGTGTTTTGGAAGTGACCGCCGGGTGACAACGTGGCACACTGGTGTTTTGGAAGTAACTGCCGGGTGCTGACTGGGCGCTTTCGGAAACGGCATCTGACTCGGGAATATCCCATAAGTACTGCGCTTTTAGCCGCCTCTGCTTTCCGTGCCCTAGTTCTTGCTTTCCTGCCTCCAAATCCTCTCTGCAATTCGGCTCTCGCTCTGTTCGCCAGTAGAGTTGAGATGGCGCCCAAGAGGAAGGCCTCGAGTTCATCCGCCGCGGTGATTCCCCCAATCGACACCAACAGTCAGTTGCCTTTCGCAGGTAACCACATGTCTGTTGTCTCCGAGCCCGACCTTCTCCACCTCGTGTCCATCGGGGTCCTTCCCCCGAGGGAGCTCTGTTCTTGGCGGATTTGTCATGGGGTCACTGTCCCGACAGAGGATACCCATGAGTCCGTAATTTACGTTCCTTTTCTTCTCCGCGGTCTCGGTCTTCCCATTTCTCCCTTTTTCTGCGGCCTCCTTGATTTCTATTGTCTTAACCTGACCCATCTGAATCCTAATTCCATTCTGCAAATTTCCATTAACATTCATTTGTGCGAAGCTTTTCTTGGCGTGCTGTCACATTTTGGGTTGTGGAAGTACTTGTATCACTGTCGCCCTGGGATGGCCGGGGGGCAGCATCAGCTGGTTGGGGGTGCTAGTTTGGAGATGCGCCGTGGGAGGAAGACTGAGTATCTTGAAATCCCTCTCAAAGACAGTATCAAGGGATGGCGCTTGGAATGGTTTATTGTTGAGAACCATGGAAATTCTCTCCCCACACGGTCGGGAAGACAGCCGGATGTTCGCACTCCGAGTTGGACCGAGTCCCCCACGGATCAGGAGGTAACTGAGGCGGGGGCTTTGCTAGCTGAAGTTGGACTGCTGAAAGAGAGGGGTCTGACTGCTGAGGCTGTGGTTGCTGATTTTGTTTTCAAGAATATTCAGCCGTTGAAAGACAGGGCATACCCGGCTTATCTGTACCGAGGCCTAGCTGACTCAACTCGGGTTACCAACAGAAGAATTCCCTCTGTAGACTTGGTGAACCGACTTGAGATGATTCTTATAGGCAAGGTATCAAATGTTGGTGCCCCAGTGGCATACTCAGCATGTAACCTGCCTCCTCCCAAGGCCTTCACTCTTTTTGTGTCGAATCCACCTGTCGCTGATGGCGGTTTGGGCCTTAGAGTGCGGCCCTCTGCCGAAGAGGTTAACACTTTGGTTTCCTCACTCGGGGAAATTCCTGATGATGAACGTCAGGTCCACTTTGAGGTGCCTTTGGATCCTAGTGAAGCAGAAATAAGTGCTATGCTTGACTTGCTGGCTGAGGACTCTTCAGATGCTGCTTCTGCCGGGACATTGGTGGTGGCGCCTCTCCCAGAAGCTGGTATAACCTTGGATATTCAGAAGCCTGCCAGTGCTCGCCCGAGACGCCCTTGTCGAGCCAATCAACTTGATCCTTCTGCTTATGAGCAGAAAAAGAAAAAGAGACACCTCCGGCGAGTATCTAGTTTGGATCGGGACGTTGGTCCTTCGGTTCCTGCTGCTGAAGAAGTGCCTATGCCTGAATTTACTGATGCTGACCCCAATAGGGGTGCTCCATCTGCTGCTGATCCCAATGGGTGTGCTCCATCTGCTGCTGATCCCAATGGGTGTGCTCCATCTGCTGCTGATCCCAATGGGTGTGCTCCATCTGCTGCTGGTCCCAGTGGGGGTATTGTTTGTGTTGTTGGTGAAAACGACGGGGAGGAAGAAGATGAGGTCCCTCTGACTCGGAAGAACAGTCGGCAGTATGTCGCCAGTGGTGAAAGTAGTGGAGTTCCTTCTCCTGCTTTGTCTGCTCTCATTGGTCTGCAAGAATTGTCCCTGGCGAATTTTGATCAGACTCTTGAAGATATGGTTCCAGAGGATTTGTTATCAGAGCCAGCGGATGATGTTTGTGCTGATGTGCTCGATGTTGGGATGAGGTCATCCCGCGCCTCATCGACCTTAGAGCGCAGTCTTGAGGGTCAGGAGACTGACTTGGATCATCTTGATCCTATGGAAGTAACTAAGGGGCCTTCAGCCTTAGAGGCGGCTACTGTAGAGAACTTGGCCCTCAAGGATGGTGTTGACGCTTGCCCAGCCCCCGAGGGTGTTGCCGAGGATGACTCGGCTCGGGTGGGAAGCGCAAGCCACTGCCCAGCCCCCGAGGGTACTGCCGGAGATGATCCGGCTCAAGTGGGCAGCGCAGACTATGACCCAGCCCCTGAGGGTGTCCGAGCGAGGTCTCCCTCTTGTACTTCCATGGACGTTCATGCGGGATCGTCTCCGCACTCCGGCTGCATGGTGGTAGCCCAAGCCTTGGACCAGGGAGTCGCTTTAGAGGGCAGCGTTCCCGCTGACCAAGTTTTGGGCTCTGTTGATGGCACTGAGTTGGTTCCTGCTGGTTCGTTGCAAGCTGCTTCGGGTGGCGACCTTACGCCCGGTCATCAATTGATCTCTCACGATTTGGGAGTCCCTTCGTTCTTCTCCAATCTCCAGGTACTGTGGTATATTTTAGCTTGACTTTTACACCGCCTGTACTGCTGTTGTTACGCTTATCTGTTATCCTTATCAGGCATTGGTGGACGGGATGGCTAGCCAGCTGAGGTTGCAGGGTGCTTCTGTTCCAGAAGGAGCTTTGTCTTTTGCACGTTGGAATCCGGTGTTACTTCAACATCGTGTCTCTGACTTGGAGGCGACCAGTGCTGGTTAGTGCTTTTTTGCTTCTCTTTGTCTTCATTATTGAATTGCCTTACATTCTGACCCCTTTTGTTTGATTGTCTCCTGCTAGATATGACTCGGCAGATTTCCACTCTTGAAGAAAAACATTCTCGAGATCAGGCTGAACTTGTCCGGCGGTGCTCTGATTTGGAAGAAAAGTATTCTCAAAGCCAGATTGAACTAGCGCAGGTCTCTGCTGCCCTAGATGACGCCAATGCACTGAGCTCTTCCGTTCGCGCTCAGCTTGATTCTGAAAAGGTGACTTATGAAACTGTGCCTTGTCTTACTGTGTTCCTATTGCTTGCTTGATGTTTGAAGGAGTTGATTCTTGTTTGCAGGAAGAAAAACGTGTCCTTGCTGCTTCTCGCGACAATCTTGACAGATTGTATCGTGACTCCAGCAACTCGTTGACCATCCTGGAGAGGAGTCATCGCTTCACCATAGAGGAGTTAGACAATCATCGCTGTAAACTGCAAGAATCCACGGATGATGTGATCCGTCTCAGGCAGTTGATATCGGCGAAGGATGCTACTATCAAAGAACTCCGTGCGTCCAAGAAATCCATCGCCCAGGAGCTAGAAACCGCTCAATTGGCTGCCAAGGTTGCTGAAGAAACTTCCATTACTCTGAGAGCCCAGCGCGACAGAGTCATGGATAAGGCCATTCGGGCGGGGCGAATCTTGATGAGGAGACCTGGTGTGGTTGTTCCTGAAGATATAAGGGCTGACGTGAATGCTGCTTTTGATTCCTCAAGTCGCCCTTCCTCGTCGATTGCTCCTGAGAAAGATATCGCGAAATAGAGAAATATTTTGCGTGCTTTGAGCGCGCGGTTAGCATGGTCAGACATTTGTTAGAGGACACCAGTTTAGCACTTGAATGATATTGTTATTCTCCTATTGTTTCAGAATTCAATCAGTACGTAAATTTGCAGTAGTAAAATGATGTGTGATGGTTTTGAAACTTGTTTGCGGGATATAGAAGTCATCCCTATATGAGTAATCGTAAGCGCGTCAGATCGCCTTAAGTTGCCGCTGACTTAAGTCGGTTGCTTCTGTTAATAGGGCATAGTGGTCACCCCGAGTTACGTAAGCGCGAGCATGTTGCACTGGCTTAAGTCGCTGCTAACTTTAGTCGATTGCTCTGTTAGCAGGGCATAGTGGTCACCCTGAGTTAAGTAAGCGTGAGCATGTTGCACCGGCTTAAGTCGTTGCCGACTTAAGCCGATTGCTCCGTTAGCAGGGCATAGTGGTCACCCTGAGTTAAGTAGGCGTGAGCATGTTGCACCGGCTTAAGTCGTTGCCGACTTAAGCCGATTGCTCCGTTAGCAGGGCATAGTGGTCACCCTGAGTTAAGTAAGCGCGAGCATGTTGCACCGGCTTAAGTTGTTGCCGACTTAAGCCGATTGCTCCGTTAGCAGGGCATAGTGGTCACCCTGAGTTAAGTAAGCGCGAGCATGTTGCACCGGCTTAAGTCGTTGCCAACTTAAGCCGATTGCTCCGTTAGCAGGGTATAGTGGTCACCCCGAGTTAAGTAAGAATGCAAGTCGACCATGAACAAACTGAGTATTCTTGAAGCCTGACATATTTCCCACTTTACAGAGTACATTATTGTCCCGATAGCTTTTGAAATACAGCTAGGGATAAAACTTCCTGAGGTGTTCTATATTCCAGGAGTTCCCAATTTCTGTGCCGTCCATCTGAGTGAGACGATATGATCCTGCCCGAGTGACTTCTGCTACTATGAAGGGTCCTTCCCATAAGGGCGATAACTTGTGTCGTCCCTCCCTCGTTAGAATTCGGCGGAGGATGAGATCTCCTACTAAGAAGGATCGCTGTCGCACGGCCTTGTCGTGATAGTGCCTTAGAGTCTGCTGGTATCGTGCTGATTGGATTACTGCATTCAGCCGTTCTTCCTCGAGTACATCAATGTCCTCCATCCTAGTGGCTTCGGCTTCTGCTATGCTTTCAAAGATCAGCCTTGGTGCCCCGAACTTGAGATCGGCGGGTAACACTGCCTCTGACCCATAGACCATGAAGAAAGGAGTGTTTCCATGCAGAGCTCGGCTAGGCTGGGTTCTTAGGCTCCAGACGACATAGGGCAATTCCCTTATCCACTTTCCCGCGAACTTTTCATTCTTATCGAAGACCTTTTTCCTGAGTGCCTCCAATATCATCCCGTTAGCTCGTTCAACCTGCCCGTTGGCTCTTGGGTGTGCTACAGAAGCATACTTGATCTGAATGCTTTTTTGCTCGCAGAAATCGAAGAATTCTGAACTTGTGAAGTTGGATCCTAGGTCAGTTATGATGTTGTTTGGTATCCCGAATCTGAATATTATGTCTTGTATGAATTCCACGGCCTTAGCTGAGGTTAAAGAAGCAATGGGTTTGAACTCTATCCATTTAGTGAATTTGTCGATTGCTACCAGTACGTGAGTGTATCCTCCTTGAGCTTTCTTGAAAGGTCCAATCATATCCAGTCCCCAGCATGCGAAGGGCCAAGTCACTGGTATGGTCTGCAGTTGCTGTGCTGGTAGATGTTGTTGCTTTGACAAGTGCTGGCAAGCTTCGCACCTCTGAACTAACTCGGCTGCGTCACTCTTCGCTGTTGGCCAATAAAATCCTGACCTGAAGACCTTTCCGACTAGTGTCTTGGACGCTGCGTGTATTCCACATTGTCCAGCATGAACCTCATCCAGAAGTTGCTTCCCAGTAGACGATAGAATGCATTTCATGAAGATGCCTGATGTGCCCCTTCTGTATAGTGTCTCCCCAATGAGTGTGTAGTGAGCCGACTGTCTGGCGATGCGCTCGGCTGCACTTTTGTCATCTGGTTCCTCTTCATTCTTTATATACCTGATGATTGGCCTTCTCCAGTCATCAGAGTCTGACTCTGGTTGATTCACAATATTACACTCTTCTGCTTGATCCATTGAGATGCTCGGCTGTAGTATTTCTTGTACAAAGACTCCAGGTGGGACCTGAGTTCGACTGGATCCTAGCTTGGACAATACATCGGCTGCCGTGTTCCGATCTCTTTCTACATGATGAAATTCCAGACCCTCAAATTTATCTTCCAGTTTTCGGACGGCGGTGCAGTACTTTCCCATTGAATCGCTTGAACAATCCCATTCTTTGTTTATCTGGCTTATGACTACCAGAGAGTCTCCGTACACCATCAGTCTCTTGATGCCCAATGATATGGCGATGTTCAATCCATGGATCAGAGCTTCATACTCGGCTGCATTGTTGGAGGCTGGAAACAGCAACTAGAGGGCATATTTGAGGTGCTCGCCTCCAGGTGCGATGAAGAGAATTCCTGCTCCTGCTCCCTGCAGCTTCAGCGAGCCATCAAAATACATTCGCCATACTTCTGCAGTCTCTGGGTTATCTGGTACTTGCTGTTCAGTCCACTCTGATACGAAGTCAACCAATGCTTGAGTTTTGATGGCAGTGCGAGGTCGAAATTCGATGTCATGAGATCCCAGTTCACAGGCCCACTTGGCTATTCGGCCAATGGCTTCCTTGTTGTGAAGAATATCCCCTATTGGAAAACCAGTGACTACTATGACTTTGTGGTCGTCAAAGTAGTGACGTAGCTTGCGGGCATTTAGAAGTACTGCATATAATAGCTTCTAAACTTGAGGATACTTTTTCTTCGAGGGACCCAGAACTTCACTGATGAAGTAAACGGGATGTTGCACTGGGTAGGCATGTCCTTCTTCTGCTCGCTCGACTACCAACGCGGTGCTTACCACGTGAGTCGTGCAAGAGATATACAGTAGCTGTAACACCCGGCTTTAAGGAACAAAGCCAGGTGCATCTCATACATGCGCCAAGAAGACAACACATATAATAACAGAGTGTATAGAGATAAATGCCATAAATCATCAGAGTATTTATTACATAGCGGAAGACTTATTACAAAATAAAGTAATAAAGATAAAACGAACTAAGGATCGTTGGCGCCAATGTCGACTGGGAAACGCCACCTAGATCAGATCGAACTCCTCAGTGTTAGGCAGCTCCTCCTGAACCACCTGATCATCTCCTGTGGGGGGGTGTGAGACAGCAAGGGTGAGCTCACACATGATCATAGCTCAACAAGTTGTGGGGAACCAGTGGACATAAACTCACAAAGGTGTGAGTTCATGTGATGTGTAAGGCTTAATCAATGACAGGGGTTAAAGCTGAGCATTGCTTTTAAGTAGTTGGTCAAAATTTTATTAGCAGTTACTAAGTGTAAGTAAATACCAAACCATAAGTAAAGTAATAGAACAAAATTAATAACAAAACCCATGCAATGCAAATGACAAAATTGAATTTAAGTTCCATAAATTAAACATCAGAGAGTCCTGAGCTGCTCATGACCGCGAGCTCGGCTAGTATACCAGTTTTACACTCTGCAGAGGTTGTACCCTTTACCCACAAGTCATGTTACCCATCTGCCAAGGGGTCGCGACTCCCCATATACCTCTACCTAGGAAGCACGGCAGGGCAACACTACGAGGCCTTTACAAAGTTCCACTAGCTTCCGAAAACCCGCTACAGTTTATGGGAAGATCCAGTACAGGGTTCCTGGCTGACCGCCATCGCAGCAAAATCAACCAGGGACCTCCCCGCACTGACCTCTCCCCTACTGCCCTTGCCCCTTTCGGGTAAGGTAGTCTTCCACTAGCTTTCCTAATTAGTCAGCCAAGGGCGTCCCATTCCACCCTTGTGGTGGCACGTGGTTCTCAAGTTAAGCTCTATGTTCCAATTAACATTAATGATAACAATATGAACATAAACAGAATAACAACAAGAATTGGAACATAGAGGTAATAAATGATTATCCCAAAACCATATAAAGCAATAGCAAACTACCCAATTGATTCAGGGGTGAACAAGGTAAAGAGATAAACAATCTAGGATGACCTATTGGGTCCCGTCAAAATTAACCTATGCATGGATAAGTGATATTAAAGAACATTGTTGGGTAAAAAAGTGGTCAAGGGCACAACTTGCCTTCAATGAGCTCCTGCTCAGCTACTTCAACCTGCTGCTCACCAGGATCTTCAACAACGGGCTCTTCTACTCGCCACATTACAAACAAGCACAGTGCATAGAGGAAATTAACATCACACCAAACATGTACACAAAATACACAGTAATAATCTACACATTAAAATAAAATCCTAGGAACAGGAATCATAATTTTCTGAATTACAGATTTTAAGTTATGCATTTTCAAAGGTTTTATGTGCTTTAGATAGGATTAAGTGATAAATAAATTTCCTTACTGTTTTTATGCCAAAACAGAGACACTAAGTGCTAGAGAATAAAATTACAAAATTTTAGGAACTGGAATGGCTTAATTTGGAGTTAGTATGAATTTTCTATGCATTATTGAAGTTCTAGCAATTATTTTCATATTAAAAATTCATTTTCTATTTATTTTCTCTGGTTTTCATGTTGACTGGACTGGGCCCCAAAATCTGAGAACAGCAGGGGCCCAGGCGCAAAAGATCCTGAGACTCAGAACACTATGCAGTAGGACGGCGGGTTGAATCACCTAAAATAGAGGGTCTCTTTTGCAAAACCACAAGCCGAAGAGGTATGAAGCCATTTCGGCCGTCCGATCTAAGGCGTGCGCACCAGATTAGATCTGGTCGCCCGCGAAGGGGTACGCAACGCGGTCCGTCCAATATGTAATCTACGGCGAAGATTTAATTACCTTGGAACTCCCATGACCCGTCCGATCTAATCCAGCGGTCAGGATCACCCGCGTGAAGGGGTACGTTAAAGTTTTAATCTTATCCGTCGATTATTGATCCGATGACCCACAGAGCGTCTTCTCCACCACCCATTGACCACGGCCGATGTCGCATCCCCCCCGCGGCGGACGTCTCCGGTGAGCACAGACCGCCGAATCACCGGCCCTAAAGCAATTCCAAGACTACCGATCTGATCCTAAGGGTTTGGCGAATGCAAAGGCAGAGTTCATACCGTGAATTGAGGCGCCGAAGATCCTGGCCACGGCAGCACCCGAGCGCGGCGGCGTTTCCAAATCCGGCGAGGAATTGCCGGGATCCTAGGGCACCATACTCCGATTGCGCCCACGTACAGCTTCCTCGTGAGCAGCCCAAGCCACGGGTGGTGAGATTAGGGCTCGAATTGCCCCACTGGCGGCAATTCACGGCGGCGGCTCTCTCCTCACCTATTTCTCTCGCGTTTTCCCCCCCTGGCGCTTTCTTCTTATCTCAATCCAGTGGCGTAGGGAAATCCGTGAACTGGAGCTAATCTAAGTGCGGCTCTGGCGGAGGGCAATGCGGCATCCATTTGAAGCCCGCGACCCCGCCAAAATCGCACCAACGGCAAGGACCTATCCGACGGGGTTTGCGCTCGTTCGGTTAAGACGACGATTACTAGGCAGTGGGCACCTAATTTGTTGCCGAGAAAGTAGGGGAAAAAGGATCGGTCGGATGCACGTGAGCTACGCACGTCGTCTGTTGTGAATGGCCAGCGGGGAGAACGGTGGGTTCTGTTTCATCTGCGCGCGCGGGTAGGAAGGAGAAGGAGCTGGCACAAGGGACCCACAAGGCAGTGAGAGGGATCCCGAGCACACGCGCAACCGTGACTGACAGCGCGGCCCCGCTAGCCGGCCAGAGAAGGGAGATCGACCGTGCATTGTGCTGAAGGGAAAAGTGGGCCGCGCGCAGGGTGGGATTCTTGGGCCGAGGAGGGAGGATCTGGCCCAAGTGCGCCATGGGAGTCTTCCTCTTTTCTTTTTCTCTTCCTTTCTTTTCTTTTCTATTTCTAAATTCATAATTTGAATTCCCATTTAGATTCAATTTCGTGGTAGATTTATATTCACATTAATTTCCCAATTTAAACATGGCATGGTGAATTTATTTATTTTTGATATTTATTTTGTTAAAGCCAATGCTTTGTTTAGAGTTTAAATTCTATAGACCCATTTATATATTGTTATTGACACTTTTATTTTTATTGTCCACAAATGCACCATCACATAAACTCCAGCATGATGCACAATTTATCTGGGTGTCTATTGTTAATGGTTTGTTTGTGTAAGTAATGTGTTCACATGAAATGATAGATATGGATGACTCACTCAGGTACACAAAGGGATATAATTTTTCTCCCATTTCGATTTTTTTTTACAAAGTGGGTGTTACAAATCCTACCCCCCTTAAAAATAATCTCGTCCTCGAGATTTAGGAAGATCTAGGAACAAGGTGGGGAAAATCTATGCGAAGCTCTTCTTCTCTTTCCCATGTTGCTTCATCTTCACTGTGGTGACTCCATTGCACTTTACACATCTTTATCACTTTATTCCTTGTAACTCGAGTCAATGTATCCAAAATCTTGATCGGGTACTCCGTGTAAGTCAAATCACCTTGAACACTGAGCTCTTCCATTGGTAACTGTTCCTCAGGAACATGGAGACACTTCTTAAGTTGAGACACATGGAACACATTATGCACATCTGATAGAGTAGCAGGTAACTCGAGTTGATAGGCCCTCTCTCCAACTTGCCTAGAAACTCAGAATGATCCAATAAAGTGAGGGGACAATTTACTCTCGTCTTTAAAACTCCTCATTCCACGAAGTGGTGACACCTTGAAGTACTCATAATCTCCTTCTTCAAACTCCAATGGTCTTCTTCTATTATCAGCATAGCTCTTTTGCCTGGTTTGAGCCACTCTCAAATTTTCTCGAATTATACGAACTTGTTCTTCTGCCTCTTGAATAAGTCCAGGTCCAAAGAACTGTCTTCCTCTAGTCTAGTCCAAAATAGAGGAGTCCTGCATTTCCTGTCTTACAGAGTCTCGAACGGGGACATCTTCAGACTGACCTAGTAACTATTATTATATGAGAACTCAGCATAAGGTAGACTCTTGTCCCAACTACTACCACGCTGAAGGGCACAAGTTCACAACATGTCCTCCAATACTTGATTAGTCCTTTCAGTTTGTACATTAGTCTGAGGATGGTAAGTCAACTAAAATTCAACTTTGTATCCATATTCTCATGAAAACTTTTCCAAAATTTGGAGGTAAACTGTGATCCTCTATCCAAAATGATCCACTTCGGTACACCGTGTAGAGACTCAATCCGAGACATGTATAACTTAGCCAATTGGGATCCCTTATAAGTAGTCTTGACCGGTATGAAATGAGCCACTTTGGTCAGTCTATCCACAATAACCCATCTAGCATCATATCCTTTCTAGGTGCGAGGCAATCCAGCAATGAAATCCATACCGATCTCTTCCCATTTCCACTCGGGTATCTTCAGTGGATGCAATAATCCGGCTGGCCTCTGGTGTTCAGCCCTACCACTTTGACATACATCGCACATAGCCACATGTGCAGCCACAACTCTCTTCAATCCATACCACCAATACTTCCGCTTCAAATCCTGATACATCTTGGTACTCCCAGGATGAATAGAATAATCCAAGTCATGGGCTTTCTTCAATATAGTCTCACGAAGGCTTTCAATCTTGGGAACTCATATCTGATACTTGAACCATACTGTGCCTTGCTCATCTTCCGTAAATTCCGGAACTCGATCTTCAGTAATCAGATCCTTAATCTCTTTTATCTTAACATCACCAATTTGTCCTTTGCGGATTTCTTGCTCCAAAGTAGGTTCCACATCAATAGTAACTCCTTCAGTATGAGCAACTATCCCCAGGTTAAGTCTCCTGAAGTCCTCAACAATCTCATCGGGTAGCTGGGCAACAACAGCTGAATGAACATGCTCCTTGCGACTCAAGGCATCTGCAACCAAGTTTGCCTTGCCCGGGTGATAGTGAATCTCCAAATCGTAATCCTTAATAAGCTCCAACCAACGGCGTTGCCTAAGGTTGAGATCCTTCTGAGTGAATATATACTTCAAACTCTTATGATCCGTGTACACTTGGCACTTGGTCCCCATGATATAATGTCTCCAAATCTTAAGTGCATGCACAACGGCTGCCAATTCCAAGTCATGTGTAGGGTAGTTCAATTCATGTCTCCGCAACTGACGAGAAGCATAAGCAATCACGTGACCTTCTTGCATGAGCACACATCCTAAGCCTTGGCCACATGCATCGCAATAGATGTCAAATCCTTTCTGTAGGTCCGGCATAACCAATACTGGTGGCGACATCAATCTCTTCTTCAATAGATCAAAGCTGTCTTGACACTTCTCGTCCCACTTAAATTCTTTTCCTTTCTCCAAAAGCGAAGTCATCGGCTTAGCAATCTTAGAAAATCCTTCGATAAACCTACGATAATATCCAGCAAGTCCTAAGAAACTTCGAATCTCAGTAACTGTAGTGGGTACTCTCCACTCCATTATCTCCTTAACTTTAGCAGGATCCACTGCTATTCCTCCATTAGAAATAATATGACCAAGAAATGGCACTTCGCCAATCCAAAACTCGCATTTGCTGTACTTAGCGTAGAGTTGATTATCTCGTAACTTCTGTAGCACCAACCTTAGATGTTCTTCATGGTCACTCTCATTCTTAGAATAGATAAGAATATCGTCGATGAACACCACGACGAATCTGTCCAAATACTCCAAAAACATCTTATTCATCAAATCCATAAAATAAGCTGGTGCATTAGTTAATCCAAACGACATAACGATGAACTCATATAATCCATATCGAGTCGAGAAAGCCGTCTTGGGAATGTCCGATGGTCTAATCCTCATCTGATGGTAACCGGATCGGAGATCAATCTTCGAAAATACCCTGGCTCCTCTCATCCGATTAAATAAATCCTCAATACGGGGCAACGGATACTTGTTCTTCACCGTGACATCATTAAGGAACCTTTAATCCACGCACATCCCTTGCAATCCATCTTTCTTCTTTACAAACAAAACTGGTACTCTCCAAGGTGAGGAACTCGGACGTAAGTAACTTGCCTCTTGTAATTCCGTTCACTGATTCTTCAGTCCCTTTAGGTGTAATTACTCTCATGGGTTTCCTCATATTGTCCAACACATATGCCCAAACCAAAATCTCAGCATAACGCATAATTTTATTAGCAACTCATGGGGTCAAATAGACCTTTTTATTCCTCCTAAAATGGTATCATACCGAATACTAACTAAAGGAACATGTAGATCCTACAAATAGTAGTAATTTACATATATGTTTATGTAGCTTGGTGGAGCCGGTGGTGGTGGAGATGGTGGTTGCTCTTGTTGTTGTCTCTCCAACCGTGATTGCCTTATTTCTTGCTGTATCTCCAGACGGGCCTGACGTATTTCCTCGCGTTCTTGTCTTATCTGGTTTTGCATTTCGGTCATCATGTCTGTCAATTGCTGTATTACCAGCCTTTGGGTTGCGATCACTCGCTCAGTTTCAACAGGTGGGGGATTTGGAGGATTCATTTCTGTTTGCTGTTGCGTGATAATCTTTCCTTTCCTGGTATTGACCATCTGAGTTAGATACATAAGGTAAGAAAGAGCAGTAGACAAGGCAGTAATTACAATCATGTTACTTTGGGGGACTTATTAGCTAAGTAGATTGGTGTGTCACCTACTAAAGCTAATACAGTACCTTATAGTGGTACATGCTAAAATACCCAACTATAATGTTGCAATCAATCAAAGAAGCAAATCAAGCATTTATCATCAGAACAATCAACCAACATTTTTTTTAATAGAGAAAATAGTTTTAATTTTGTCTTAGGCCTCCTATCTCTTAAAATGTCATAGGGGTAGGGATTCCAAGGTGTGAAATTCATCTTGTCTTAGAGTAGAGAAGATAAGAATGATCAGAGTAGAACAGTAGAAGGTGAGACAGGATCAAGATAAGGTAAGTATAGAATGAATCAGAGTAAGGTGAGTGTAGAATGAATCAGAGTGAGATAAGTAGGTAAGGGTCTGTCCATTTCTATCTAGGTCTCGTCCTACAGTCAACATTTGCCTCTGATACCACTTCTGTAACACCCGGCTTTAAGGAACAAAGCCAGGTGCATCTCATACATGCGCCAAGAAGACAACACATATAATAACAGAGTGTATAGAGATAAATGTCATAAATCATCAGAGTATTTATTACATAGCGGAAGACTTATTACAAAATAAAGTAATAAAGATAAAACGAACTAAGGATCGTTGGCGCCAATGTCGACTGGGAAACGCCACCTAGATCAGATCGAACTCCTCAGTGTTAGGCAGCTCCTCCTGAACCACCTGATCATCTCCTGTGGGGGGGGTGTGAGACAGCAAGGGTGAGCTCACACATGATCATAGCTCAACAAGTTGTGGGGAACCAGTGGACATAAACTCACAAAGGTGTGAGTTCATGTGATGTGTAAGGCTTAATCAATGACAGGGGTTAAAGCTGAGCATTGCTTTTAAGTAGTTGGTCAAAATTTTATTAGCAGTTACTAAGTGTAAGTAAATACCAAACCATAAGTAAAGTAATAGAACAAAATTAATAACAAAACCCATGCAATGCAAATGACAAAATTGAATTTAAGTTCCATAAATTAAACATCAGAGAGTCCTGAGCTGCTCATGACCGCGAGCTCGGCTAGTATACCAGTTTTACACTCTGCAGAGGTTGTACCCTTTACCCACAAGTCATGTTACCCATCTGCCAAGGGGTCGCGACTCCCCATATACCTCTACCTAGGAAGCACGGCAGGGCAACACTACGAGGCCTTTACAAAGTTCCACTAGCTTCCGAAAACCCGCTACAGTTTATGGGAAGATCCAGTACAGGGTTCCTGGCTGACCGCCATCGCAGCAAAATCAACCAGGGACCTCCCCGCACTGACCTCTCCCCTACTGCCCTTGCCCCTTTCGGGTAAGGTAGTCTTCCACTAGCTTTCCTAATTAGTCAGCCAAGGGCGTCCCATTCCACCCTTGTGGTGGCACGTGGTTCTCAAGTTAAGCTCTATGTTCCAATTAACATTAATGATAACAATATGAACATAAACAGAATAACAACAAGAATTGGAACATAGAGGTAATAAATGATTATCCCAAAACCATATAAAGCAATAGCAAACTACCCAATTGATTCAGGGGTGAACAAGGTAAAGAGATAAACAATCTAGGATGACCTATTGGGTCCCGTCAAAATTAACCTATGCATGGATAAGTGATATTAAAGAACATTGTTGGGTAAAAAAGTGGTCAAGGGCACAACTTGCCTTCAATGAGCTCCTGCTCAGCTACTTCAACCTGCTGCTCACCAGGATCTTCAACAACGGGCTCTTCTACTCGCCACATTACAAACAAGCACAGTGCATAGAGGAAATTAACATCACACCAAACATGTACACAAAATACACAGTAATAATCTACACATTAAAATAAAATCCTAGGAACAGGAATCATAATTTTCTGAATTACAGATTTTAAGTTATGCATTTTCAAAGGTTTTATGTGCTTTAGATAGGATTAAGTGATAAATAAATTTCCTTACTGTTTTTATGCCAAAACAGAGACACTAAGTGCTAGAGAATAAAATTACAAAATTTTAGGAACTGGAATGGCTTAATTTGGAGTTAGTATGAATTTTCTATGCATTATTGAAGTTCTAGCAATTATTTTCATATTAAAAATTCATTTTCTATTTATTTTCTCTGGTTTTCATGTTGACTGGACTGGGCCCCAAAATCTGAGAACAGCAGGGGCCCAGGCGCAAAAGATCCTGAGACTCAGAACACTATGCAGTAGGACGGCGGGTTGAATCACCTAAAATAGAGGGTCTCTTTTGCAAAACCACAAGCCGAAGAGGTATGAAGCCATTTCGGCCGTCCGATCTAAGGCGTGCGCACCAGATTAGATCTGGCCGCCCGCAAAGGGGTACGCAACGCGGTCCGTCCAATCTGTAATCTACGGCGAAGATTTAATTACCTTGGAACTCCCATGACCCGTCCGATGTAATCCAGCGGTCAGGATCACCCGCGTGAAGGGGTACGTTAAAGTTTTAATCTTATCCGTCGATTATTGATCCGATGACCCACAGAGCGTCTTCTCCACCACCCATTGACCACGGCCGATGTCGCATCCCCCCCGCGGCGGACGTCTCCGGTGAGCACAGACCGCCGAATCACCGGCCCTAAAGCAATTCCAAGACTACCGATCCGATCCTAAGGGTTTGGCGAATGCAAAGGCAGAGTTCATACCGTGAATTGAGGCGCCGAAGATCCTGGCCACGGCAGCACCCGAGCGCGGTGGCGTTTCCAAATCCGGCGAGGAATTGCCGGGATCCTAGGGCACCATACTCCGATTGCGCCCACGTACAGCTTCCTCGTGAGCAGCCCAAGCCACGGGTGGTGAGATTAGGGCTCGAATTGCCCCACTGGCGGCAATTCACGGCGGCGGCTCTCTCCTCACCTATTTCTCTCGCGTTTTCCCCCCTGGCGCTTTCTTCTTATCTCAATCCAGTGGCGTAGGGAAATCCGTGAACTGGAGCTAATCTAAGTGCGGCTCTGGCGGAGGGCAATGCGGCATCCATTTGAAGCCCGCGACCCCGCCAAAATCGCGCCAACGGCAAGGACCTATCCGACGGGGTTTGCGCTCGTTCGGTTAAGACGACGATTACTAGGCAGTGGGCACCTAATTTGTTGCCGAGAAAGTAGGGGAAAAAGGATCGGTCGGATGCACGTGAGCTACGCACGTCGTCTGTTGTGAATGGCCAGCGGGGAGAACGGCGGGTTCTGTTTCATCTGCGCGCGCGGGTAGGAAGGAGAAGGAGCTGGCACAAGGGACCCACAAGGCAGTGAGAGGGATCCCGAGCACACGCGCAACCGTGACTGACAGCGCGGCCCCGCTAGCCGGCCAGAGAAGGGAGATCGACCGTGCATTGTGCTGAAGGGAAAAGTGGGCCGCGCGCAGGGTGGGATTCTTGGGCCGAGGAGGGAGGATCTGGCCCAAGTGCGCCATGGGAGTCTTCCTCTTTTCTTTTTCTCTTCCTTTCTTTTCTTTTCTATTTCTAAATTCATAATTTGAATTCCCATTTAGATTCAATTTCGTGGTAGATTTATATTCACATTAATTTCCCAATTTAAACATGGCATGGTGAATTTATTTATTTTTGATATTTATTTTGTTAAAGCCAATGCTTTGTTTAGAGTTTAAATTCTATAGACCCATTTATATATTGTTATTGACACTTTTATTTTTATTGTCCACAAATGCACCATCACATAAACTCCAGCATGATGCACAATTTATCTGGGTGTCTATTGTTAATGGTTTGTTTGTGTAAGTAATGTGTTCACATGAAATGATAGATATGGATGACTCACTCAGGTACACAAAGGGATATAATTTTTCTCCCATTTCGATTTTTTTTTTACAAAGTGGGTGTTACAGTAGCAGATCTTCAGCTGGCTGAGTTGACGTGGCTCGCCGTGGCGGCTTCAGTACTGGTGGTGTTGCTAAGAATTTTTTTAGTGCATCTAGAGCTTCCTGTGCTTCTGGGGTCCACTGAAACTTATCCACTTTCTTGAGTAGCTTGTAAAATGGTAAACCTTTTTCTCCCAGCCTGGATATAAATCTGCTCAGAGCTGCCATACATCCAGTAAGTCGCTGAACCTTCTTTTGTGATCGTGGTGCTTCCATTTTCATGATAGCTTCAATCTTATCCGGATTAGCCTCAATTCCTGTGGCGGAACTGCCCGAATTATTCCAACTTAAGTGCCTAGGCCCTGCCTTAGAGGCTAGACCACACTTAAATAGGAATAACCCGTCAATCCCTCGGATCAAGTCCGACATGGCCACTGACAGGATCAAGTACCACAGTCTCACTCGATGGTGAGTCACAGAGCAAATACAATAAAGCATAAGACCATACATTAAAGAGTATTAAATTATTACAACATCATCGGAGTTTCGCAAAAGTAGTCAACATTGTTCGAAGTGCAGCGGAATAAAACTAACGATAATTAAACAGAGAGATGGGGAAGCCTGTCCCATCACTCCTCATGCTCCTCCTCAGCCGAGGCAGGGTCCCACTCGACAGTCCAACCCGGTGGCAAGATGGACGGCCAAGTCACTCCAGCAACCATTTCCTCCAGAGAACCTGTAAAAAATTATGCCACAAGCAAGGCTGAGTATACTAATACTCAGCTAGACTTACCCGGTGTGAGGAGTCTACTCCTCTACCTCTAGACATGCAGCTGTTTGGCTGTGGGGTTTGTTTTGCCAAAAGCACTAGCTGAGTTTCTAAATCAAGTTTTTAACTTTGTCAAATTTAAGTGTGACTCTCTTAAGGCTAAAAGTGTACTAACTACTCATCCATGGTATCAAACATATTTAGCAATCAACATCTTGTGTCAACTCATCACATTTCCACTTGTTACTCAATGTAGCAGCATGGATCAAGCAGTCTCATTAGCTGCGAGAAGCAGACGATTCGAATCGAGTTTTTATCCTTGCAAGGTAAACCTAAACACACGACATGCAGGGGCACTCCGTCCCCACACATATCAACCGTCCCCATCGATTCCCCGTCAGCAGATCAGGGCTCACCGCCTTGGCGTACAATGCCTCACTGACCCCGACTGGCCGTCGTGCAGTGACCGCACTTGTACCCACCATAACCGGAATGGGAGACCTCGTCTCAGGTCGCGTGAGGGGTAAAGTCCACTGCCAGGTTCAATCAGGTACTAGGCTTACCGATTTACCATATTTCTCGGCATGTGCTTAGTACGTTCAAACGCTTGACTCACGGTACCACACCTTAATCCTTATTCCAATTTTTATCCCGTAGACAACCAATCCCCATGGATTGTTGCCCACAATCAATCATCATTATGATAAGAAAGTGGATACAACCAATTCCTGACCTCGCGCGAGTGCTAGAAAAATCACTCGACTTCTACCGAGATCCTAATTAATAAAGCAGCTACTCGACCTAGCATACTAGTATCCATCTCAAAGGAATCCTGAGTTCATGCAACTAAGGTTCCAGTCAACTCCTACACTTAAGTGCACAGTACAAGCCTACAAACATTAAGTGCAGTAAAATAGCATATATATAACGGTTATGCATAAAACCGGGGCTTGCCTTCCAAAGCAGTGGTAGGCAGATCCTCTGGTGCAGACTCGGGTGCTGGATCCGGGGCTACCTCCTGAGCAGCTCCTTGCTCCGGCACGAGGATGTACTCTCCGTCAGCAAGATTACAGTCTATCGAATGCAATGAACATGTATGTCATGATTATGCAAGATTTAAGAACATTTAAGCTAAAGAATACTAAGTTAAGAATTAACTTAGGGTTTTTCTTAGTCATACGGGGCTTTCAGTGGGTTAGGCTTAATATTACTTAGGCTTGGGTTTTCAGTGAGGATAACATAGTGAATTGGCATTGCCTTGATACATGTTTAGTGGACAGATTACAAGGGTCTTAGGATAACATTAATTTACATTATTCATTTTCCTTTCCTAAATTTCCATTTAGGGCTTCTAGTGTAGGTTTGAACTACGACAGTGTTTTAATAATTTCCAAAAATTCTGTAAAAATTACAGTGGGTTGTCATTTGCTATTCTAGCTTGTTTTAAGAAATTGAGGCTTAAAGTACAAAGGCTAGGCTTTGAACCAAAAATAACAATAGTTAGGCAAAATGGGCCACTTTACACTATACCTCTTAGTTAAGGGTGGGTTCTGTCCTAACTGTTATTTTTGCTGGTATTCCATAGTAATAATAGGCCTTTGTGCTAAAAATCACAGAAAACTAAAGGGTGGTTATTTAGTTATGATTTTCTTAAGTTTAATATCAAAAAGACACTTTCTACTACATTATTATTTGAAAAATGTCAAACAGCAGATTTCTTATTTTTCCTAAGTTCTTAATAACAAAACATTAGTTACCCCAAGGGTGGGGGTGTTTTCACCTTGGGATTATTTTTGTAGAGTTTTTCTAAGTTATCTCTGTTTTATTAAAATAAAAGGCATCCTACTTGTTTTATACTAAACCAGGGTATGATATATTTTTCCAGTGAACTATATTGAATAAGTAACCTAACAAAAATAGAGGTACTCTCTGGTTCATTTATTAAATTACATTTTCCATTTTCCTTAACCCTAAGCATATTATGGAATAAGGGGGGTAAAAACTAACTTAAGGTAGTGGACAAAGGGGTTTAACATTTTTAACTAAGTTAGTAGGTAGATATGAGCTTCTCCAAATTTTTCCAACCCCAGTTAAATAGTACAACCATTTTTCTTGCTATTATTAAACTTTTGACCAAAACTGAAAATAAATCAGAACCTTATATTTTTCTCTAGTACATAAGGGGTTTTATATTTTTCTTAGACAGGTTATATTATTTAGAGGCTGGCAAAATTAGTTTGACCAAATTTGGATAGGCCAAACAGAAGTTATAGGTTTTTAAAGTTTCTGTTTGAATTTAAATCAGGTTTTACTTAAGTTTTTCTGGAAAAGCAGTTTGCGCCGAGGCCCCTGAGTTTAAAACGAATCAAACCTCACAGATCTACCCTTGCGCCACTATTCCCCTGAGTCTCTGACCTTTCACTTAACCCCCTGGCTTTTTCTTCCTCTCACCCGCAGTCCCTCCCTCAACTGAAACAGTAGCCGCGGAGGAGAAAAGGATGGCGCGGCTTACCGGCGGCGAGGGAGGTCCGGCGGGGTGGTCAGTGATGTTCAGGAGGTCGCGACGGTCACGTCGATGTGCGGGTCGGCGTCAGAGGTGGTCGGAGCTCCCCTGGCCACGAACACAGGCGGCGGGGATCGACGGCGACGCCTGCTCCGGCCAAACCACGGCGGTAGAGTTCAATTAATGGGCACGAGGAGCTTCACGGGATGACACAGAGGCCATACGCGCAACGAATCGGAAAATGGTGAAGGGGTTTACCCGGTCCACGTGCGCCGGCGGATTTCCAAACTCCGGCGAGCGCGATTTGGCTACTCCGGTGACGCGGGCCCTCGGGTAAAGCTTGAGCAAGGTTCACGGCTTCACCAGGAAGCTATTTGGGGGCTTGGATCAAACGGAGGAGGACGGGAGAGGGGTCGGCCACGGCGGTTGCTCGCGGGCGGCACTGGCGGGTCGCGGGGAGGTCGCCAGAGCTAATGGCTGGCTCGGGCGGTTCAGGCGAAGTACGGACGAGGCAACGGGGACAACAGCCAAGCACTGGGGCGGGCTTTATAGCCTTGGCGCGGGCGTGGTCACGGGCGGCCGCGGGCGTGCGGGGTTTCGCGCACGGGCGTGCCCTGAGCGCGCTCTCTGCTGCCAGCTCGCGTCGAACACGTGGAGGGTGACTTCTGCCAAGGTTCAACGGCCGATTTGGACGCCATAGCGTGCGCATCTCGGCAAGGTCACTGTGTACGGTCACTTCTCTGCTCCAAATCCTATCTCTTTGTTGTGAGTTCCAAGTCGAGATTTGGTCTGGACAGAGAGATAGAGAGGGGAGAAGTTTGCTGTGTCAGCTGGGTCCAAACCGAGACAAAAGGGGTGTCAAGTCGTGTCTAGCGCCCTAGGGTAGGTGTCATCTCTTGCCAGGGTGTTCTAGGGTTAGTTTGGCGCCTTTTTGCCAATTGGGTCGACAGGTTTTGAAAAGGGGATCAAGGTGAACATGTGAAGTCTTTGTGTAGGGGTTAGTTTCTATACTTAGCCAAAAACTGAATTCTCCCTTGTGCTAAATCTTAGGTGAGCTGTTTAGGGCTTTTCTGAAAATTTCTTGGGGGTACTTCCTTACTATTAAGTGTAGGTCATTAAGTATATTACAACTTTTACATTTGGCCCAACCCATGATCATAAGGTTTACCTGATCTTTTGATCATGGCTTCAATTAGGGTTCTCATTGCCTATGGGGGTTTTGCTTTAGGGTTTTGGGGAGATCCCACTTAGATGTGCATGATAAGCTAGGGCATGATATCCAAGGTGGGTTACACTTGTTTGGGACCTAGAATTCAAAGTTTGGTATACTTAGCCCAATTAAATCTTCATGTGATAATGGCTAACAGGGGTAACCCTGGGTGGACACCCTGAGTAACACCTGGGGTGTTACAGCCCTCCCCCCTTAAAGGAATCTCGTCCCGAGATTTAGGTAGAGTCCCTTGGGGGTGCTTGAAGGTGTGCTGGTGTTGTTTCGCTTTTACTTAAGTTTCTCTTATTAACTGCTCTTCGAATGTCATCCTCTTTGCAACTTCAGAAGGAAGCCCTTCTTAAGTTAAATCCACAACTTAGACTATCTTGGTTATCTAAGTTTTTCTTATAATTGTATTCGAAGGGCAGGTGGGGGTGGGGTTTTGGGGTTACATACCGACTCCTTTGGGTAGAAAGTCGGGGAATCGAGAGCGTAGAAAATCCTCAGTCTCCCATGTAGCTTCTTCTGCTGAATGGTGACTCCACTGAACCTTATACATTCTGACCGACCTTGCCCGAGTTGATCTCCCTTTTTGATCTAGCACCTTGACAGGGTACTCTTGATAGGACAGGTCTGGCTCTATCTCAATGTCTGGTTCAGGTAGCACTTCAGTGGGTAGACGAACACATTTCCGCAGCTGAGAAACATGGAACACATCATGAACAGCTGACATGCTGGGTGGCAACTTCAGTTGATAGGCAACGGGTCCACAAGCTTCCTTGATCTCGTAGGGTCCAATGTAGCGAGGAGCTAACTTGCCCTTGATCCCGAATCTCTGGACACCCTTGGTGGGTGATACCTTAAGATAGACATGATCTCCCACCTCAAACTGTAGAGGCTTTCGCCTCTTGTCATGATAGCTCTTTTGCCTGGCTTGAGCAGCTTCTAAGTTCTTCTTGATAATTCTGACCTTTGCCTCTGCTTCAAGTACCAAATCTGGCCCAAAAATTTCCCTCTCTCCTGCTTGAGACCAATTCAGTGGTGTCCTACACCTTCTCCCATATAAGGCCTCAAAAGGTGCCATCTTCAGACTGGATTGGTAGCTGTTATTGTAAGAAAACTCTGCCAATGACAGACACTTGTCCCAATCTTTCCCATAATGTAGTGCACATGCTCGCAACATGTCTTCCAAAATCTGATTTACCCTTTCTGTCTGGCCATCTGTTTGAGGGTGATATGCTGAGCTTCGGATGATATGGGTCCCAAGTGATTCCTGCAATTGCTCCCAAAATCGTGCCACAAATGGTGCTCCTTGGTCTGAGACTATAGTCCTTGGTATCCCATGCAGACGAACTATCTGGTCAATGTAGATCTCTGCATACTTCTCCGTCCTGTGGGTAGTGTGCACTGGCAAGAAATGCGCAGTCTTCGTCAACCTGTCCACGATAACCCAAATAGAATCATGGTGCCTGGAGGTATTGGGTAATCCCACTATGAAGTCCATGCAAATGTCCTCCCATTTCCATGATGGTATGGGAAGGGGTTGCAAAGGGCCTGCTGCCTTCAAGTGACTGGCTTTTACCCTCTGGCAAGTGTCACACTCAGAGATGTACTTGGCAATTTCCCTCTTCATTCTAGTCCACCAATAAAGAGATCTGAGATCATGGTACATCTTGTTGCTACCAGGGTGCATGGAGAACTTGGAAAGGTGAGCTTCATCCAATATCTTCTTTCTGAGCTCAGGGTCCTTAGGAACAACCAATCGATCTCCAAACCATAGAATTCCCTTGCTGTCCTGTCGGAAACACTTGTATTTTTCTGCCTTTTGCTTGATCATATCTTTGATAACCTGAACACCCTTATCCTCAACCTGTGCCCTGATGATCTGCTCTTGCAACGTGGGTTCCACCGAGATATAGCTTAGGTTACCCGGAGAAACAACTTCCAGGTTCAGCTTGCACAACTCATCACACAAGGTGGTCACTCCCACATCCATGCTCATACAATTACACTGGGCCTTTCTGCTCAAGGCATCTGCCACAACATTGGCCTTGCCAGGATGGTAATGCACCTCCAAATCATAGTCTTTGATCAACTCTAACCATCTCTCCTTTGCCTCATGTTTAGATCTACCTGAGTGAAGATGTATTTGAGACTCTTGTGATCAGTGTAGATGTTACAGTGAGCTCCCATCAAGTAGTGTCTCCATATCTTAAGAGCATGAACCACTGCTGCTAACTCCAGATCATGTGTCGGGTAGTTCTGCTCATGGGGCCTGAGTGCCCGGGAAGCATAAGCAATGACCCTATTATCTTGCATCAAGACACATCCCAATCCGGTACCAGAAGCATCACAATAAACTTCAAATGGCTTGGTGTTATCTGGTTGTGCCAGCACTGGAGCTGTTGTCAAATGCTGCCTCAAGGTGTGAAAGGCATCTTCACACTTTTGGCTCCACTCAAATTTGACTCCCTTCTTCAACAGTTCAGTCATTGGCTTGGCAATTCTGGAGAAATCCGGAATAAATCGTCGATAATACCCTGCCAATCCTAGAAAACTCCGAATCTGCCTCACTGTAGTTGGGGGTTTCCAATTCATCACTTCTTGTACCTTCTCAGGGTCAACCGATATCCCATCCTGAGAAATTGTGTGACCCAAGAATTTAATCTCCTTCAGCCAGAATTCACATTTAGACAACTTTGCATAAAGACGGTGATCGCGCAGTCGCTGAAGTACGATGTGCAGATGCTCAGTATGCTCGTCTTCATTCTTGGAATAGACCAGGATATCATCAATGAAAACGACCACGAACTTGTCCAATTCTGGCATGAACACTGAGTTCATTAGATACATAAAATAAGCTGGGGCATTGGTCAGCCCAAAGGACATCACCAAAAACTCATACAGCCCATATCTGGTAGAGAAGGCCGTCTTGGGAATATCACTGGTCCGGATCTTAATCTGGTGGTAGCCCGAGCGAAGATCTATCTTGGAGAATACCTTGGCTCCCACTAATTGATCAAACAGAACATCAATACGGGGCAGCGGGTATTTGTTCTTGATAGTCACCGCATTGAGGGGGCGGTAGTCAACACACATCCTCAAACTCTCATCCTTCTTTTTTACAAACAAGGCCGGACATCCCCAAGGTGAAGTACTCGGGCGAATGAACCCCTTGTCTAACAGCTCTTGCAGTTGCTTCTTCAATTCTGCCAATTCCGCGGGAGGCATCCTATAGGGTCTCTTGGAGATAGGAGCGGTCCCGGGTTGCAATTTGATGGCGAACTCAATATCTCGGTCAGGTGGCATCCCTGGCAATTCATCTGGGAAAACATCTGGGTAGTCACGGACCACTGGGATCTTTTCCACCGGGGACTCTATCATAACGAAGGCACAGGAACGGGTGCATCCCTGATCGGGCAAATATAATGTAGTTTCACCACAGGTTGGTGAGTGCACCTCAATGGCCCTGGCCGCAATATCTATAACTGCTTGGTGCCTGGTTAACCAATCAGTTCCCAATATAATATCCACGCTATCCAAACCCAAAATGAGGAGGGTGGTTTTAATTACTAAACTACCAAACTTTATGGGCACGTGTCTGTTGATTTGATAGGTGGCAACCCTGCCTCCTGGTGTTGAAATTGTAATACCCCCATTGGTGTGGTGAAAAGGCAATTGGCACTTGGCACTAAACTTGGCACTGATAAAACTATGTGATGCACCAGAATCAAATAGAATAATAGCAGGATAATTCAAAACTGTAAAGATACCAGTCATGACAGGTGCTCCCTCTGGAATATCAGCCATGGTGGTAAAGTTCAGCCTGCCTTGCCTCACTTGCACCTTCTGCCTCTTGCCTTGGTTCTGATTGACATTTTGCCCCTGCCTCTGCTGGTTCCTGGGGCAATTCTTGGCATAATGCCCAGTGTTGCCACACGTGAAACACTTGTTGTCATTTGGCTGGCGGTACTGCTGCTGCTGCTGATTGCTCCTCTGAGCCGGAAATTGGGTGCGGTTGGGTGCCTGCTGCTGCTGTGGTCGGATCACCCATCGCCCTTGTTGCTGCTGAGGTCCCCTGCCCTGGGTGTCGGACACAATCCTGAAGCGCTGTGGCTGAGCTGAGGGTCCTGCCACAGGGGTCTTCCTCTTCTTCTCTGCCTGTCTAGCTGTAATACAGTCCTCCTGGGAGATAGCCATGTTTACCAACTCATTGTAGCTGTTGGCCCTGACGGTGTTGAGACGATCCCGGAGCTTGGTGCTGAGCCCCCTTCTGAATCTGTCCCTCTTCTTCTCATCCGTATCTGCATGATATCCTGCGTACTGGCACAAGTCATTGAAGGCCTGGGCATACTGCAACACTGTCCTGTTGCCCTGAGTGAGTGCCAAAAACTCATTGAGCTTCCTGTCCATGATGCCAGCTGGTATATGGTGCCCTCTGAAGGCTGCCTTGAACTCCCTCCACTCCACCTCTCGGTCCTCTGGCTGCATAGCAAGAAAATGGTCCCACCAAGTCCTTGCGGGTCCGCGGAGCTGCTGGGTAGCGAACCTGACCTTGGTGACCTCTGAACAGGCCCCATGGAGTAGCGGGAATTTGGATTCCACCACTCGCAACCATACATCTGCATCAAGTGGGTCCTCTGCCCTGGTGAACAATGGTGGCTGGGTACTCAAGAACTCCTGGTAGGTAGCAGCGACAGGGTGACGCTGATGGTCTCCACCATAATGCTGAGGTGGTGGCTGACGCTGAGCGAGCTGTCTCAGAATCTCATTCTGCTGGGCCATGAGCTCCTGCAGAGTGGGAGGCGGTGGCGGCGGTGGAGGAGCGTGCTCATTTTGACCACGGCGCGCTCTCCCAGCCATCTGAAAAATCACATGGTTGCTTAATAACACATCTTCTCAGTTTAGGGCTTAACATGGTAGGGGAGTTAAAGCAATTTGATAGATTCCAAATAAAACAAAACGAAAACATAAACCTTCCGTCCAAATCTAAACTGCCATTAATCATCCCTGAACCTCCAAAAGAGTTTTTAACACTGGTTACATCAATGATCAAAAGACTCAACTCTTCCTAGCCTAGTACCCTAAGGGTGCAAAAGCTAAGCTAGCGGCGAGGAGTCCTACCACTACTGACATCTACTTGGTCCCTGATACCTAATGAGCAAACGAGGCAACACTCGACTCAGGGGATGGTGGCCTCCCGGAGCCGGCAGTGTCCAAACTAGAGGCAGGCTCATCTCCTTCCTCAATGTTGGCCTCCTCCCGGTATCCGAAAGACTCGGAGTCCAAGGAGCGCCAGCCGGGCTGCAGGGGATGAGGCTCCAAGGTCATCCTCACCCTACAGCGAGGCACTCGATGCTTCTCGAACTGCTGCACCGCGTACTGAGGGGGTGTCGTGTATCCGGCCCCCTGAAGTAACTCCCACAGAATGCGGGGAAAGCCCTCTCGTGCGAGTCCGTCAGTGTGGGTCAGTGCATTTCCGTCATCGGAGGATCCGTGGGAAGTCATCTGTGTACGGTTAAGCGTAAGTAAAAGAAAAAGAACTATAAAAAGAACAAGAACAATAAGACTCAGCCTTTCCCTAATTACATAAAATGGTACTGGGTACTTAGTTGGTAATCATTTTATTTTTAAGTCCTTACTTAATGTTCCGTTTAGTTTAACTCAAAAATGCATGCATGCTCGTCCTGAACGACCTCACATCAATGAAAAGGATTAGGGAAAAACTCCCATCCTGTAAAAGTGGCCTATAGGGCCTAATTACTTAGCCACCTAGTTACCCTTCTATCATCCTAAGGCTTCACGTCCTAGGTCTATCCTGCTCGTCCTACTATCTATCCAATATTGTTCCTAGCAAATTTTACTTAGAAAAATTTGATGGTGTTTACGTTTTATTGATTCCTCTGTGGTGGTACGAGCTCCGATACCAGCTGTGGCGGAACTGCCCGAATTATTCCAACTTAAGTGCCTAGGCCCTGCCTTAGAGGCTAGACCACACTTAAATAGGAATAACCCGTCAATCCCTCGGATCAAGTCCGACATGGCCACTGACAGGATCAAGTACCACAGTCTCACTCGATGGTGAGTCACAGAGCAAATACAATAAAGCATAAGACCATACATTAAAGAGTATTAAATTATTACAACATCATCGGAGTTTCGCAAAAGTAGTCAACATTGTTCGAAGTGCAGCGGAATAAAACTAACGATAATTAAACAGAGAGATGGGGAAGCCTGTCCCATCACTCCTCATGCTCCTCCTCAGCCGAGGCAGGGTCCCACTCGACAGTCCAACCCGGTGGCAAGATGGACGGCCAAGTCACTCCAGCAACCATTTCCTCCAGAGAACCTGTAAAAAATTATGCCACAAGCAAGGCTGAGTATACTAATACTCAGCTAGACTTACCCGGTGTGAGGAGTCTACTCCTCTACCTCTAGACATGCAGCTGTTTGGCTGTGGGGTTTGTTTTGCCAAAAGCACTAGCTGAGTTTCTAAATCAAGTTTTTAACTTTGTCAAATTTAAGTGTGACTCTCTTAAGGCTAAAAGTGTACTAACTACTCATCCATGGTATCAAACATATTTAGCAATCAACATCTTGTGTCAACTCATCACATTTCCACTTGTTACTCAATGTAGCAGCATGGATCAAGCAGTCTCATTAGCTGCGAGAAGCAGACGATTCGAATCGAGTTTTTATCCTTGCAAGGTAAACCTAAACACACGACATGCAGGGGCACTCCGTCCCCACACATATCAACCGTCCCCATCGATTCCCCGTCAGCAGATCAGGGCTCACCGCCTTGGCGTACAATGCCTCACTGACCCCGACTGGCCGTCGTGCAGTGACCGCACTTGTACCCACCATAACCGGAATGGGAGACCTCGTCTCAGGTCGCGTGAGGGGTAAAGTCCACTGCCAGGTTCAATCAGGTACTAGGCTTACCGATTTACCATATTTCTCGGCATGTGCTTAGTACGTTCAAACGCTTGACTCACGGTACCACACCTTAATCCTTATTCCAATTTTTATCCCGTAGACAACCAATCCCCATGGATTGTTGCCCACAATCAATCATCATTATGATAAGAAAGTGGATACAACCAATTCCTGACCTCGCGCGAGTGCTAGAAAAATCACTCGACTTCTACCGAGATCCTAATTAATAAAGCAGCTACTCGACCTAGCATACTAGTATCCATCTCAAAGGAATCCTGAGTTCATGCAACTAAGGTTCCAGTCAACTCCTACACTTAAGTGCACAGTACAAGCCTACAAACATTAAGTGCAGTAAAATAGCATATATATAACGGTTATGCATAAAACCGGGGCTTGCCTTCCAAAGCAGTGGTAGGCAGATCCTCTGGTGCAGACTCGGGTGCTGGATCCGGGGCTACCTCCTGAGCAGCTCCTTGCTCCGGCACGAGGATGTACTCTCCGTCAGCAAGATTACAGTCTATCGAATGCAATGAACATGTATGTCATGATTATGCAAGATTTAAGAACATTTAAGCTAAAGAATACTAAGTTAAGAATTAACTTAGGGTTTTTCTTAGTCATACGGGGCTTTCAGTGGGTTAGGCTTAATATTACTTAGGCTTGGGTTTTCAGTGAGGATAACATAGTGAATTGGCATTGCCTTGATACATGTTTAGTGGACAGATTACAAGGGTCTTAGGATAACATTAATTTACATTATTCATTTTCCTTTCCTAAATTTCCATTTAGGGCTTCTAGTGTAGGTTTGAACTACGACAGTGTTTTAATAATTTCCAAAAATTCTGTAAAAATTACAGTGGGTTGTCATTTGCTATTCTAGCTTGTTTTAAGAAATTGAGGCTTAAAGTACAAAGGCTAGGCTTTGAACCAAAAATAACAATAGTTAGGCAAAATGGGCCACTTTACACTATACCTCTTAGTTAAGGGTGGGTTCTGTCCTAACTGTTATTTTTGCTGGTATTCCATAGTAATAATAGGCCTTTGTGCTAAAAATCACAGAAAACTAAAGGGTGGTTATTTAGTTATGATTTTCTTAAGTTTAATATCAAAAAGACACTTTCTACTACATTATTATTTGAAAAATGTCAAACAGCAGATTTCTTATTTTTCCTAAGTTCTTAATAACAAAACATTAGTTACCCCAAGGGTGGGGGTGTTTTCACCTTGGGATTATTTTTGTAGAGTTTTTCTAAGTTATCTCTGTTTTATTAAAATAAAAGGCATCCTACTTGTTTTATACTAAACCAGGGTATGATATATTTTTCCAGTGAACTATATTGAATAAGTAACCTAACAAAAATAGAGGTACTCTCTGGTTCATTTATTAAATTACATTTTCCATTTTCCTTAACCCTAAGCATATTATGGAATAAGGGGGGTAAAAACTAACTTAAGGTAGTGGACAAAGGGGTTTAACATTTTTAACTAAGTTAGTAGGTAGATATGAGCTTCTCCAAATTTTTCCAACCCCAGTTAAATAGTACAACCATTTTTCTTGCTATTATTAAACTTTTGGCCAAAACTGAAAATAAATCAGAACCTTATATTTTTCTCTAGTACATAAGGGGTTTTATATTTTTCTTAGACAGGTTATATTATTTAGAGGCTGGCAAAATTAGTTTGACCAAATTTGGATAGGCCAAACAGAAGTTATAGGTTTTTAAAGTTTCTGTTTGAATTTAAATCAGGTTTTACTTAAGTTTTTCTGGAAAAGCAGTTTGCGCCGAGGCCCCTGAGTTTAAAACGAATCAAACCTCACAGATCTACCCTTGCGCCACTATTCCCCTGAGTCTCTGACCTTTCACTTAACCCCCTGGCTTTTTCTTCCTCTCACCCGCAGTCCCTCCCTCAACTGAAACAGTAGCCGCGGAGGAGAAAAGGATGGCGCGGCTTACCGGCGGCGAGGGAGGTCCGGCGAGGTGGTCAGTGATGTTCAGGAGGTCGCGACGGTCACGTCGATGTGCGGGTCGGCGTCAGAGGTGGTTGGAGCTCCCCTGGCCACGAACACAGGCGGCGGGGATCGACGGCGACGCCTGCTCCGGCCAAACCACGGCGGTAGAGTTCAATTAATGGGCACGAGGAGCTTCACGGGATGACACAGAGGCCATACGCGCAACGAATCGGAAAATGGTGAAGGGGTTTACCCGGTCCACGTGCGCCGGCGGATTTCCAAACTCCGGCGAGCGCGATTTGGCTACTCCGGTGACGCGGGCCCTCGGGTAAAGCTTGAGCAAGGTTCACGGCTTCACCAGGAAGCTATTTGGGGGCTTGGATCAAATGGAGGAGGACGGGAGAGGGGTCGGCCATGGCGGTTGCTCGCGGGCGGCACTGGCGGGTCGCGGGGAGGTCGCCGGAGCTAATGGCTGGCTCGGGCAGTTCAGGCGAAGTACGGACGAGGCAACGGGGACAACAGCCAAGCACTGGGGCGGGCTTTATAGCCTTGGCGCGGGCGTGGTCACGGGCGGCCGCGGGCGTGCGGGGTTTCGCGCACGGGCGTGCCCTGAGCGCGCTCTCTGCTGCCAGCTCGCGTCGAACACGTGGAGGGTGACTTCTGCCAAGGTTCAACGGCCGATTTGGACGCCATAGCGTGCGCATCTCGGCAAGGTCACTGTGTACGGTCACTTCTCTGCTCCAAATCCTATCTCTTTGTTATGAGTTCCAAGTCGAGATTTGGTCTGGACAGAGAGATAGAGAGGGGAGAAGTTTGCTGTGTCAGCTGGGTCCAAACCGAGACAAAAGGGGTGTCAAGTCGTGTCTAGCGCCCTAGGGTAGGTGTCATCTCTTGCCAGGGTGTTCTAGGGTTAGTTTGGCGCCTTTTTGCCAATTGGGTCGACAGGTTTTGAAAAGGGGATCAAGGTGAACATGTGAAGTCTTTGTGTAGGGGTTAGTTTCTATACTTAGCCAAAAACTGAATTCTCCCTTGTGCTAAATCTTAGGTGAGCTGTTTAGGGCTTTTCTGAAAATTTCTTGGGGGTACTTCCTTACTATTAAGTGTAGGTCATTAAGTATATTACAACTTTTACATTTGGCCCAACCCATGATCATAAGGTTTACCTGATCTTTTGATCATGGCTTCAATTAGGGTTCTCATTGCCTATGGGGGTTTTGCTTTAGGGTTTTGGGGAGATCCCACTTAGATGTGCATGATAAGCTAGGGCATGATATCCAAGGTGGGTTACACTTGTTTGGGACCTAGAATTCAAAGTTTGGTATACTTAGCCCAATTAAATCTTCATGTGATAATGGCTAACAGGGGTAACCCTGGGTGGACACCCTGAGTAACACCTGGGGTGTTACAATTCCCCGGTGGTTGACAATAAATCCGAGTAACTTTCCTGCTGGTACCCCAAAAACACATTTTTCGAGATTAAGCTTCCATCGGTACCGCCGTAGACTGTTGAAAACCAGCTGTAAGTCTTCAATGAAGTTTTCCGAGTTCTCCATTTTGATTACCACATCATCTACGTAGGCTTCCACACGCTTGCCCCAGTGATCGGCTAAGCATGTTTGAATGGCTCTCTGATAAGTCGCTCCAGCGTTTTTGAGGCCAAACGGCATGTTGGTGTAACAGAAAGCACCAAACGGAGTGATGAACGCTGTTTTTTTCCTCGTCTTCCTTCTCCAAGCTAATCTGATGGTATCCGGAATAGCAATCCAGGAAAGATAGCATAGAACATCCAGCGGTGGAGTCTACCACCTGATCTATCCTTGGGAGCCCGAAGGGATCCTTTGGACAATGTTTGTTGAGATCAGTATAGTCGACCCACATGCGCGTATCCACTTTATTCTTTTTGAGTACAAGAACAGGGTTGGCTAACCACTCGGGGTGTAACACCTCTCTGATAAATCCAGCCGCGACCAAGCGAGCTAGCTCGGCGCGAATGGCCTCTCTCTTGTCGGGCGTGAAACGACGTAGTTTTTGCCGGATCGGCCTTGCCTGGGGATAGACCTTCAGTTTGTGCTCGGCCAGTTCTCTTGGGACTCCCGGCATATCCGCAGGTTGCCATGCGAATACGTCTCGGTTATCTTGCAGAAACTGGACGAGCGTGTCTTCCTATTTGTCGTCCAGGCCGGAGCTGATGATGGCAGTCTTGCGTTCATCAGCGAACCCCAGGTTGATCCTTTTAGTTTCTTCAGTCGGCCGCATAGAGGTCGCGGCCTGAGCTTCATTCACCGGTGCTGCAAGGTCCTCCTCAGGCTTAGAGTTCGCCTGTGTTGAAGAAGTCGTCGACGGCTTGGTGGTGAGGGTCGCTTGGATGGCCACTCGGAAACACTCTGCGCCGCCTTGGAAGTCAGCGCACACAGTTATGATTCCTTGTGGTCCTGGCATCTTCAGTATCATGTACGTGTAATGCGGAATGGCCATGAATTTTGCCAATCCCGGCCTCCCGATGATGGCGTTGTACCCGCAGTCAAAGTTCGCCACTTCGAACCTCAGGAACTCGGTTCTGTAGTTATCCGGAGTTCCGAAGGTGACGAGCATGTAGATGTGGCCCAACAGGTATTCTCCTTCAGTCGGCACGATGCCGAAGAAGGAGTGTCGGACTCGTGGAGCTCTTTGAGGTGAACTCCCAAGCCTTGGAGTGTCCGGGGGAAGGTGACGTTGATGCTGCTCCCCCCGTCCACTAACACCTTCTTCACCCTACTCTCTCGGATCACCGGATCGACGAGGAGCGGGTATTTACCTGGGTGGTCGAAGTTGAGCCATTGATCCGCCCGAGTGAAAGTGATCGGGTGCTCCGACCACCGGTATGGGGCGGGAGGACCGGTGGTCGCCACCAATATCTGGCGATCGTTGAGCTTTTGTTGTCTTCTATTCTCCTGCGATCCGTGTCCGCCGAAGATGACGTTGACCTCCCTGTCAATGCGCGGGAAAGCTCCTCCTCCTCCCTCCTCCTGCTGCTAGGGTTGTCGTGGTTCTTCTGGCCCTCCCCTCGGCGGAGGAGGAGGTAGAGGTTGGAAGGGTCGGCCGTGCCCGACGCAGTGCTTGAAGTCCCGGCAGTTCTGAAGAGTGTGGCACATGTCCTTGTGGTACGGGCACTGGGCGTCGAGGATGTCGTCCAGCGTGCGCTCGCCTCCGCGAGGTCCTCCCCGGGTGCGAGAGGCTGGTGGTCCGGCGGCGTGTACTTCTTCGCGAGGTCTCTTCTCCCAGCGTTTGTCGGGTTGCTGGTTCACGTCGCGTCGTGGTGCTGCCGGTGCGGGCTTCGCTCCTCCGATGAGGTCCTAGGCTCGCTCGTCGGTGGTGATGTAGAGGTCGGCTTCCCGGAACAGCTCCTCGGAGGTAGTCGGCGCCTTCTGCAATATGGCTCGGACGAAGACCGAGTCATTGGATCCTCTGTAGAAGTCCTCGATCACGGCCGCCTCCGTGACCTCAAGGATACGATTTCTCATGGTCTGGAACCTTTTGAGGTATGACCGGAGAGTTTCGTCCCCCCGGCGCTTGATGGATTTGAGGTCCCACGGTTGCCCCGGTTTGTCGGAGAGGGACTGAAAATTGGCGGTGAAGCACCGACTGAAATCGCCCCAGTCGTCGATGCAGTGTCGGGGTAGATGTCGCAGCCATTGCAGCGCGTCTTGCCCGAGGACAATGGGTAAGTACGCGGTCATCACGTCCTCGGATGCCCCGGCGGCCCGAGCAGCGGTGGTGTAGACGGCTAGCTAGCCCCTTGGATCCTACTTAGGTTCATATTTATCGACATTGGATACCTTGAAGTTAGGAGGCCATTGGATGGCCCTAAGGCGTGGAGTAAGAGCAGACACTCCACACGTGTCCTCCTGTCGTTGGGGATGATGTCTGTACCGGGGAGGGGAGTAGTCGTGGTGGTTCCTCGACCGACCCCGGGTAGTACCGCCAGTCGAAGCTGTTGCTGACTCGGTTCTGGTTGCCTGACTCCGAGCTGGGATGCCGTGATCCCTGTCGTACTCCTCCCGGCGGCGGATCTCGTTCTCATGCCGTCGTTCACGCGAAGTGTTGATGGAGCTTCGCGCGTCCCGGCGACTGTTGATGGCGTGTCGTAGATCGTTCGGCGGGTGAGCGAGCGGTAGAAGATGGTTGGCTGCCTGGGTGAACAGTCGTCGATAGCCTTCGGCGTCGGGAGTCCGAGGGAGTCCATCAGCTATCCAAGCTAGTACCCCTCCGACTTCACTCGGCGTGTTCATGGCTCGGGCGAAGTCGGGATTCAGGTTGCGCCCAAAGAGTGGATTCTCCCGGCGTTGCCTTGCATCTTGCTCGGCTTGTTCCTGAGCTCGGCGGCGATCACGTCGTCGGGAGTTCCTTCGTTCTCTGAAGACGCGTTCCTCTGGAGTTTCTCCTATCTCCGAGACCTCATCCCGCGAAACAGGTTGCTCCGGATCCCGTTCTCCGGCCTCGTGGTGTCGCCGAATGTTTCGGCGCCGGTTTCTCCGTCGGCGGGATTCCCGCTGAGGTGGTTCTTCTCCAGGCGCGGTCGGCTCGTCGTCGGAGACGGGGGGCGAATCCACTCTCCCGATGAAGAGGACGTCAGGGTAGAATGGTACGGCGGTCGTGACGATCTTTTTTCCGTTCTCCTTTGAGGGTGGGGGAACGGAAAGAACAACTTGCTTCCTCCCGGTCTCTTTCTTCCTTGCGATCTGTGTCCATTCTTTCGTCGGGGAAGTAGACAATGGAGTTCTCCGGGTCAGCAGGCTCTCGGCCCCTGGCTTGCCGAGGGCGATCTTTTTTCGGAGCGCTGGAGGTCGCGCTTTTTCCTCCCTCACCCCGATATTCTCGGAGCGTGTTGGAGTGGACTTCTTCTTTGGCGGATCGGCGATGCGATGTAGAGTTCCCTCTTCATCTGCTATGGATGAGATTGTTCAAAAGCAGAATACGGATCCGGGACGGAGGGTGATCTTGCTGTGGAAGGTGACGGCCATTGAGCTAGCTTGGATCATCGACACACCCCCTACCTGGCGCGCCAGCTGTCGGTGTTTTGGGTCCGACCGCACACCCGGGGTTGCCCCTCAAGGTGTTTTAGGAGTAGGACGGTGTCGCCGACTGTAGCTAAATGGTTCGTGCCTGATGCACGAGGAACGATGGACAATGTTTACAGGTTTGGGCCGCTTGGAAATGCGTAATACCCTACGTCCTGGTGAGTATGCTTTGCGTATGGAATACAAGGTTGCTCTCCATAGCGTAGAAAGTTGAGGTGGATGGTCGAATAGTAATGGGGTCGATCGATCTGAAGGGGTGCCCCCTAGGCCTTATATATTCGACCGTGGGGCAATACACGTGGATATGATAACAATGTGCACCTAAAAGATAGTGAACTGTTTGAGTCTATCTTCCTATGATTCTGCCGACCTATCCTCGCCTGGTTCCGTTGCATGGGGCCCTAGCGCGGGAAAGTTGGATCTTCTGTTGTGGTCGCTTGCTCAACGCTGTGGGGCCGTCCGGGCTTGCACCAATCTGGCCTTACATCAATCTACTTTACTGATTGTTCCTCCCCAAGCCCATGAAGGAATGACCTTACGATTTATTGGGCTCTTGGGCCTCTCGTGAGGTCTTTTACCCTTCCGGTGGACCCGGGGGATATCTGTCCCCCATAGAATGCCCAACACAAATATTGGACTAACTAGTTTGCTCTAGAGTACATGTTCTACAGGTGCATAAAGGTTCAACATAAACCAATAAATATTCAAGATAGGGTTCAAATACAAAGGAGTAAAGAAACCAAGTGTGCTCTGGTCTGGCGCACAGGACTGTCCGGTGCACCAGGTCCGTACAGGGGTGAACAAGCCACTCTCGGGTTTCTCCAGGCGCGTTCCACTATAATTCACTAGACTGTCCGGTGTGACAGTGGAGCAACGGCTACTCCACGCAACGGTCAACTGCAAAAGCACGGTGATCAGATGAACAATGAAGAACAGTGCGCGCAGAGTTAGAGCCGTCGGTCAGAGGCGCACCGGGCATTGAACAGTGCCTGTCCGGTGCCACTAGAGGACAAAGCCTCCAACTGTCAAAAGCTCCAGAACCCTAACGGTTGGGTGACGTGGCTAGCGCACCGGACTGTCTGGTGCGCCCATCAACAGCAGCCTGCCCCAACGGTTGTTTGGTGGTTGAGGGCTATAAATACCCTCCAACCACCACCACTCCAAGCATCCAAGATTTCTGAGTATCACATTCATTACAAGAGCTCTAGCATTCACTCCTAGACACAATTGATAAGATCAAAGCCTCTCCAAGTTCCCAAATTCATCTCAAACACCTAGTGACTTGGGAGAGAGAGTTTTTGTGTTCTTTTGAGCTCTTGCCTCTTGGATTTCCTTCTTCCTTTCTCATTTCTTTTCTCAAGTGATTTGTAATCGAAGCAAGAGACACCTAAGTGTGTGATGGTCCTTGTGGGGTCTAAGTGACCCGGGGGATTAAGGAAAAGGCTCACTCAGTCTAAGTGACCGTTTGAGAGAGGGAAAGGGTTGAAAGAGACCCGGTCTTTTTGACCACCTCAACGGGGACTAGGTTCTTTAGAACCGAAACTCGGTAAAACAAATCACCGTGTTCATCCGCTTTATTTCTTGGTTGTTGTTTTTCCCCTCTATACCGGACTCGAATTTGTTTCTAACACTAACCCCAGCTTGTAGTGTGTGTTTAAAGTTGTAAATTTCAGATTACGCCTATTCACCCCCCTCTAGGCGACTTTCAATTGGTATGAGAGCCTGGTGCTTCATTAGAGTCTAACAACTCGAAGTAATGTCGGGAGGATCCGCCAAGAGAGAGATGGAAACCGGCGACAAAGCCACAAGCCATGGGAAGGCTCCATCAAGGGAGTCCGACACCAAAGTGAAAGAGGGATCCCCTCCTCGCATCAAGTCGCATCGGAGTGGCGACAAGAAGAAAAAGATGAAGAAAGTGGTCTACTACGAGACCGACTCATCGTCGCCCTCCACATCCGGCTCCGACGCTGCGTCCGTCACTTCTAAGCATCATGAGCGCAAGAAGTATATTAAGATGCCACTTCGTTATCCCCGTATCTCTAAGCGCGTCCCATTAGGCAAACCACCATATTTTGATGGTGAGGATTATTGTATGTGGAGTCATAAAATGAGGCATCATCTAACCTCACTGAAAGGGAAATGGCCTTAAACCATTTCTTATATTTTGGTGCTTGATGACCATCACAACCATTCGGACTAACTAGTTTGCCCAGTCCTTGATTCACAGGTTCATAAGATTCAACAGTTCAGTTTCTAAGTCAGAATCAGCTCAGATTCAACCAAATAGGGGTAAAACATGGAATAGATGAACTACCAATAGTTCATCTCTTTGGATAAGTTCTAAATACCCTAAGGAACGTATTCAACACTTCTAGAAAAGATTGGAAAGCTCAAAATCAACATATCGCTATTTTTGGAGCTAGTTTGAGCAAAAGAAGATATATGAGTGAAATAATCAAAATGTTCATATTCCATGACTTAGACTGATGGAACGTCACTTGAGATGTTTGTCTAAGTCATAGGATATCTCTCAAGTTTAGCCAAAGCAACTTGGAGAAGATTGTTCAAAGATCAACGAGAAGTCAGAAACTCAAAGTCCTAAAATCGCCAAGTCAGAAACTTCTGGCGGAACATCTGCGACACCGTTTCGACTTCGGCCAGGAACTGAAAATCGTGGATAGTCCGACTAAACCGCGGACTGTCCGACTAAACCGCGGACTGTCCGACTATAAAGTGCGCACCGTCCGGCTATAATTCACGGACCGTCCACATGTGAAGACCTGGTTCAGCCCGAAGGTAACAAGTTGAGAAAAAGGAATTATAGAGCTGCCGCGGACCGTCCGGGACCAAGGGCGGACCATCCGCGTGGTGTGACCAAGGCAGATAGCTGTTGATCTAGCCGTTGATCTGTCAGATGTATCCATTATAGATGTCAGAATCGACCGTTGGAGGGTCGCGGACCGTCCGAGCCCTAGCCGCGGACCGTCCACCAGTGCAATTTCTGGCAGATGCGCTCCAACGGCTATATGGGTGGTTGAGGGCTATAAAAGCCACCCCAACCAGCTCATTCAAGCATTCATTGATCCATTTCATACACAAGAGTTGGGTATTCACTCCTATCTACTAAAGCAACACTTCTATACACATCAAAACCTCACAAGTGCCATAAAAGAGAGATCAAGCAAGAAAGAGCTACTCGTGTGCGTTTAGTGATAGTGCCTTGTGAGAATTATTGAGAGAAAGTGTGTGCTACCTCTTGTGATCATTTGAGCATGGAGTTTTGACTCCCATTCATTGTAAAGGTAGCAAGAGCCCCTTATCTTTATGGTTGGCCTTGCGAAGACTTCAGACTCTTGTTGACAAAGAAGAAGAAGAGCTTGCCGGTCTTGGTGATCGGTGGAGAGAGATAAAGGGTTGAAAAAGACCCATCCTTAGTGTACTCCTCAACGGGGATTAGGTTCTCGAGAACCGAACCTCGGTAAAACAAATCACCCGTGTCTCTTGTGCTCATTGCTTTTGATTTGTTTGTTTTCTTCCTCTCTAAGTTCTCTTGCACTATTCCTTGCTAATATTATTTTGTGTTGCTTCAAGTTAAATTCTCATTTAGAGAAGCAACGCCTTGCAAGAAAGAACTTGTGTTATTCCTCCTTTTACCTATACCCCCTTGCTCTATATTCCATAAACTTATTAGTTGTATTGATTTGCTAATTCCGCATTCTTTGAAAGCAACACTCTTTACAAGCAAGGGACTTAATTTTACACTCCGATAATTGTGCTTCTTGTTCCAATCACTAATCAAGGGATCTAGTTTGTATTTAGAGTTATAATTTTCAGGTTTCGCCTATTCACCCCCCCTCTAGGCGACTTTCAATTGGTATCAAAGCTAGGCACTTCATATTGAGTCTAACCACTCGAAGTGATGGCTCAAAGAAGATCCCAAAAGAACAAGAAAACAACTCCGAAGGAAAACAAGGAGGTAACTCTTGAGATATTACTTTTCAATTGTTCTAATTATGCTTCATGGTCTACTAGAGTAGTAAATGCTTTTAGAACCATAGACTCACGATTAGAACAAATTTTAGACAAGAGTATTATACCCTCTAATTATGATAAGAAAAATGCTTCCAAGGATGATCAAAGATGCATACACTTAAATTATCTTGCTTTTGACATCTTAAGTAATTCTCTTAGCAAAGAAGATTATCGTGCCTTCATAATTAGATATGATGAACCTATTCATGATGCGCATGATATTTGGACTAGAATTAAAAATAGATTTGATGAATCCAAACATGTTAGTTCATATGATGCTTCTACTTCCTCTAGTCCTTGTGAAACTAACCCTTTGAAGGAAGAAGAAGAAAATGAACGTTGGAGACCAAACGATGAATCCACCTCTCCAAAAGGTTTGTCTTCCCGTTTCGATTCCCACATATGTTGTGTGGCTAATGAAAATGATAGTGGAAGCACAAATGAGGATGAGGAGGATGAAAGAAGCTTTACACAACTCTACGCTCATCTAAGACAAGAAGATAAGGCGGTCATGCTCAAACTTCTAAAAAGAGCGAGAAAGCAAAGCGAAGCTCTTCACATGCTAGAAGATATTCTCACCATAAAAATGCAATGCTTTGAAGAGTTGACTAAAGAACATAAGGAGCTAAAGTGCTCTCATGTTGATTTGGTCCAAAGGTATGAATCTATTTCAATTGAGCAAGATAACTCCTTATTTTGTGTCGCTCAATTAGTAAATAGGAATGCCTTACTTAAGGACCAAGTAGAAAGGCTAAAAATTGAAAATCTAGCCTTTCAAGAAAAACATGATATGCTTCTATGCTCTCATGAAAATCTTATGGATGATCATATCATGTTAAACATTGCTCATGAGGTTGTGATAGAAAACTTAAAATCCCAACAACCTCACTCATGCACATGTATTCAAATTGAAACTATATTACCATGTGCTAATGCTTGTTGCTCGTCAACAAGTAATTCCTCCTTTGAGCTAGAATTTCCAGGAACAAAAGATGATACATGTCAAAAGCTTAAGGAAGAAAATGAGAGGCCAACTAAAAGGGAAGTGCACTACCCAACCTTCTCAAGATTACCGTGATTACATGGTGAAAAAGCTTGAGATGGGAACAACCGTGGCATACACAAAATCCCTTGAAGAAAGAGTCAAGGATTTGAGGATTGTCAAGAGGAAGGAACAAAAGAAGAAAATCAATACCTCTACCAAAAGCCTCAACCATGCCTCCATGCAAGGTAACATCCAAGGTAATGATCAAGCCACACTTCACACTAAGAAAAGTAAGAAGTGTAGTGAATGCTTTGAAAATGGGCACTTGATTAGGTCATGTCCCTATATTAAAAAGAATGGCTTGATTATTAATAAGGGTGATAAACATTGTTTTAGATGTTCTAAGAAGGGACATTTAATTAAGTCATGTCCCTATGTAAAACAAAAAGGCATAGTTTTAGAAAAGAAAATATTTACTAACTATGTAGCAAGCAATAAACAAGGAAAGAAGAAATCTTCAAGGCATGAAGATCGCCTTTGCTACATATGCCGAAAGAAAGGACATCAATGTAAGGATTGTCCTATTGGTAAGTATCCCACCCCCAACTTGACAATTAATTCATATGCAACTAGGCAATCCAAAATTGCAACTTGTGCTAGAAAGGTAATGAGTTTACCAAGTGCTAGCACAAAGGACATTTGGGTTCCTAGATCTTTGTTGACTAACCTTGATGGATCCATCAAGAGATGGGGACCAAAATATGCTTGACAAGCTTTGCAGGGGGAAGGAGATGATATGAAGCTTTGGAAGTGCTTGAGAGGACAAATTCAATTCATATTAATTCAAGCTATCAATCTCACAATGACCTATATCTCCAAGATTGACCCAAAGTTATTTTGAGTTATTATATCTACAACTCATATCATCTCGAGCAGGATGTTGAAGTTGTAGGAATTAAAGGATTATCCTGTGTGGAAAAATAAAGCCTACAACATGGAGGAAAGCCAAAGGATGGTAACACTTATGTCTTTTGTTAGACCACCCGTGTCCTGTTAGACCACCCGTGTCTAGGGTTTGTGGAGTACCCTGTGTAATGACCATCATACCCCCAGTGTAATGGGCCTGGCCCAGTTTACTTACTCTATTAATACCACCCCAACCCTGTTTAGGGTATGGGTTCAGTTTCCAATATGGTATCACCTAGGTTTAGTTTTTCTCTCTCTCCCCACGCAGCCACAGCCGCCAGGGGGTTTTCCCCTCCCCTGTAGCCGCCGCCGACCTCCAGGGGGTCTTCCCCTCCCCTGTTGCCGCCGCCGCCGGCCTCCCCGCCGCCAGCGCCGCCGGCCCTCTCCCTCCCTCGACTGCCGGCTTTCCCCCTTCCCCGGCGCGCCTCCCGTCGCCCCTCCCCTGCGCGCTCGTCGCGCGCCGGCCCCTGCCCCTGCACGACCGGCGCCCTCGGCCGCCGGTCTTCCCCGGCGTGCCTCCCGCCGCCCCTCCCCTGCGCGCTCGTCGCGCCTAGGGCCTCTGCCCCTGCGCAACCCCCGCCGCCGGCGCCGCCGGTCTTCTCCCAGGGAGCGGCGTCCGTCCTCACCGCGCCTGGCCCAGCCGCCAGGCCCTCCGACGCCCCTGCGCCACCTCGACCAGGCCCCAGGCCCGGCTGCGCCCCTCCTCCCAGCGGCCCCATCACCACCCCGACTCCCCCCTACTGCCTCCGCCATGGACGACAGCACCACCTCCGCCACCGGTCCCATCGCCCCCGCTACGATCGGCAGCGAGCCAGCCCATGGAGGGGCCCCCTACATCACCGGCCTCGGGCCGCTCCACGCCTCCTCCCCGCTGCCCCTGCGTCGCACCTCCCCGCCGGGCTTCCCCGCTTTCGCTTCACCCACCTGGAGTCATCGTGTCGCACCCTCCATACTCCCCACCACTGACCCCCCGCTCGTCGGTACCCTCGCCACGATCCAGGCTGCTGTGACGGCCTCGTGGGAGCGCGAGCGCGCTGCCTCCCTCGCCCTGGAGCGTGAGCGTGCCTTGGGCGCTGCTCTGACCACCCAGATGGCCACCACGCAGCGCCTCCTCGGCCACCCGACACTCGCCGATGCGGAGCCCCCAAAGGATCCCCACGCCTCTGACCTCGACGCCGACCTCATCGCTGCTCTCCACGCTCAAGCAGCCGGCCTGCACAACATCCGGGCCCTCGTGTCCGTGGTGTTGGATCCGGCGTCTCCCCACTACTCTCGCTGGCGAGGACAGGTCCTTCTCACGTTGCGGCGGTTCGTCCTCGACGATCACGTCCTCGTCGACCACGACACTCCGTCGCCTCGCTCCTGGTGCCTCATGGACAGCGTTGTCCTCTCGTGGCTCCACGGCACCATCACCGTCGAGCTACAGGACATCATCCGCGACCAGGCGGACACTGCACGCCAGTCGTGGCTCGCTCTCGAGGACCAGTTCCTCGGGAATCGAGATGCTCGGGCACTCCACCTCGACGCCCAGTTCCACCTGTTCTCTCAGGGGGACCTCTCCGTGGGCGAATACTGCCGCTAGATGAAGGGTCTGGTTGACTCTCTCCGCGATCTCGGTGAGCCTATTGCCGATCGTACTCTGGTGCTGAACCTCCTGCGTGGCCTCAGCCCTCGGTACGGCCACCTGAAGGCTCTCATCAAGAGGAGCGTGCCCTTCCCCACCTTCCACACCGTGCGGAACGAGCTTCTCCTCGAGGAGCTCACCATGGCGAATGAGGCGCCCACTCCTGCCTCGGCTCTCTACAGCGCTCCTACCAGCGGTCAGCCGCCCTCGGGGGGCACGACCACCCGTTCCCCGTCGACCGGGGCTCCTGCCCGCCCACCACCCTCCGTCCCGGCGGCCCCTCGTCCACCTTCCACGGCCGACGGAAGTCGTCGCTCCCGCAAAGGCGGCCGTGGGGGCGGCGGATCCTCTCGTGGTGGTCCCTCCGGCCGGGGTGGCGGCCACACGTGGCCGTCCATCTACAACCCCTGGACCGGGACCATCGCCATGTGGCCGGGTCAGGCATCGAGTGCCCCCCGTCCCTCGGCGCCGACACTCCTGACTACACCTCACTACGGCATGCCCCCGCCGCCTCCTTACGATGTGCCCATCGTGCCTCAGGCTCCACCTACGCTCCTGCCTCCAGGGACCCACACCTCGGCACCCTGGTCCCCGCCGGCTGGCGGTTGGGACAACGCATCCCTCGCTGCTGCCTTCAGCACCATGGCGATGACCCCACCGCCCTCCGACTGGGTGATCGACTCCGGCGCCTCGTACCACACCACCCCCACGACAGGCACGCTTTCTCACTCTCATCCCCCCTCCCCTCTCACCCATCCTCGATCATCGTTGGAAACGGTTCCACTCTGCCAGTCACCTCAGTCGGTGCCTCGGTTCTCCCTGGGCCGTTTTACCTCAACGATGTTCTCGTAGCTCCGCACATCACTCACAACCTTCTATCTGTTCGTCGATTCACCACTGACAACTCATGTTCCATTGAGTTTGACCCCTCTGGTTGTTCTGTGAAGGATCTGGCCACCAGGACCCTGCTCGCCCGCTGTGACAGCTCGGGGCCGCTCTACACGCTCCAGCCCTCCACCATCGGCGTGTCTCCACCCCCCGTCCTGGTCTCCACCACCTCCTCCACCACATGGCATCGTCGTCTCGGCCATCCTGGACCCGACGTCATGACCAAGATCACTAGTAGTCTAGATCCTTCATGTAGTAGGGGACATTTTGAGGGTCTCTGTCATGCTTGTCAGTTAGGCCGACATACTCGTCTCCCATTTACTACTTCTTCTTCTCGGGCTGAGCAGGCTTTTGACCTGGTTCACTGTGATCTTTGGACTTCTCCTGTACTCAGTCTTTCTGGCTATAAATACTATTTGGTGATTTTGGATGATTTTTCCCATTTTCTCTGGACTTTCCCGCTTCGGCTGAAGTCAGACACATTCACCACCCTCACACACTTCTTCTCCTGGGTATCCACTCAGTTTCGTCGCCCGGTCCGTGCTCTGCAGTGTGACAACGGCCGCGAGTTCGACAACAACGCCTCTCGCTCTTTCTTCCTCACCCACGGCGTCCAGTTGCGTCTCTCGTGCCCCTACACCTCTGCACAGAACGGCCGAGCCGAACGCATGATCCGCACCACCACCAATATGCTCCGCTGCCTCCTCTTCCAGGCGTCTCTCCCTGCCAGCTACTGGGCAGAAGCACTGCACACTGCCACCCACATCCTCAACCGCCTTCCCTCAAAGGCGGTGCGGCACCCTACACCTCACTTCGCCCTTTATGGCACAGCCCCTTCCTATGACCACCTTCGCGTGTTCGGCTGTGCCTGCTATCCTAACACTTCCGCCACCGCTCCACATAAACACTCTCCTCGCTCCACCCGCTGCCTATTCCTTGGCTACTCTCCTGACCACAAGGGATACCGGTGTCTGGACCTCACCTCCCACCGCATCATCATCTCTCGTCATGTCATCTTCGACGAAGATGTGTTTCCTCTTGCTGGCTCCACCCCACCCACCGATCTTGACTCCCTCCTTGAGTCAGATCCGGTTCCTCTCCCACCTCCAGGTCCCCGTCTTGCGCCGTTACCTGCTCCACGTGCGGCCCCTACATCCTCTTCCGCGCCAGGCGCAGCCCCGTCGACCCCGCCTGCGCCACGCGCGGCCCCGTCGACCTCGCCTACGCCACGCGCGGCCCCGTCGATCCCGCCTGTGCCACGCGCGGCGCTTGCGCCACGAGCGGCCCCGACGACGCCGGCTCGCTTCGCCAACCCCGCCCTCGTCTACCACCGCCGTGGCCACGCCACTACCTCAGCGCCCCCCGACTCGGGCCCGTCGATGAGCGCGGCCCGGTTCGCCGACCCCGCCGTCGTCTATCACCGCCGCGAGCCGGCCCCACCGGCCGCTCTCGACGCTCCGGTGGTTTGCTCCGAGTCCTCCGTCTACCACCCGGTCGCCATCCACCGCGACCCCGGGCACGTCCACCCGATGGTGACTCGGCGCGCCGCTGGAGTTCTCCGCCCCGTCGACCGGCTGATCCTGGCAGCTACTACGTCTAGCACTCCGCCCGACGCTTCCCCGGTACCCTCCTTCGTCCGCACTGCCCTCGCCGACCCACATTGGCGTCGTGCTATGGAGGAGGAGTACGCGGCCCTCTTGGCCAACCACACCTGGGACCTGGTGCCGCGCCCACCAGGCACCAACGTGGTCACCGGCAAGTGGCTCTTCTGCCACAAGTTGACTGCGGACGGCTCCCTCGACCGCTATAAGGCTCGCTGGGTCCTTCGGGGCTTCACCCAGCGCCCCGGAGTGGACTACGACGAGACCTTCAGCCCTGTCGTCAAGTTCGCCACTGTCCGCGCCGTCCTATCCCTCGCCCTCTCCCGCGACTGGGCGATCCATCAGCTCGATGTCAAGAATGCCTTCCTCCATGGCACTCTGACGGAGACTGTCTACTGCAGCCAGCCCACCGGCTTCGTCGATGCTGACCATCCGGATCTGGTTTGCCGGCTGAATCGGTCCCTGTACAGCCTCAAGCAGGCACCTCGGGCCTGGTACAGTCGCTTCGCCTCCTACCTGGCCTCCATCGGCTTCGTCGAGGCCAAGTCGGACACGTCCCTGTTCATCTACCGGCGCGGCGACGACACCATCTACCTCCTGCTCTACGTCGACGACATTGTGCTCACGGCATCCACCGCCGACCTTCTACACCGCGCGATCGTCGCCCTTCAGCGGGAGTTCGCGATGAAGGACCTGGGGCCCCTACACCACTTCCTCGGCATCACCGCCGAACGTTGGCCTCAGGGTCTCTTCCTCCACCAGCGCCAGTACGCCATCGACATCCTGGAGCAGGCTGGCATGTCTGACTGCAAGCCCTGCTCCACCCCTGTCGACACTCAGGCGAAGCTCTCTGAGGATGACGGGCCTCCGGTAGCCGACGCGACGTCATACCGGAGCCTTACCGGCGCGCTCCAGTACCTCACTTTCTCCAGGCCCGACATCGCTTACGCCGTTCAGCAGGTGTGCCTGCATATGCACACCCCACGGGAGCCCCATCTCACTGCGCTCAAGCGGATTCTGCGCTACCTCCGCGGCTCCCTCGACTACGGCCTCCTACTCCGCCCATCCCCGACGTCGGAGCTCGTAGTCTACATCGACGCTGACTGGGCTGGCTGTCCTGACACGCGCCGGTCCACCTCCGGCTACGCCGTGTTCCTGGGCGCCAACCTCGTCTCTTGGGCCGCCAAGAGGCAGCCCGTCGTCTATCGCTCCAGCGCTGAGGCCGAGTACCGTGCCGTGGCCAACGGCGTGGCAGAGGCCTCCTAGCTGCGCCAGCTCCTCCACGAGCTCCACAGTCCCCTCGAGCGCGCCACCCTCGTCTACTGCGACAACGTCAGCGCGGTCTACCTCTCCACCAACCCCGTGCAACATCAGCGCACGAAGCATGTGGAGATCGACCTGCACTTCGTCCGCGAGCGTGTCGCTGCCGGTGACGTTCGGGTTCTCAGCGTCCCCACCACGCTCCAGTTCGCCGATATCTTCACCAAGGGGTTACCGTCGAGTGTCTTTTTAGACTTTTGATCCAGTCTCAACATCTGTCCAGGATAGAGTTGTGACTGCGGGGGGGTGTTAGACCACCCGTGTCCTGTTAGACCACCCGTGTCTAGGGTTTGTGGAGTACCCTGTGTAATGACCATCATACCCCCAGTGTAATGGGCCTAGCCCAGTTTACTTACTCTATTAATACCACCCCCAACCCTGTTTAGGGTATGGGTTCAGTTTCCAATATCTTTAAGTGCTAATATCTTCAATTACCATTTCTCTTGTGTCTTGTGTAGTCACATAGAAAAAGGAAGCACTTAAGAATATTATCTTATGTTTCCATTCTTTGGAGAAAGTTCCTCTCATATGGTAGATTGAATTTTTCATCATTTCAACATTATGGCAATCTACATGCTCTAAATTATTGTGAGTACCTCATGGCATGTTTTACATTAATTATCCTATGGTTGCCATGTTCTAGACATAGAGACATATTCAATGCTCTTAAAAGAATAAGGCGTCATATAGGGAATTCAAATCCTTAGGACACTTATAAAGGGAATATTTATTTATGACTAGAATTGTGAGACTTTTTTTAACCTAAGCAGTCTCACATATAGAGAATAAGTTTCTCTATGGAAATGTGTAATCTAACATGAAAATAAAAACCAATCCAATGACTTATAATGTATTTCTTCTTGCTTAAATTGGATATGATTCTTCTACATTCATCCCTCTCCATGTTATGAATTAGATTTGTTCCATAATCTTAAGAAATTGTTTATGCTTGCTTTATAAGTTAAAATTGAGCATAACATCATCTATGGGATAATCTAGTTCATGTTAAGAAGTTTCCATGCTTTGGTAATCCACTTTTCATTCCTTCTCAAAAATGATTACAAAAAGGGAAACTATTGCTTGTGTTACTAATGACATATATCTTGAGCATATTTGTGAAAATCTACAAGAGAGTAAGTGCATGTTCAAAGACACAAGCCTCAAGGGTTGCCCTTCACCTAAAGAAAGAAAAGTAAAAGCAAAGAAATCATCATTCATCATATACTCCTCTGTGCTGCTAATATCTTTCTTGAGTATTTTTCAATAAGTTTGAGAAGAAAAAAAGAGACGACTACAAAGGGAGGACACTCAAAAGCAAGATATCAAGAACAACAACACCTACTTGGACAGTAAGATCTTCAAATGGTCAATGGTGTGGTTGTAAGTATTCTAAACTTTTGATTGTTGAGAATACCAGGCATAAGTTGATTATTGGAAATATTACATGCCTTGATCAAGATGTTCAATGTATTCCCCTATTTTCTTTAAAAGAAAAGTGCATCTAACCAAGTCATTCAAATCCTTAATGCATATCTTTAGGGGGAGCTCCATTTCTATATATTGATCATATTGAGGCTAACATTTTCTTGGTGATCTCATATAGTCTCATGCATGAGAATAAGTTTCTCATGAAGAATGCTACTACAAATCAATCCAATTGGTAAAGTAATATCACTTCTATCAAGGATTGCAGCTTTCATGATTAAAGTAGCATATTTACTGGATTCTCCTATTTTAAGCTTATTTGATAATGTAATGCATATGTTGTTCTTTTGATCACATCTGTTATTCGTTTGATCATTGAATAACTTCAAATTGACACCTATGTTGCTTAGTGCCTCATATACTATCAATCAATATCTCTCTTGATATGCACTAAGTTAAAAAGGAGAATTCAGGATACATTTTATGCAATTTGTGATCCACTTGATATATGATAACAATGTCTTACAAAAGGATCACTAGTTGTAAGAACTCTCTCTTGTGCAAAATATTTCTATACATTGTCTTGAATATAGGTCTTAAGTAACCAAGACTAAAGACAAAGAGCAATGAAGAGAGCGTCTCTATGAAAAGGTACAAAAGGGTAAACTACTTCCTCTCATTTACACATGTACCTAAATCTTCCTCTTATATACATTCTTTGCATATCTTTTATAAAAGGAAGAGAAAGCATGTCTATGCATATCCCTGCTTCATACCTAGTTTAACCTCTTAAAATTTTCACTCTTGCATTAATGCATTTTTGTTAAAACTAGGTGAAGTAATTTTATTGTCAAAGAGCTTAAAGCTTAACCTTGTAACGAGGATAAGCTACCTTTGTTCCAAAGGTGGAGGTTCCTTAAGCCTCTTTGAAACCCTTAAGGGTAAATGCTTAAAATGTTTATAACATGCTTTCATAAGTGCATAGTCTATCATGAGCATCACACTTATTCTATGACACAATGCACTTCACATTTTCTATGATATAGATATGTTCTCATTAACCTCATTATGTGCATTTGGCATTTAAGGCCAAAATATGTATTCCTCTCATGGCACATATTTAGGGGGAGCAATCTATATTATATAGAACTATGATAAAGCTTAATTGACATATCTTTTTATCATATCTCTTTCATTTGGTACACATCCATATTTCCTATTCTTCATGTGCCAAGGCTAAGACTAATGAGCTTACATGAGTATCTCTGGTATCAGTCTTAGATTGAAAGGGAAATGGAGTATTCGGCAAAGACAACGCTTCCACTCAACTCCATCGGTATTATTTACCCTTTGCCGGTATTCTGCCATCTCTCACATTCGTATAATCTTCACTCATATTTACTTGTACCAATGGGGGAGAAAATACAAAGGGCTCTCAAACGTCTCTGTTTTTGGCGATTAATGCCAAAGGGGGAGAAATATTAAGCCCAAAGCAAAAGGACTGCAAATATTAAGCCCAAAGCAAAAGGACTGCACCACCAACTTCAAAAACTTTCAAATTGATGATTTATGTTTGTCTTTTCAATTGGTATGATATTTTCAATTGGTATACTTAAAAGATGGAATTTCAAAACTAGTATCTAAGTATAAGTTCCAATTGAAACCCTCTTGAAGACTAAGAGGAGAATTTCATTCATGGGGAGTTTTGTTTAGTCAAAGGAAAAGCATTTGAAACAGGGGGAGAAAATTTCAAATCTTGAAAATGCTTCTCGCATATACCTTTGACTATTTGCAAAAGGATTTTGAAAAGACTTTCCAAAAAAATTTGCAAAACAAAACATGTGGTGCAAAAGTGGTCCAAAACTACAATCATATCAATATCACTCATATGCACTTAGAACCACTTTCATTTCAGTAGCTTATGAACACTTGACCAATTGCAAACTAGTTACAATTTTATACTTCATGTTTGCTTTGGTTTGTGTTGGCATCAATCACCAAAAAGGGGGAGATTGAAAGGGAAATGGCCTTAAACCATTTCTTATATTTTGGTGCTTGATGACCATCACAACCATTCGGACTAACTAGTTTGCCCAGTCCTTGATTCACAAGTTCATAAGATTCAACAATTTAGTTTCTAAGTCAGAATCAACTCAAATTCAACCAAATAGGGGTAAAACATGGAATAGATGAACTACCAATAGTTCATCTCTTTGGATAAGTTCTAAATACCCTAAGGAACGTATTCAACACCTCTAGAAAAGATTGGAAAGCTCAAAATCAACATATCGCTATTTTTTGGAGCTAGTTTGAGCAAAAGAAGATATATGAGTGAAATAATCAAAATGTTCATATTCCATGACTTAGACTGATGGAAAGTCACTTGAGATGTTTGTCTAAGTCATAAGATATCTCTCAAGTTTAGCCAAAGCAACTTGGAGAAGATTGTTCAAAGATCAACGAGAAGTTAGAAACTCAAAGTCCTGAAATCGCCAAGTGCGGACCGTCCAACCACTTCTGGCGGACCGTCCGCGACACCGTTTCGACTTCGGCCACGAACTGAAAATCGTGGATAGTCCGACTAAACCGCGAACTGTCCGACTATACAGTGCGGACCGTCCGGCTATAATTCACGGACCGTTCGCATGTGAAGACCTGGTTTAGCCCGAAGGTAACAAGTTGAGAAAAAGGAATTATAGAGCTAGCGCGGACCGTCCGGGACCTAGGGCGGATCGTCTGCGTGGTGTGACCAAGGCAGATATCCATTGATCTAGCTGTTGATCTGTCAGACGTATCTGTTGGAGATGTCAGAATCGACCGTTGGAGGATCGCGGACCGTTCGGGCCCTAGCCGCGGACCGTCCGCCAGTGCAATTTCTGGCAGATGCGCTTCAACGGCTATATGGGTGGTTGAGGGCTATAAAAGCCACCCCAACCAGCCCATTCAAGCATTCATTGATCCATTTCATACAGAAGAGTTGGGTATTCACTCCTATCTACTAAAGCGACACTTCTATACACATCAAAACCTCACAAGTGCCACAAAAGAGAGATCAAGCAAGAAAGAGCTACTCGTGTGCGTTTAGTGATAGTGCCTTGTGAGAATTATTGAGAGAAAGTGTGTGCTACCTCTTGTGATCATTTGAGCGTGGAGTTTTGACTCCCATTCATTGTAAAGCTAGCAAGAGCCCCTTATCTTTGTGGTTGGCCTTGCAGAGACTTCGGTCTCTTGTTGACAAAGAAGAAGAAGAGCTCGCCGATCTTGGTGATCGGTGGAGAGAGAGAAAGGGTTGAAAAAGACCCATCATTAGTGGACTCCTCAACGGGGATTAGGTTCTCGAGAACCGAACCTTGGTAAAACAAATCACCAGTGTCTCTTGTGCTCATTGCTTTTGATTTGTTTGTTTTCTTCCTCTCTAAGTTCTCTTGCACTATTCCTTGCTAATATTATTTTGTGTTGCTTCAAGTTAAATTCTCATTTAGAGAAGCAACACCTTGCAAGAAAGAACTTGCGTTATTCCTCCTTTTACATATACCCTCTTGATCTATATTCCATAAACTTATTAGTTGTATTGATTTGCTAATTCCGCATTCTTTGGAAGCAACACTCTTTACAAGCAAGGGACTTAGTTTTACACTCCGATAATTGTGCTTCTTGTTCCAATCACTAATCAAGGGATCTAGTTTGTATTTAGAGTTATAATTTTCAGGTTTCGCCTATGCACCCCCTCTAGGCGACTTTCACTCACTCCACGCAAGCATTTGGGACATTGTTGAATTTGGAGCGCAGGTACCTACGATGGGGGACGAGGGCTATGACTCGGACGAAGTCGCCCAAATACGACACTTTAACTCCCAAGCAACTACTATACTCCTCGCCTCCTTGTGTCGAGAGTAGTATAATAAGGTGCAAGAGTTAAAAAGTGCCAAGGAGATTTGGGACGTCCTAAAGACCGCGCACGAAGGAGATGAGGTGACCAAGATCACCAAGCGGGAGACGATCGAGGGGGAGCTCGGTCGATTCGTCCTCAACCAAGGAGAGGAGCCACAAGCAATGTACAACCGGCTCAAGACCTTGGTCAACCAAGTGCGCAACCTCGGGAGCAACAAATGGGATGACCATGAAATGGTCAAGGTTATTCTAAGATCCCTTGTTTTTTGTAACCCTACTCAAGTTCAATTAATTCGTGGGGATCCTAGATACAAATTAAGGTCTCCCGAGGAAGTGATAGGAAAGTTTGTGAGCTTTGAGCTAATGATCAAAGACTCCAAACACATTGTCAACTTGGAGCAAAGCGGCACCTCCACACCCGAGGTGCAACACGTCGCATTTAAAGCGATGGAAGAGAAGAAAGAAGAGTCTACATCAAGTAGGCTCCCCATCGACGCCTCCAAGCTCAACAACGAGGAGATGGCGCTCATCATCAAGAGCTTCCGCCAAATCCTCAAGCAAAGAAGGGGGAAGGACTACAAACCCCGCTCCAAGAGGGTGTGCTACAAGTGTGGTAAGCCTGGTCATTTTATTGTTAAATGTCCAATGTCTAGTGTTAGTGACAAGGGCGACGACAAGAGGGGAAAGAAGAAGGAGAAGAAGAGGTATTACAAGAAGAAGGGCGGCGATTCCCATGTGTCTCGGGAATGGGACTCCGTTGAGAGCTCCACTGACTCCTCCTCCGAAGAAGATGCCGCCAACATCGCCATCAACAAGGGCCTTCTCTTCTCTAACGTCGGCCACAAGTGCTTCATGGCAAAGGATGACAAAAAGAAGAAGGTACAATCTAGAACCACCCCTAAGTATACTACATCTAGTGATGAGGGTAGTTTTAGTGAAGATGAAGATAACTTGCTTACTCTTTTTGCTAACCTTAACATGCAACAGAAGGAAAAATTAAATGAATTGATAGGAGCCATTCATGAGAAGGATGAACTTTTGGATAGCCAAGAGGAATTCCTTATTAAAGAAAACAAAAACATGTTAAATTGAAGAATGCTTATGCTCAGGAAGTTGAAAATGTGAAATTTTGACTAAGGAGCTTAGCATGTGCCATGATTCAATTACCAATCTTAGAATTGAAAATGCTAGTTTAAATGCTAAGATTTATAAATTGAATGAATCAATTGCTAGCCTTAGAACTGAAAATGCTAGTTTAATTTCTAAGGTTAAAGATTTAAATGTTTGCAATAATTCTATTTCCTATCTTATAAATGAGAATGCAATTTTAAATGCTAAGATAGAGGAATTAAAATCTTGCAAACCCTCTACATCTACTGTTGAACATATTGCTAATTATACTAGATGTAGAGATGTTAATGTAAAAGCTATTCATGATCACCTTGCTTTAATTAAACAACAAAATGATCATATAGCTCAATTAACTGCTAAGATTAATGAGCATGAAATTGGAAATGAAAAGTTTAAATTTGCTAGAAGCATGCTCTATAGTGGGAGACACCCTGGCATAAGGATGGCATTGGTTTCCAATAGGAAAGCAATGTCAAGCTTAATGCCCCTAAGAAATTATCTAACTTTGTTAAGGGCAAAGCTCTCATGGTTCAGGATAATGAGGGCTATATTTTATATCCTGCTGATTATCCCAAACACAAAATTAGGAGAATTCATGCTAAGAAATCTTATTCTGTTTCTCACCATGCTTTTATGTATAAGAATGAGGCTTCTTGCTCTAGGCATTCTACTCATGTTAAAATGCCTAAAAAGAAAACTCCTACTGCATCAAATGAGCCTAACGTTTCATTTAAGACTTTTAATGCATCATATGTTTTAACTAACAAATCCGGCAAAGTAGTTGTCAAATATGTTGGGGGCAAACATAGGGGCTCCAAGACTTGTGTTTGGGTACCCAAGGTGCTTGTTTCTAATGTGAAAGGACCCAAGACCGTTTGGGTACCTAAGAACAAGGCCTAAATTTATTTTGTAGGTTTATGCATCTGGTGGTTCAAGTTGGATAATCGATAGCGTGTGCACAAACCACATGACAGGGGAGAAGAGAATGTTCTTCTCCTACGAGAAAAACGAAGATCCCCAAAGAGCTATCACATTCGGGGATGGAAATCAAGGTTTGGTCAAAGGACTTGGTAAAATTGCTATATCACCTGACCATTCTATTTCCAATGTTTTTCTTGTAGATTCTTTAGATTATAACTTGCTTTCTGTATCTCAATTATGCAAAATGGGCTACAACTGTCTATTTACAGATGTAGGTGTTATTGTATTTAGAAGAAGTGACGATTCAATAGCATTTAAGGGAGTGTTAGAGGCTCAGCTATATTTAGTTGATTTTAATGAAAACACAGCTGAACTCAACACTTGTTTAATTGCTAAGACTAATATGGGTTGGCTCTGGCATCGTCGACTTGCCCATGTTGGAATGAAGAATCTTCACAAACTTCTAAAGGGAGAACACATTCTAGGACTAACAAATGTTCATTTTGAGAAAGAAAGGATTTGTAGTGTATGCCAAGAAGGAAAGCAAGTTGGCGCTCACCATCCACACAAGAACATTATGACGACTGACAGGCCGCTCGAGCTACTCCACATGGATTTATTTGGCCCGATAGCTTACATAAGCATCGGCGGGAGTAAGTACTGTCTAGTTATTATGGATGATTATTCTCGCTTCACTTGGGTGTTCTTCTTGCAGGAAAAATCACAAACCCAAGAGACCTTAAAGGGATTCTTAAGACGGGCCCAAAACGAGTTCGGATTAAGGATCAAAAAGATAAGAAGCGATAATGGGACGAAGTTCAAGAATTCACAAACTAAAGATTTTTTTGAGGAAGAGGGCATCAAGCATGAGTTCTCTTCTCCCTACACACCTCAACAAAATGGTGTAGTAGAAAGGAAGAATAGAACTCTACTGGACATGGCAAGGACCATGCTTGATGAGTACAAGACACCGAACCGGTTTTGGGCTGAGGCGATTAACACCGCTTGCTACTCCATCAACCGGCTCTACCTCCATCGAATCCTCAAGAAGACATCATATGGACTCCTCACCGGTAAAAAGCCCAATGTTTCATATTTTAGAGTCTTTGGTAGCAAACGCTTCATTCTTGTTAAAAGAGGTAGAAAATCTAAATTTGCTCCTAAGGCTGTAGAAGGCTTTTTACTAGGATATGACTCAAACACAAGGGCATATAGAGTCTTCAACAAATCCACTTGATTAGTTGTGGTTTCTTATGACATTGTGTTTGATGAGACTAACGGCTCCCAAGTAGAGCAAGTTGATCTTGATGAACTAGATGATGAAGAGGCTCCGTGCGTCGCGCTAAGGAACATGTCCATTGGGGATGTGTGTCCTAAGGAATCCGAAGAGCCTCCACAAGCACAATATCAACCGTCATCTTCCAACCAAGCATCTCCACCTACTCAAGATGAGGATCAGGCTCAAGATGATGAAAATGAAGATCAAGAGGATGAGCCACCTCAAGAAGAGGACAATGATCAAGGGGGAGATGAAGACAAGGAAGATGATCAAGAAGTACAGGGTCAAAGACCGCCACACCCAAGAGTTCACCAAGCAATTCAACGAGATCACCCCGTCAACTCCATTCTTGGTGATATTCAAAAGGGGGTAACCACTAGATCTCGGGTTGCTCATTTTTGTGAACATTACTCTTTTGTGTCCTGTATTGAGCCTTACAAGGTGGAGGATGCACTAAGAGATTTGGATTGGGTGCTGGCTATGCAAGAGGAACTCAACAACTTCACTAGGAATGAGGTATGGCATTTAGTTCCACGTCCTAACCAAAATGTTGTAGGTACCAAGTGGGTATTCCGCAACAATCAAGATGAGCATGGTATGGTGACAAGGAACAAAGCCCGACTTATGGCCAAGGGATATTCACAAGTCGAAGGTTTGGATTTTGATGAAACTTATGCACCCGTAGCTAGGCTTGAGTCAATTCGTATATTACTTGCCTATGCTACTTACCATGTGTGATACCCGGTTTGCAAAGAAGAGAAGTTGGGGGTTGTTCTTTTTGTTTTTTTCCTCATTTGGTTATTGCATTTTGGGGATTTGGAATTTGTGGAAAACATTCACAACTAGGGCAGTAGAATTTCTTTGGTTTGGCGCTTGCGATGGGGTCGGGAGCTGTCGCGTGGGCTAGTTGGGCCGCGATTGGTGATTCGGCCCACTAACGCTCCCAAACCCTAGCCGTCCTCCCTCCTAACCCCCTCCCCCTTTGTGCAGCCGCCCCCCCACTTCCCCACCCTTTGGCCGCCCCCCCCCCCATCTCCTCCTCCCAAGGTGCCATTCCTTGCCGCTCGGATCGTCGTCGCGTGGTGCGGATCTTCAATCGTTTTGGTGGAGGGAAGAAGGGAGGAAGGAAAGGGGCAGAATCCAAGGTGATTTTTGTGTTCATCTCTTGTTCATTTGTGCTGCAATCCAATTGATTAGATGTTGCGTATGCGATTGGGTAGAGGGGGCTGTCCAGAATTTTAGGTGGTGGATGAACAGCAGTAGTTCTAGCAGTTTCTGGTTTTTTTTCGTGAGAAATTAATGGAAATCAGTTTGGGTATCATGTAGAACTTTGTCTTACCTTTCCAACGAGTATTTATGCGCTCAATTTGGAGTTATAAATTGAAAGTTATCACCGTTTGAATCCGGGTATGTGGCTGTCCAAAAAAAACAGATTTTCAGGGGATGAACAGCTGCAGTATTAGCGGTTTCTGGGGATTTTTCGGGAGTAATTAGTGTTAATCAGTATAAGAATCATGAAGGACTCTTTCTTATCTTTCCAACAAGTACTTATGCGCTTGATTCGGAATTATATTTTAAAAGTTATCGTTGTTTGAATCCGAGAATGTCGCTGCCCAAGACAGGAAAACAGATTGCAGGGTTTATTTTGTGGACCGTTTAGGGGTAATTAGATGTTAGAGTTTAATCATAACTTGTATACAAAACTTGTGGGGAATTTTATGTAGTTGTCTCTGGAGTTTTTGTTTGACACCACTGCTGTCTTAATTTTAAAGTTATGGAATTGTTAAGCAGCGCCGCTGCAGTTTGGTTGGTGTGGGGAGAATTGTTACCCGCAGCGGGGTTTGAGATTGCGCGTAAGTGCGGCGTTGTTTTGAGGCTTTTTATGTGAATTTGGTGCACTAAGTTGGGTGTCAAAAACAGGTGGTGGACTTCTGGATCGTTCTTAGGGATTTGCTCAAACTTCCGGTGAAGGCAAGTAAAACTGTGATGGTTATTCCGTCTGTCAGATGAGGAGTCTTATACTTGATTATGTTGTGCTATTGTGTTCATATTCATATTTTTTTGAGTACCATCATTTGAAAATGTTCATGTTTCATGGATTTCATATGTTGAGTTTGAGGTTTGATTATGTTACTCAAGTGGTTATTATGTGGAATGGGTGGAAGTATATGTCTAGCACATTTTATTTGGGAAGAACTCATGATGTTGTCATGCATAATGCACTCATCATCCATTGCATTGAAGTTTTGTAGCGATCTTATGGTCCGACCGTACCGGTACATTGAGCATCATATGTTGCCCGAGAAGGGGTATGATGCAGCTTCATATCCTTAGAGATATGGAGGCAGAAGTCATTATTGCATCTGTAGCCATGTGCATTCATGGGAGAGGTGTGGAATCTATTATGTGGGTGTGGACACTAGTACAATTTGGCTCTATACAAGCGGTAGGATTTTTACATCACAGGCGGTTCGGTTAGAAAACCGCCTGTGATGTCCCAGGCGGTTTAGTACGCCTGTGATGTAATAGTATCACAAGCGGTTTTTGTTTAGGACCGCCTGTGATGCTCTATCCTTTTCACAAGCGGACCCTAAGACAAAACCGCCTGTGATTGTAAAAATATGAAAATACAATTTAAATATGAAAATAATTTTAATTTTTAACAGAAATATGCAAATACAATTTAAATGAATTAATATTTAATTTTTAACAATAATATGCAAATACAATTTAAATGAATTATAATAGCACACATAGATAACTAGAGAGATTTTAAATTAATTGGCAACCACAATTCATAGTCGATCATACATGATAACAAATACAATTTGATTCATACAATTTTTCATGAACTACCATTTTTCCGCATGTATGGCTTTAAGTTCTTATCAATTTTCTTTTCCACACGCTTGATTCTCTCTGGACCGTTAAAGACGAACATCTCTTCATACTTATTGTATTCCTCATCTTGGTCTCCCACATTCTCAACTCCAACAATTTTTTGCTTTCCAGAAATAACTACATGCATCTTCTCATCTGCTGGATCGAGTACATAGAACACTTGTGCAACACATTCGGCGAGAACCCACGGGTCATCTTTATATCCTACTTTCTTTAAGTCTACCAGTGTGAGTCCGTAGTTATCCACTATCACCCCCACGGGATGTTGTACCCATTGGCACTTAAACAAGGGTATTTTCATGCTTGGGCCATAATCAAGTTCCCATATTTCCTCTATGAATCCAAAATATGTGGTCTTCTGTCCATGTAGGTCAAAAGCATCGATACGAACACCGCTATTTTGTGCAACACTTTTCATGTCTTTTGATTTAGTGTAGAATGTGTACCCATTGATGTCATATGCTTGCCATGATGTCACAAAACACGATGGCCAAGAAGCCAAATTCTTCATTGTTTTCTCATCCGAAGAGTCTCCGAATGGGATGTTTTTGTCCATTAACCATTCGCTGAAACGATGTTTGTGCTCCCTCATGATCCAGTCCTCTGTGCGGTTCTGATTTTCTTTACGAAGCTCATTCAGGTGTTCCTCTATGTAAGGCTCGGCTATCGTGAGATGTTGTAGTACACTACCATGAGCACAATGTACTAGCTTGTAATCCTCAACGCGAAAAGTTTTCTTGCCCATTCTCCCTCTCCCACATAGTTTACCCTCATGTTTAGGTACAGGCACACCTATCATTGTTCCGTCACTGATGTAATCTATACAGCTCTCAATCACTTCTTCTGTAGTGTATCCCTCCATGATTGAACCCTCTGGGTGAGCGCGATTTCGCACATAACCTTTTAATACTCCCAGGTATCGCTCCAACTGAAACATATGATGTAAATATAGTGGCCCTAATATTTTTATCTGATCCACGAGATGTATGATTAGGTGTACTTGCATATCAAAAAATGATGGAGGAAAACACATTTCAAGCTTGCACATAGTCTCGATGATGTATGCCTTTAGATAGTCCAAGTCTTCTAAAGCTATTACTTTTTGTGAAACCGCATTGAAAAAGTAACACAAGCGTGTGATGACAACTTTGACATGCTCTGTTTCGAGGGCTCTTACCGCAATTGGGAGGAACACCGTCATCATCACATGGCAGTCATGAGAGTTGTAGCCAAATAGAGACAAGTCCTTCATCCTGACTAGTCTGCTGATATTGGATGAGAAACCTGTGGGCACTTTGACCCCACGCAGACATTTGCAAATCTTTGTTCTCTCCTCAACTGACAAGTTGTAGCTAGCTGGGGGGAGGTAAGGCTTCCCTTTGCCACTATCCACTGGATGAAGTTCCGGTCTGATTTGAAGATCTACTAGATCATTGCGTGATTTAAGTCCGTCTTTTGTCTTACTCGGCATGCCCAGCAAGGTTCCAATGATGCTGTCAAAAACATTTTTTGTTACATGCATCAAATCAATGCTGTGGCAAATTTCCATATCCTTCCAGTATGGGAGGTACTTGAAAAATATTGATTGCTTCTTGAAAGTTGAAGGGTCAGTTCTCTTTCTCTTTTCTCCTTTGTTTTTTCCCTTTCCGAATACAACATGAATGTTCTTTACAATTTCAAAAACAAGTTTCCCACTATAAGGCTTTGGTGCACCTTCACTTTCCAGTTGATTGTTAAATTCCTCTTTCATCTTTCGGTACTTATGCTGCTTCATCAAGAACCGTCTGTGTCCCATGAACACCAACTTCTTGGATGATTTAAGGTACATGGAAGCAGTTCCATCGACGCACACTACACAACCATTCTTTCCTTTAGTCTTTTGCCCTGATAGTGTGGCGCCACCGGGAGAATCATGGATGGTAACAAATATAATTGCTCTTAAGTTGAAATACTCACGGCAATACTCATCCCATATTCTAACTCCTTCATTCCAGAGCTTTGTCATATCTTCCATAAGAGGTTCTAGGAACACATCAATATCAACACCAGCTGATTTCGGACCTTGAATAAGAATAGTCAACATAATATACTTTCTTTTGTGACACAGCCATGATGGAAGGTTGTACATCGTTAAAGTCACGGGCCAGGTGCTATGTACACTTCTTTTTTCACCAAATGGATTCATTCCGTCTGTACCCAAAGAAAATCTTACATTTCTGGTTTCTTTGGCAAACTCAGGATACATAAGATCGAAATTTTTCCATTGTGATGCATCAGCAGGGTGTCGAATATGTTTGTTATTCTGCTTGCGATTTTCAGCATGCCAACGCATAAGCTCAGCCTCCCTAGGGTTTGAGAACAAACGTTTTAAGCGATCAATTACTGGAAGATACCACATCACCAAAGCTGGGTTCTTTGACTTCTTTTTCCCATCCATGTCATCAAAAGTGTCATCGTCACTTTCAGGTCCAATAGTGGATTTTTTGTTTTTATTTTTCTTCGGGAATTTTTTTACATAGTCTTGATTGTAGCTCTTCTTGTATCGACTGACATTGCAAACTGGGCATCTTGATGCGTTCTCAAAATCGCCACGATACAGAATACAATGGTTCGGACATGCATGAATTTTTTGCACACCCAGAGCTATGGGAGATATAAGCTTCTTCGCTTTATAAGTGCTTGTTGGTAGTTTGTTGGGTTTTGGTAGTAATTGAGACAGAAAATTCAAAAGATCTGTGAAGCTAGTATCAGACCATCTGACGCTAGCCTTCAACTTCAGAAGTTCTAGAACTGTACGCAGTGTAGTAAACTCTTTGTCACAACCCTTTGATTCATCATATAAAGGTTCTTTTGAGGCACTTTCCAGTCCCTCCATTTTAGATAGCCCTTTCTGCGATCCCACAGAACTTAACATTTCTGGTTCCATATGGCGCAACATCTCTTCACAATCAAATTCTTCAAATTCTTGATTAGCATCCACATTATCCACTTTACCATCAACTTTAAGATCTAAAATTCCGACAACTCTCTCGTCATTACCAGGCACTTCACACGGATCCAACTCACCATGTTCTGACCATATCGTGTAATTGTTTTTAAACCCTCTTTTTAGCAGATGTGATTGGATTACTCCTATATCTCTCCAAGCTATCTTATTATCACAATCGATGCACGGACATAATATCTCCTTGCTCTTTCGCAAATTCGCGTGCTTGTTGGCCGCTTCAATAAAGCTTCTCAAATTTCGAATGTATGACGGATGTGGTCTTGGCACATTGTACATCCAACCTCGGTCCATTACCTATCCCTATATTGATTAACGTCAATATCGAGATGTAACATGAAAAAATAAATGTTCATGAAAGTGAAACAAGATCATATCGAGATGTACCTAGTACATGAGACAAAAAATTTTAAAATATCCCTAATTAATTGAATTTAATCCCTAAATCATGAACGAATTAATGTGCATGAAAATGAAACAAGATTGCAGCAATATAGGTACCTTGAGGTGAGACAACTCTTCAAAAAAAATCTTTAAATTAGATCAACTACAAGTCCAAATCTTGGAATTCCTGAGTTTTTCTTCAATTCCGGTCTATATTACAAAATTGAGGCAAAAAATCGTATCAAAATGAGAAAGAAAACAAACGGAGATCATATATATGCATAAACTCTTGAAATCAAGCCCGAAAATCAAAAACAAAACCTTCTCCCCGTAGATCAAAAAAAATCCGCCGCCGCTACAGTAGTGTGCAGCCTAGCGGCGTCGAGCTCCGGAAGTTAGGGTTCCTGCGCTGGAACCACCGAGCCTTTTATACTACATACACATCACAGGCGGATTTTTAGAAAAACCGCTTGTGATGTATAACATCACAAGCGGTTTTTCTAAAAATCCACCTGTGATGTGTTTACTATATAAAAGCCTCGGTACGGTGGCTTAGGGTTTAGTTTTCGCCCGGAGCTGATACTACGCCGCCAGGCTGCTGCGCCGCCGTTATCGTCCCCGTCTCCGAGCCGTGAGCGCCCGCCACGCCGTCGCCGAGCCCGAGCCCAAGCGCCACCGTCTCCGAGCTGGGCGCCCGTCCCCGAGCGCCACCGTCTCCGAGGCCAAGCGCCGCCGTCCCCGTCCCCGAGCCCGAGCGCCGCCGAGCCCGAGCGCGCCGCCGTGCCCATCTCCGAGTGCGCCACCGTCCCCGTCCCCGTCCCCGAGCCCAAGCGCCACCGTCTCCGAGGCCAAGCGCCGCCGTCCCGTCCTCGAGCCCGAGCGCCGCCGAGCCCGAGCGCCGAGTGCGCCGCCGTGCCCATCTCCGAGCCCTCGGTGCACTCCTTGATCATGCCTTAATTACTTGTTAAAAATTCATGCCTTGATTACTTGTTTTTGCTAGTCATGCCTTAATTATTGTTAATCTTATATTGTTAATGTTGGTCATTATGCTTATATTGTTGGTGTTTTCACTTACATATTTTGTTAAGGTCACCATTTTTGCTTTAGTAGCTTGTATCCCTTGTGATTAAATGTTGGTAATTATGCTTATGAAGAATTTTGTCATGGATAGTTGATGCAACTACTAGGACCCCTTCTTGGTAGAAAATCTCCATAGTGATTGGGGAAACAAGTCTATTTTTAGTGCTTATGGCCACATACATCATGGAAGTACATAGCCATGGCAAGATGTTTCGTGGGTGGAAGGCCGAGATGAATTGGGACTTTGTTAAGAAGAATAAGGTTCCTCCGCCCAAGAAAATGGGGAAAATCACTCAAGCTCAGTGGGAGGAATTTGTTCGTCAGAAGACCGAACTGAAGGCCAAAGAACTGGGCGAAACTAATTCTCAGAGAGCGAAGATGAACAAACACCCCCATCGCCTGGGGTCAAGCGGATATCACCATAAAGTTGTGCAGTGGAACAAGATTATCGAGGAAGCTATAACTAACGGCACTTTGGACCCAATATTAAAAGATATCGATGAGAGAGCTATTTCGTTGCATCTTAGGTCGAGCAGGTTTGAGTGAGGACAGCAAACTTTTGCATCCAGAATTGGTAGGCGAAGTTTCGTCAAAAATTCAAGAATATGCAAATAAGAGAAAAAAAGGAGAATTTAAGCCTCGGAGGGAGAATGACATACTAACTGCAGCCCTAGGCAATCCTGAACACACTGGACGGGCTCGGGGAATCTCTTCTAAGATTTCCTGGAGAGAGGCGTTTCCAGAGTATGCGTCGTCATATAGGAAACACGAGAAGTCGAAAAGGACCCTTGAAGAGACTATTGATGAAAGGGTACAAAAGGCTATTAATGACGTGATGAACAAAATGAAGAAAACAGAATGCATATCATTTGAACTCAAGCCAAGCCACATGAGTCCACCTATAGTCCCTAGCAGCGTTGGATCTGTGCAAGACTTGACCAAGTACCCTGTAGACGATATTGTTGAGGACAAGCCTTGCTTTCTTCATATTCCAATCAATCGATCTGGGACAAAAACAAAGCAAGCTGCTACTGGTTTGGTAAAACCAGGACTTGTTAACTACAAGGACAATCCTGTCCCGCCACACTATGCTGTGGTCCAAGTTCTAGAAATCACAGACAATGGTTGTGAAGATTGGGAGATAGATTTTCCAGTTGAGGGGATCATAACTTTGCATGAGGCAATTAACGAGTTGGTCCTTTGGCATCGACGCGACATCAAGTTTGGTGATGAGCCGAATTCAACACCAATGCAACAAAAAGCTAGTTCGATCATTCCACACCCCATGGTGCAGGAAGATATGACACCGACCTCCAAAAAAATCGTTGAAACAATCATATCGCCTCTTGCGAAGGAACTCGACGAGGGGGACGTAGACAAAATTGTTCCTCAGAATGTCGACATCAACATCAAAAAGGAACCAAAGGTTGGCACCAATGTTGAAGGGCCAACTATTTCAAAGAAGATTCATAAGCGAATCGCCACAGACGATGTCAAGAAACCGTCAGAATCAGTGGCACGCTACCTGCATAAATTGCAGAGAGTTATGACTAATCAATCAAAAGCAGTATCAGCATCTCATGGAGTAGGCACACGGCCGGCCCAAATAGACAATTTCGAAGTATGGGAAGAAGATGGAATGATTCATACTCGAGAATCATTACGTCTTAAAACCAATATCTCGGTATACAAGAAGGAGGATGTTCCTCCTAAATTTGTGAATGGGAGGCCGTTCTTAACGACGGTGCAACTTTCTAAGTTGTCGACTCCAGAGATTAGAATGCATGAGTGGTACATGGTGGCTAGCAACAAATACAAACTCGAGGAATTCACATTTGTTGTGCCAGAAGATGCATTTTGGAGCAATGATCATATAAATCCTGTGCGGCATTTATTCTTTGACGATCTCTGGTCGTTGTACCACCGACAAAGGATGGAAACCAACTACTTAACCCTCTTTTGCTTGTAAGTACCTCTAAACTTTCATATTTGTTAGTTTTGTACACGCACACATAAACGAGAGTCTAACGATTAACACTATTACACGTAGGATGCAATACATGGATGATAAGAAGAAACAACTTAAGACAGGGTTTCTTGACCCGTTGATGATATCCCAAGCTCACTACAAAGTAGTTGCTCGGAGGCAAGGAGAAGAATACAAAGACTTGGACGATGCTGAATTTGAGAAAGCCGTCAAACAGAATCAGAGAAAGAAAATGAAGGTAATGGCGGCATACATTGGACGAGCCATGTATAATCATGTACAACATGGCAAGGACTTAATAATAGCTCCGCACCACTTTAAGTAAGTTATCGACATGGTTTAATTTTGAACTATAAATTATGGCAATCGTGATATTAACATGTGTTTTCGTCTATGTCTATATAGTGACCACTACATTTGTATCATGATCTGGCCAAAGGATGGTAAAGTCGTGGTCTTCGACTCACTGAGAATGGAAAAGGCTACGTATAATGACTTCTTGAAGATTTTAGAGAAGTATGATTATTATTGCACACTTGTACTTATTACAACTTAACAAATGTATTCTTAATCTCACAATGCTATTCTTATATGCAGTGCATACCGTTTTTATTGGAAAGATCTTGGCGGCGAACATCCAGAGGACAAGCCTAATTTGTCAATATCATTATTTCCATATGGTGACAAACAACCTCCGGGTACTGTCCTGTGCGGTTATTATGTATGCGAATGGTGTCGTGTCACCTTCCATTACATGGTCAATCGTGAGGATGTAAGTTCGCTATCATTGTCTATATTGCAATTTTTATGTTATATTGTTGCTCATCACATTACTCTTAGCACCGATTGCTTTTTGCTTTCATTGCAGGTTCCTAAATCTAAGATCAATGCTGAATGGTTAGAAAGAGATATGGTTTCCACCGGCGTGGCTAAGGTTGTAAGAGACTTGCTTTACTTTATGCGCCGTGAAGTTCTTCATCAACAAGGGCTATTCTACAATGTAAATGGAAATTTGCAAAAATTCCCAGAACTAAGTTTGTACACAATATCACACAGTGTTTAGGTCTTTAGTTAGGAACTTTAGATGTTTAGTTGTCTATGGAACTTTGAGATGTTGAGTTGTTATGCAACTTGATGTGTATAAATCTGTGTATGATGGAACTTGATATATATGTGGATGAATCTGTGTATGGAACCTGCTATAGAACTTGTTTGAATCTTTGTATGATGAATATGTGTTTGAATCTGTGTTTGAATCTGTTATTAATTCTGTTTCTGTATATGAATCTGGAAAATATATATGAATCTGCTTCTGTATATGAATCTGGGAAATACAGGCGGCTTATAATTAAAACCGTCTGTGATGTGTCTCTATCACAGGCGGTTCTTTTAAACCGGACCGCCTGTGATGTGTGACTATCACAGGCGGTTCTTTTAAACTAGACCGCCTGTGATGTGTGTCTATCACAGGCGGTTTTTGATTGACCGCCTGTGATGTTGTTTTACATCACAGGCGGTGCACCACAAGCGGTTCCTGGAACCGCCTGTGTAGAGGCTAACCGGACCGCCTGTATAGAGGATACCTGTAGTAGTGGGATAATCTGGACTTGTGTATGGTGATTCTTCTTGGCGTTAAGTATTTAGTTACTTGTTTACTTGCTGCAATTTAATGTTCAAAAAAGAAGTTTTGAACCACGTGGTTGTTTAAGTACAGTTGATTTACAATGTCCAATTTATTGTTGCTATGTTTACTTGCTGAGATGAGTCATCTCACATCTTGCATTGTTTGATGCAGGCACCTAATTTCTGCTTTTGGGAAAAGAGGGATGTAGCAGCACGACCACTACACCTTTAATAAAGGAACCACCACTTAATAATGTTGTTAATCAGAGAGGGTCAAGTCTAGTGAATTACTTTGTTCTTGGTTGAGCGTTTGTTTTGGGGTGGGCTGAGTTCCTTATCTCATTTATTTTGTTTCAGTTGGGTCATGAATGTGTCTTACCACCTTTCCATTTAGATTCTACTACGTGAATTATCTGTCTTTATATCCTGTATGAACTACATGTTTCCCCTCCATGTTATGCTAGTTTCAAAGGAGGTGCTGTCGTTTTTTTGCAATATTTTCTCTCTTTATTACATCTCTTGTGTTGAGTAAGTTTGGTGGGAGGAGTTTTGGTAATATCCTTTGTGTGTGACCAGTGGGGTGTTACAGTTGGTATCAGAGGTATAGGATGTAGGTCCTAGCAAGTGGAGTAATAATAAATTGACACACTGCACATGTAGGATGGGATTTCTGGCTTGCTATTGATATGTTATGTTATTGTATGTGCTAGTTTGGCATTATCTGAAGAGATGTTATGCCAATCTTATTTACTTATTATTCTCATCCCTGTGGCTACAGCTATGCCGCCTCGTAGGGCTCGGGGTAGTCCGCAAGCTCCTAGTGGGGACTCGATGAGTCCGGCGGCAATGTTAGCCACGATGCAGGCCATGCAGCAGGAGTTGGCCCTTCTGAGGCAAGCCATTCATGTTGCCCCTGCGGGTGCTGCTCAGGGTGCTGGTGGTGGAGAAGTGCCCGGGGCGCTGTCCCTGTGGGTGCTGTTCCAGGTGGCGGGGCCGAGGTGCCTCTTCCAGTCAGTGGTCTTTCTCTGATGAAGTGGATGGGCATGAAGTTGGATTCTTTTGATGGCAGTGGTACTCCGGTCGAGGCGGCAGATTGGTTGACTTATGTGGAGGATAAGATGAATGTCTTCGAGATTGCATATGGAGATCGGGTTCGCTTTGGCACGCAACTGCTGAAGGGAGAGGCTCAAATTTGGTGGAGAGGCGTGCAGGCAGCGCACTCCTCCTCACCAGGAGTCCTGTCTTGGGATGTTTTCATCAGGTCGTTTGAAAGGAGATTCTACCCGGTCACCTTCCTGGAGAAAATGAAGATTGACTTGCAATCCTACAAGCAGGAGAAGAAGTCTGTCACAGAGTATGAGGTGGGCTTCAACAAGATGGTCCGCTTTGTCCCTCATGTGGCTTATAATGAGATGGAGAAGGCGAGCTAGTTCCGTCAGGGTATGAAGCCTTCTATCAGGCATGCTCTGGGGGCCTTTCCGTTGGTGGACTTCCATACCACGGTGGAGCAGGCACTGGGTGTGGAGATGCAACACCAGTATACCATGGAGTCGCAGAAGTCTTCGGGTGTTGATCAGCCTCGTAGCCAGGACGCGAGGAGGGGCAGCACGGGAGGTCCAGCCCATAAGAGGGGCAAGTCTCAGCACCAGCGCCACCATCCTTACCGTGGCAAATCTTCTGACTCGGGTACTTCGGGAGGAAGTACTCAGAGGTTTCGGGTTGTCCCTAAGCCCGGGCTGGGGCTGGTGTGTTTCCGCTGTGGTGATGCGCATCGCCGTGCAGAGTGCCAGTGGAGTGGCAGGTGTTCTATCTGCAGTCAGGACCATAAGGATGTGGTGTGTAGGAGGAATCCTAATGGGAAGCTCAGATAGGAGCCGGTGACTTCCTCCTCTTCTCAGGGCACCATCAACATGATGTCAAGTGCTGAGCAGCAGTTTTCAGTTCCTCTTCCTCCGCAGCAGCTCTATGTGCCTGGGACTTCTCAGTTCGTGCCGATGCATGGTTTTCCTCAGTATCAGGCCGTGCCTACTCCTGCACCGTCTACTCCTATGCCGTCTTAGTTTGGAGCTCCACGCCTGCCTCATCCAGTGGCTCAGTGGGGTTCTTCTGTTAATTTCACTCAGGGGGCTTCCTCTTCTGTGGGTATTTCTGGAGCTTATGTGCTACCCGCTACAGATGGCAGGGAGCAAGGAGACGTGGTGACAGGTACGATTTCAGTTGATTCGTTTGCAGCCCATGCTCTTTTTGACTCTGGCGCTAGCTATTCGTTTGTTTTGGAGGATTTTGTGTCGCGGGCTGGTCTTTCGGTGCAGAGGTTGGGTCACCCAATTTTGGTTAGATCTGCTAATGGCGCCATTAGTAGCTGTTCAGTTTGTCAGGGGTGTTCCGTCATTCTTGCTGATGAGGTCTTTTCGGCCAATCTGGTGGTGATTTCCTTGGGGGCATTCGATGTTATCTTGGGTATGGATTGGTTATCCCAGTATCGCGCAGTTATATCCTGCTTCTGGAAGACAGTGTTATTGCAGGCGCCGTCGGGTAAGGAGGTGGTATTCTTGGGAAGTTCCCCGAAGTTCACGTTATCCTTGTTGGCGCAATTGCTTCCTGATCGCCGATCAAGGAAGTCGGGGATCTTTTTCTCCATGGTGGTGGAGGGTGAGGCTGCCTTGCGGGTGCAGGACATCCGGGTGGTGTGTGACTTTGCTGACGTGTTTCCGGTAGAGCTTCCAGGCATTCCTCTGGAGCGCGATGCAGCTTTTGAGATTAAGCTGATCCCGGGTACGCAGCCTATTCATAAGGCCCCATATCGAATGGCCCCAAAGAAGCAGATTGAATTGAAGCGGCAATTGGATGATCTGCTGGCTAAGGGTTTCATTAGGCCTAGCAGGTCTCCATGGGCTTCCCCAGTATTGTTTGTTGAGAAGAAGGATAAAAGCAAGCGGCTGTGTGTGGATTATCGCGCTTTGAATCAAGTGACAATCAAGAATAAATATCCGCTTCCCCGAATTGAGGTCCTCTTTGAGCAGTTGAGGGGTGCCCAGGTGTTCTCCAAAATTGATTTGAACTCTAGTTATCATCAATTGAGGATTCGTGAGGAGGATATTGAGAAGACCGCCTTTTGCACCAGGTATGGGCATTATGAGTTCATAGTCATGTCTTTTGGCTTAACTAATGCCCCTGCTACCTTTATGGAAGCAATGAATAGGATGTTGCATGAATTCCTGGACGATTTTGTGGTCGTGTTCCTGGATGATATTTTGATTTATTCAAAGACCGAGGCCGAGCATGAACAACATCTCCGTCTCGTTCTGGGTGCCCTAAGGAAGAATCAATTCTATGGCAAGTTGAAGAAGTGTGCCTTTTGGCTATCCGAAGTGGCTTTCCTGGGCACGTGATTAATCAGCAGGGTATTGCGGTCGATCCCAAGAATGTTGCGGCTGTGGTGGAGTGGAAGAGACCTTCTAGTGTCTCTGAAATCCGAAGTTTCTTGGGGCTCGCTGGATATTATCGGCGCTTTGTACCAATTTTTTCCAGCATTGCTAAGCCTTTGACTAGACTCTTGGAGAAGGGTATTCCCTTCGTCTGGTCCGGCGATTGTGAGGGCAGTTATCAGTCATTGAAGAGCAAGTTGGTGGACGCCCCTATCCTAGCGTTGCCTGAGAGCGGTAAGCGTTTCACAGTTTATACGGATGCTTCGCGTATTGGTCTTGGCTGTGTGTTGATGCAGGAAGGCAGAGTGATTGCTTATGGCTCAATGCAGTTGAGGAGGCATGAGGGGAATTACCCAACTCATGATCTTGAATTAGCCGCGGTGGTTTTTGCTCTAAAGTCGTGGAGGCATTACCTTTATGGCGAGGCTTGTGACATCTACACCGACCATAAAAGTCTCAAGTATATTTTTACTTAGAAGGAGCTGAATTTGAGGCAGCGTCGGTGGCTGGAATTGATTAAAGATTATGATTTGTCCATTCATTACCACCCGGGGAAGGCTAATGTAGTGGCTGATGCCCTTAGCAGGTCCGGGGTTCCAAAGGTGGCCTTGCCGTTGATCGCTGATCTGGACCGTTTGGGGATCGCTTTGTGTTATGTCGGCACCGCTAGCGAGGAGACTCGGATGCTTATTCAATCCTCTCTCATGGAGAGAGTGCGTGCGGCTCAGCAGCAGGATTGTCTATTGCAGGAAGCTCAAAAGAGGGTTGGTGATAGTAAACCACGGGAGTTCACCATTGATGAGAATGATTTGGTTCGTTTCAGGGGCCGCCTCTGTGTGCCTCAGAAATCAGAGGTGAAGATGGATATCTTGAGAGAAGCTCATAAAACGCCTTACACCGTCCATCCTGGCGAAACCAAAATGTACCGAGATTTGAAGCAAAACTTCTGGTGGAAGCGGATGAAGGTTGACGTTTCTAAGTATGTGGTCGCCTGTGAAGTATGTGAGCGCGTGAAGGCCGAGCATAAGCGGCCTGCAGGTTTGCTGAAGCCATTAGAAATTCCAGAGTGGAAATGGGAGCATATCACCATGGATTTTGTGGTGGGTCTACCTCGTTCCCCTCGTGGCAGGGATGCTATATGGGTGGTAGTGGATCGCTTGACTAAGTCTGCGCATTTTATTCCCATGGAGACCACAAATTCAGCTTCAGATTTGGTTCCCTTGTCCATGAAGGAAGTAGTCAGGCTTCACGGGGTACCTAAGTCTATTGTTTCTGATCGAGACTCCAAATTTGTATCCAAATTCTGGGAGAGTCTTCATAGTGCATTGGGCACCAAGATTTCGCTTAGTGTCGCTTTTCACCCTCAGACTGATGGTCAGTCAGAGCAAACAATCCAAACCTTGGAAGATATGTTGCGTGCTTGTGTTCTGTCATGGAAGGGTAGCTGGGAGGATCATCTTGCACCGGTAGAGTTTGCTTATAACAACAGCTACCAGGCTAGCATCAAGATGGCACCATTTGAGGCTTTGTATGGCAGGCGGTGTATCTCTCCTCTGTGCTGGGAGACTTTGGGAGAGAGATCCCTGGTTGGTCCTGATTGGGTTCAACAAACTTCTTAAAAGGTTTGGGAAATTCGTCAGAATATTTTGGCAGCTCAGAGTTGTCAGAAGAGTTATGCTGATGTGAGGAGGCGGGATCTGGAATTTGCTGTGGGTGACCAAGTCCTTCTCAGGGCATTACCCACTAAGGGAGTTGTTCGGTTCGGTGTCTCTGGGAAGCTCAGCCCGAGATACATTGGACCGTTCACTATCTTGGCCCGAGTGGGCAGCCTGACTTATCGCTTGCTACTGCCAGATTCCATGGCAGGGGTACACCCGTTTTTTCATGTCTCTATGTTGAGGAAGTTCTTGCGGAATCCGGACCATCAGATTGAGATGGAACCAATTGCGGTGCAGCAGGATCTGACTTTGGAGTGTCGTCCGGTGCGTATATTGGATTTCTCGGAGCGTGTATTGAGGAAGAGATCAATTAAGTATGTCAAGGTCTTATGGACTAATCAGTCTGAGCGTGAGGCTACGTGGGAATTTGAGGAGCTGATGCAGCAGAAGTACCCGGAACTTTTCGTTGTGGGTAAGTGTTGTTGATTCATTAATCTTTTCTTTTGTCGTTCCGATAGAAGCGTCAGAATTCGAGGTCGAATTCTTTTAAGAGGGGAAGAGTGTGATACCCGGTTTGCAAAGAAGAGAAGTTGGGGGTTGTTCTTTTTGTTTTTTTTCCTCATTCGGTTGTTGCATTTTGGGGATTTGGAATTTGTGGAAAACATTCACAACTAGGGCAGTAGAATTTCTTTGGTTTGGCGCTTGCGATGGGGTTGGGAGCTGTCGCGTGGGCTAGTTGGGCCGCGATTGGTGATTCGGCCCACTAACCCTCCCAAACCCTAGCCGTCCTCCCTCCTAACCCCCTCCCCCTTTGTGCAGCCGTGAAAGGGAAATGTGCCCTTGGGCCATTTCTAAGTATTTTGGTGATTTAGTGTCCAACACAAGTGCCTAAGTGTTAAATGGTGGACAAAGTACAAACCAAGTATAAAGGTATGTTTCTCAGACTTAGTACATTGTTTTAGAGACTAATGTATTGTGTCTAAGTGCTGGAAACAGGAAAAATCAAGTTGGAATTAAAGATGGCTTTGTTCAGCCAAAGTCAGCTCAGTCTGGGTGCACCGGACTGTCCAGTGGTGCACCAGACAGTGTCCGGTGCGCCAGGCTGGCTCAGGCAAACTTGCTGCTCTCGGGAAGTGATTAATGGCGTATGGCTAAAATTCACCGGACTGTCCGGTGTGCACCGGACTGTCTGGTGAGCCAACGGTCGGCCGCGCCAACGGTCGGCCGCGCGATCCGCGCGAGACACGTGGCCGAGCCAACAGTCGGAAGGGGGCACCGGACTGTCCGGTGTGCACTGGACTGTGTTCGGTGCGCCAACGGCTCCAAAGCGCCAACGGTCGGCTTCGCCAAAGAAGGAAAGAAATCCGCACCGGACAGTGTCCGGTGGTGCACCGGACTGTCCGGTGCGCCAGGCGACAGAAGGCAAGAATTGCCTTCCTGGAATGCACTCAACGGCTCCTAGCTGCCTTGGGGTTATAAAAGGGACCCCTAGGCGCATGGAGGAGTAAACCAAGCATTCTCTAAGCATTCCTAAGCACCAAGACTTCGATTCCGCGCATTTGATTCTTTGTGATAGCAACTAGAGCTCCATTTGAGTTGTGAACTCGTCGAGTTGTGTTGTGAGCTCTTGTTGTGACTTGTGTGCCTGTTGGTACTCTGATTTCGTGTCTTGTGTGTGTTGCTCATCCCTTCCTTACTTCGTGCTTCTTTGTGAACATCAAAGTGTAAGGGCGAGAGACTCCAAATTGTGGAGATTCCTCGCAAGCGGGATATAGAAAAGCAAAGCAAAACACCGTGGCATTCAAGTGGGTCTTTGGACCGCTTGAGAGGGGTTGATTGCAACCCTCGTCCGTTGGGACGCCACAACATGGAGTAGGCAAGCATTGGTCTTGGCCGAACCACGGGATAAACCACTGTGCCATCTCTGTGTTGATCTCTGTGTGGTTATTGTGTTTTGCTAAGACTCCTCTCTAGCCACTTAGCATTCCTGTGCTAACTCCTAATCAAGTTTTGTGGCATTAAGTTTCAAGTTTTACAGGATCACCTATTCACCCCCTCTAGGTGCTCTCAATTGGTATCGGAGCCGTTCTCTTCAAGAAAGGGACTAATCGCCCGAAGAGATGGATCCTAAGGGCAAGGGGATTGTGATCAATGATAAGGAGAAGGAGTCCTTCGTCAATGAGCCTAAAGATGACAAGCCTACCGACTCAGGCTCGGGCAACAAACGAAAAGATGGGAAGAAGTAGAAGATGAGGCGCATCAAGGAGATCGTCTACTACGACGACAGCGACGAGTCCTCTTCTTCCCAAAAGGACGACGACAAAAACTACGAGAAAAAGAAGACGGTTAACTCAAACTTCTCTTTCGATTATTCTCGTATTCCACATAGCTCAAATGCACATTTGCTTTCCATTCCACTTGGTAAACCTCCTCATTTTGATGGAGAGGACTACGGATTTTGGAGTCACAAAATGCGTAGTCACTTGTTCTCTCTCCATCCTAGTATATGGGAGATAGTAGAGAGTGGAATGAAATTTGATAGCTCGAACAGTCCTTTATTTATAAATGAACAGATTCATAAAAATGCACAAGCTACTACTGTGTTGTTAGCCTCATTGTGCAGGGACGAGTACCATAAGGTGAGCGGCTTGGACAATGCCAAGCAGATCTGGGACACCCTCAAGATCTCACATGAGGGGAATGACGTCACCATGCTCACCAAAATGGAGTTGGTGGAAGGCAAACTCGGGAGATTCGCGATGATAAGAGGGGAGGAGCCAACACAGATGTACAACAGGCTCAAGACCCTCGTCAACAAGATAAGGAGCTATGGAAGCACGCGATGGACGGACCACGATGTTGTCCGCCTAATGCTAAGGTCCTTTACCATCCTTGATCCGCATCTTGTGAACAATATTCGTGAGAATCCTAGGTACACGAAGATGACGCCCGAGGAGATCCTTGGAAAGTTCGTAAGCGGGTGGATGATGATCAAGGAGGCTAGATACGTCGACGATGCATTAAATGGCCCAATCCAAGAGCCTCAAACTATTGCTCTCAAGGCAACAAGGAGCAAGGAGGCACTACCTAGCAAGGTGGCGCAAGTTGAGGCGGCCGGGCTTAATGATGAAGAGATGGCCCTCATCATCAAGCGGTTCAAGACGGCGCTAAAGGGTCGCAAGGAGCACCCCAACAAGAACAAGACGAAGGGGAAGCGCTCCTGCTTCAAATGTGGTAAGATTGGTCATTTTATCGCTAATTGTCCCGATAATGATAGTGACCAGGAAAAGAAGAGTGGAAAGTGGGAAAAGAAGAAGAACTACAAGAAGGCGAAGGGCGAGGCACATCTTAGAAAGGAGTGGGATTCGGATTGCTCCTCGTCCGACTCCGACAACGAAGGACTCATCGCCACCGCCTTCAACAAGTCATCCCTCTTCCCAAACGAGCATCACACTTGCCTCGTGGCAAGGGAAAAGAAGGTAAGCACCCATAATACTAGTACTTATGCTTCTTCAAGTGAGGATGAGTCTAGTGATGATGATGAAATAGATTATTCATGTTTATTCAAAGGCCTAGATAGAACCAAGGTTGATAAAAATTAATGAATTAATTGATGCCTTGAATGATAAGAATAGGTTGTTAGAAAAGCAAGAGGATCTTTTGTATGAAGAGCATGATAAATTTGTTAGTGCACAAAATTCTCTTGCTCTAGAAGTTAAAAGGAATGAAATGCTTTCTTGTGAACTATCTACTTGTCATGAAACCATTTCTACTTTAAAAGGTGTTAATGATGATTTAAATGCTAAACTAGTAGTAGCGAATAAATCTAACTCTTGTGTTGAACATGTTATGATTTGCAATAGGTGCAAAGATTTTAATATTGATGCTTGTAGTGAACACCAAGCTTGCATTTCTAAATTAAATGATGAAGTGGCTAGTCTTAATGCCCAACTTAAGACTAGCAAGAGTGAATTTGACAAGCTAAAATTTGCAAGGGATGCCTACACGATTGGTAGACACCCCTCAATTAAGGATGATCTTGGCTTCAAGAGGGAAGTCAAGAACTTAACAAGCCATAAGGCTCCCATCTCCACCAAGGAGAAAGGGAAGGCCCCTATGGCTAGTTGTGCTCAAAAGAACCATGCTTTCATGTATCATGATAGGAGACATTCTAGAAATGTTTATAGAAGTTATGATGCTTTTGATTCTCATGCTATGGTTGCTTCTAGTTCTTCTATTATGCATGATAGGAATCTAACTAGGAGAAATGTTATTAATCACATGTCTAGAAGAAATGTTGTTCATGTTTCTAGGAAAATAATAAATGAACCTTCTACAATTTATCATGCTTGCAATGCTTCATTTGCAATTTGTAGAAAGGATAGGAAAGTGATTGCTAGGAAACTAGGGGCAAAATGCAAGGGTGATAAAACTTGCATTTGGGTCCCTAAGGATATTGTCACTAACCTTGTAGGACCCAACAAGAGTTGGGTACCTAAGACCCAAGCCTAAATTTGCCTTGCAGGTTTATGCATCCGGGGGATCGAGCTGGATTATCGACAGCGGATGCACAAACCACATGACAGGGGAGAAGAAGATGTTCACCTCCTACGTCAAGAATAAAGATTCCCAAGATTCAATCATATTCGGTGACGGGAATCAAGGCAAGGTTAAAGGCTTAGGCAAGATTGCAATCTCAAATGAGCACTCTATTTCTAATGTATTCTTAGTTGAGTCACTTGGATATAATTTGTTATCCGTAAGTCAATTATGTAATATGGGATATAATTATCTATTCACAAATGTAGATGTGTCTGTCTTTAGAAGAAGTGATGGTTCACTAGCTTTTAAGGGTGTATTAGACGGCAAATTCTATTTAGTCGATTTTGCAAAAGAGGAGGCTGGTCTAGATGCATGCTTAATCGCTAAGACTTGCATGGGCTGGCTGTGGCATCGCCGCTTAGCACATGTGGGGATGAAGAACCTTCACAAGCTTCTAAAGGGAGAACACGTGATAGGTCTAACAAATGTTACTTTCGAAAAAGATAGACCTTGTGCAGCTTGTCAAGCAGGGAAACAGGTGGGAAGCTCTCATCATGCCAAAAATGTGATGACAACATCAAGACCTCTGGAGTTACTTCATATGGACCTCTTCGGACCCGTCGCCTATCTAAGCATAGGAGGAAGTAAGTATGGTCTTGTTATAGTTGATGATTTTTCCCGCTTCACTTGGGTATTCTTTTTGCAGGATAAATCTGAAACCCAAGGGACCCTCAAGCGCTTCCTAAGGAGAGCTCAAAACGAGTTTGAGCTCAAGGTGAAGAAGATAAGGAGCGACAATGGGTCCGAGTTCAAGAACCCTCAAGTGGAGGAGTATCTTGAGGAGGAAGGAATCAAGCACGAGTTCTCCGCTCCCTACACACCACAGCAAAATGGTGTGGTAGAGAGGAAGAATAGGACGCTTATAGACATGGCGAGGATGATGCTTGGAGAGTTCAAGACCCCCGAGCGCTTTTGGTCGGAAGCCGTGAACATGGCTTGCCACGCCATCAACCGGGTCTACCTTCATCGCCTCCTCAAGAAGACTTTGTATGAGCTACTAACTGGTAACAAACCCAATGTTTCGTATTTTCGAGTTTTTGGGAGTAAATGCTACATTCTAGTGAAGAAGGGTAGGAATTCCAAATTTGCTCCCAAAGCCATAGAAGGGTTTTTGTTAGGTTATGACTCAAATACAAAGGCGTATAGGGTCTTCAACAAATCATCGGGTTTGGTTGAAGTCTCTAGCAACGTTGTATTTGATGAGACTAATGGCTCTCCAAGAGAGCAAGTTGTTGATCTTGATGATATAGATGAAGAAGACGTTCCAACGGCCGCAATGCGCACCATGGCGATTGGAGATGTGCGGCCACAGGAACAAAAGGAGCAAGATCAACCTTCTTCCTCAACAATGGTGCATCCCCCAACTCAAGACGATGAACAGGTTCATCAAGAGGAGGCGTATGATCAAGGGGGAGCACAAGATGTTCATGTGATAGAGGAAGAAGCACAACCGGCACCTCCAACTCAAGTCCGAGCTATGATTCAAAGTGATCATCCCGTCGACCAGATTTTGGGTGACATTAGCAAGGGAGTAACTACTCGGTCTCGATTAGTTAATTTTTGTGAGCATTACTCTTTTGTCTCTTCTATTGAGCCTTTCAGGGTAGAGGAGGCCTTGCTAGATCCAGACTGGGTGTTGGCCATTGTAACACCCGGATTTTAGGGGTCCAAAACCCGGGGTTAACATAAACACCAGGTATGCTGGGACCAAGTCTCATACATATGATGTATAGTGGCACAGGATCGAATGTCACATCTTTATACATAACAGGAGTTCCATACAAAATAAATAATTACATTATAAGGAGACAACGGTCCAGCAACCCAAAGTTGACTGGGAGACGACGACCTAGACCACTCACGAACTCATCACAGCATCCTCCATGAGCATCATCCTGGGGTACCTGTTCTTGACCTGTGGTGTATGTGAGACAGCAAGAGTGAGCTCACATACGTTCATCGCTCAACAAGTTGTGGGGAATAATGTGCATGAACTCGCCAAAGGTGGGAGCTCACGTGGAGTGTAAGGCTTACCAAAGAAGATGGTTAGAGCTGAGCATTGCTTTTAAAGTTGGTCAAAATTTTATTAGCAGTTACTAAGTATAAGTAAATACCAAACCCAATTAAGTAGTAGAACAAAAGTAACAACTTCACCCGCGATGCAATGCATATGACAAATTGAATTTAGTTCCATCATTTAATTATGTGAGGGTCCGAGCTGCTCATGACCGTGAGCACGGCTAGTATACCAGTTTTACACTCTGCAGAGGTTGCGCATCTTTACCCACAAGCCGTGTTACCCATCTGCCAAGGGGTCATGAATCCCATACACCTCTACCAAGGAAGAGAGGCAGGGTAACACTACGAGGCCTTTACAAAGTTCCACTAGCTTCCGAAAACCCGCTACAGTTTATAGGAAGATCCAGTGCAGGAATCCCTTGCAGGACCGCCATCGCAGCAAAATCCTCCCGAGGGCCTCCCTACACTGACCTCTCCCCTACTGCCCTTGCCCCTTTCGGGTAAGGTAGTCTTCCACTAGCTTCCCTAATTAATCAGCCAAGGGCGTCCCATTCCACCCTTGTGGTAGCACTGTTTTCCCGGGTGGTCGCTCCATGTTCCAATTAACATAATGATCTTAACATGAACATTAAATAACAACTGATAACAAAAAGTGTAATCATGAATAGTGTATCTCCATACCCAAAACCACATATAGCACTAGCAAGTACTACCCAGAAGGATCAGTGGTAAACAAGGTATAAAGATAATCAAACTAGGTAACCTGTTGGGTCCCATCAAATTAACCTATGCAGATCATTATGATTAATCAGAACATGGCTGGGTAAAAAGAAGTGATCAAGGGCACAACTTGCCTGGGCCTTGAGAATCCAGGTACCAGGATGATCTTCAGGTGACACATGACCTCACTGCTAGTCGTAGCAATTCAAACAAACATGGTATAGGCAAAAATTAACATTACACCAAACATATATGCAAAATACATATTAATAATATACATATTAAAATAAGATCACAGGAAAAAGAATTATTAATTTTGGAGTTGTAGATTTTAAGTTATGAATTTTCAAAGGTTGTATGTGCTTAATACAAGATTAGTTAAGATAACAATTTTAATGTGACTTTTATGTAAAACCAGTGGCACTAATTGATAAACAATAATATTACAAAATTATAGGAAGTGGAATGGATTAATTTGGAGTTCATATGCATTTTCTATGAATTATATAAATTCTAGCAATTATTTTCATATTAAAAATCTATTTTCTATTTTATTTAATCACTTTAATACTGCACTGGACTGGGCGCACTATTACAGAGAAGCTCAGGGTTTAATCTGTAAGATTTCCTAGACTCAGAATTCACCCGTGTGGACGGCGGGTTAGTTTCTCAGAAGCCTAGGGTTTCTTTAGCAAAATGGCCAACGCGAAGGGGTATCAGTAAATCTGAGTCGCCCGATCAGAGATGGACGCACGAGATTAGATCGCGATCCAGTGAACCGGTACGCGCCGACGGCCATTGGATCAAGATCCAACGGTTTAGATATAATGAACGCTGGAGCCATTCCCCGCCACTGGATACCCATCCAACGGCCGCGATATGCCCTGGTCGAAGCGTTACTTGGTTTTCTAATCCCGACCATCCAACCGAGGATCGACGGCCGAGATCGCGCGCACCAATCAACAGTGAGCACGGCGGCGATGGCACTGCTCACACGGCGGATCGCCCGCCGTCGACACGCGATCAGGCGAAGCACTGCCCTAAACCTCAAATTGGATCGTTCTACACGACGAGAACGACATGGTGAAGGTAGGAGTGGAGTTCTTGCCTGCGATTTTGGACCGTGTAGACGTGACCACGGGGCGCGGCGGATCCGAAGCGGTGGTGAAGCTCCGGTGACAAATTCGCCGGCGTAGATCGCCCCCAACCCGATGCCGGTGCACGCACACCTTCCCTCGGACCTGGCGACCCTATTCGACCGAAAACCCAAGGCGGGGCGTAAGCACAGTGGAGGTTTGCCGTTGGCGGCCGCGAGGTGGCAATGGCGGGCGCTACATCCTGACTCTCTCTCCCTCCTCGGTTCGCTCGGTTTCTCTCTCTGTTGCGTGGCGCCGAGACGACTGTCGAGGAAAACACCCCAGGCACCGGATTTTATACTCAGCTTAGCTAGGAACGCCACCGAACTCCGAATCACACGGTGGTTCTGTTTCCGCCAAACGCGCAGGTGGCGCGGCGGATTTCGTTGCCGCGGACTTGGGGACGGGGACGAGTCCGGCAGGTCGGGCCCATGGATCAGTGAAGGCGTGGGCGCAACGGCGACTGCACAGAGGGGGTCCACATATCAGTGCAAGCGCACGGTGGCTGCGAGTCGCGCGGTCTGTTACCGGGGAGAAGAATAAGCTGACCAAGCGGGCCCATCGGACAGAGGAAGCGAGGAGGAGGCAGTGGTGATTGAGAGGCTGGCAAGGGGTCCCCACATGTCGGCGCCGGGTTAAGAATGGGCCAGTGCGTGGGAGGTTAAGTGGGCCGGTCGCCATGGTTTGGGCCCAACACGAGTTTTCTCTTTTATTTCTCTTTTTCTTTTTTTTCTGTTTTGTTTTACTCTTTTTACTTTTCAAATTTCAAATTTGAATATGGATCTTGTTATGAATTTCACTTTTGAGTCAAAATGTACCAACTCAAATCTGTACAAGAATAATATATATATTATAATTATTTTTATTCACATAATAATTTCTTCCTTTCCTTTTCTCTTTTACATATTATTTCTAAAACCCCAAAGTGAAATTTTTGGGTTAAATTCAAATTCTCAATTCTATTATTATATTTTATTATTGTTTTTAAGGCACATACAATTAAAACTTCATCATGAGTGCCAAATATGGTTCTATTTATTATTTTATTCACTTAAGCAAATGCTTTTAAATAGGGAGATGAGTCTTCAAATGTTATGAGAGTTCTAAAGAGAGAGAAAAAGAAAAATTCTAATGCAAGATCTTTGAAAATTTTTACTATATTCTCAAAAGGAGATTTAGGGTGTTACAAATCCTACCCCCCTTAAAAATAATCTCGTCCTCGAGATTAGTAAGAAAAGGGATGTATACTCATATTGTTCTTGGAACATATGCACAAACAAAGAAATCTCAGCATGAGGTATAATTCTTCAACAAAACATAGGGTCAATAGACCTTATTATTCCTTCTAAAATAATATTATATCATCTACTAACTAAAGTAACACTCAGAGCTTACAAATAGTCGTAATCCATATATATGTTTATGTAGCTTGGTGGAACTGGTGGTTAGGAAAGCATGGGTGTATATATGTATGTCCACTTTATTATGTAGGATAGAAGATGTCTTTAGGGCATATATAGGTTTGGGTAAGAAAGAGTAGGATAAGAAAAGACTCCATCCAAGATTGTGGATCTTGACTCATCTTGGTAACCTCACTTGATCCTTGAAGACTTGAGTTGGTGCTCATCCTTTCTTGATGAAGTTGATCATCTTCTCTGGTCTTGTCTCATTGATTCGGGGTCGGTGTATATCATCAGAGTTTGGGGAATATGGCTAAGATAGTTATGGATGAAATAGGCTACATGATGTAAGTCAAAATTTGGTTTGATGTCAGGTGGTGGTTGATAGATTATGCAATCCATTAAGACTCTATTGATTGGGTAAGTTATGTAACTTGTTACATAGGTCGAGTTGTTGTGTATGGCCAAGTTGATATAAGTCCCCAAATTAGGCTTAAGTGATTTAGGAGTATGGCCTTATCCTTTGTATCAGCATTAAGTAACTCAATCTAGCTTAGATCATATTGGATTAGATAGACTTCAGATTAGGTTGGTATGACTAGATTAAACTAGTTTAAGATTAGCTAGATCTACCAGGGTAGGATAAACATTATTAGGATATGTTAGAATCTTTTAAGATAGGATGGATTGGTTAGAATGAGAGCTTTTTAGGATAAGATAAATCTCTTAAGTTAGATATGTTCCAATGGGGATAATCTAGGTTGTCTAGTTATCTTACAAATGCTATCCTTTATGCCTAGATGTATATGCAGATGTAATTGTGGACATTACTCCATAACCCATCACACTCAATCAAAAAAATCCAAATCAGACAAATATCATAAGAACAAACATTCAAATACATAAACACTTATAAAAAAATTAGTTTTGTTTTTTTGTTCCTAGGGTTAGGTCTCCTATTCCTAAAGATCACTTTAGGCACATGATTTCAAAGTGTGAAATCCAAGTTTGTCTTTAGAAAGAAAAGATAAGAATAATCAGAGTAAAGCGGAATTAGATGAGAAAAGATTAAGAAAAGTTTAGAAAAGAATCAGAGTAGCAAAGGTAAGTAAGTATTGGTTGTCCAGTTCTATCTAGGTTTCGTCCTACAGTCAACATTCCTCTGATACCACTTCTGTAACACCCGGATTTTAGGGGTCCAAAACCCGGGGTTAACATAAACACCAGGTATGCTGGGACCAAGTCTCATACATATGATGTATAGTGGCACAGGATCGAATGTCACATCTTTATACATAACAGGAGTTCCATACAAAATAAATAATTACATTATAAGGAGACAACGGTCCAGCAACCCAAAGTTGACTGGGAGACGACGACCTAGACCACTCACGAACTCATCACAGCATCCTCCATGAGCATCATCCTGGGGTACCTGTTCTTGACCTGTGGTGTATGTGAGACAGCAAGAGTGAGCTCACATACGTTCATCGCTCAACAAGTTGTGGGGAATAATGTGCATGAACTCGCCAAAGGTGGGAGCTCACGTGGAGTGTAAGGCTTACCAAAGAAGATGGTTAGAGCTGAGCATTGCTTTTAAAGTTGGTCAAAATTTTATTAGCAGTTACTAAGTATAAGTAAATACCAAACCCAATTAAGTAGTAGAACAAAAGTAACAACTTCACCCGCGATGCAATGCATATGACAAATTGAATTTAGTTCCATCATTTAATCATGTGAGGGTCCGAGCTGCTCATGACCGTGAGCACGGCTAGTATACCAGTTTTACACTCTGCAGAGGTTGCGCATCTTTACCCACAAGCCGTGTTACCCATCTGCCAAGGGGTCATGAATCCCATACACCTCTACCAAGGAAGCGAGGCAGGGTAACACTACGAGGCCTTTACAAAGTTCCACTAGCTTCCGAAAACCCGCTACAGTTTATATGAAGATCCAGTGCAGGAATCCCTTGCAGGACCGCCATCGCAGCAAAATCCTCCCGAGGGCCTCCCTACACTGACCTCTCCCCTACTGCCCTTGCCCCTTTCGGGTAAGGTAGTCTTCCACTAGCTTCCCTAATTAATCAGCCAAGGGCGTCCCATTCCACCCTTGTGGTAGCACTGTTTTCCCGGGTGGTCGCTCCATGTTCCAATTAACATAATGATCTTAACATGAACATTAAATAACAACTGATAACAAAAAGTGTAATCATGAATAGTGTATCTCCATACCCAAAACCACATATAGCACTAGCAAGTACTACCCAGAAGGATCAGTGGTAAACAAGGTATAAAGATAATCAAACTAGGTAACCTGTTGGGTCCCATCAAATTAACCTATGCAGATCATTATGATTAATCAGAACATGGCTGGGTAAAAAGAAGTGATCAAGGGCACAACTTGCCTGGGCCTTGAGAATCCAGGTACCAGGATGATCTTCAGGTGACACATGACCTCACTGCTAGTCGTAGCAATTCAAACAAACATGGTATAGGCAAAAATTAACATTACACCAAACATATATGCAAAATACATATTAATAATATACATATTAAAATAAGATCACAGGAAAAAGAATTATTAATTTTGGAGTTGTAGATTTTAAGTTATGAATTTTCAAAGGTTGTATGTGCTTAATACAAGATTAGTTAAGATAACAATTTTAATGTGACTTTTATGTAAAACCAGTGGCACTAATTGATAAACAATAATATTACAAAATTATAGGAAGTGGAATGGATTAATTTGGAGTTCATATGCATTTTCTATGAATTATATAAATTCTAGCAATTATTTTCATATTAAAAATCTATTTTCTATTTTATTTAATCACTTTAATACTGCACTGGACTGGGCGCACTATTACAGAGAAGCTCAGGGTTTAATCTGTAAGATTTCCTAGACTCAGAATTCACCCGTGTGGACGGCGGGTTAGTTTCTCAGAAGCCTAGGGTTTCTTTAGCAAAATGGCCAACGCGAAGGGGTATCAGTAAATCTGAGTCGCCCGATCAGAGATGGACGCACGAGATTAGATCGCGATCCAGTGAACCGGTACGCGCCGACGGCCATTGGATCAAGATCCAACGGTTTAGATATAATGAACGCTGGAGCCATTCCCCGCCACTGGATACCCATCCAACGGCCGCGATATGCCCTGGTCGAAGCGTTACTTGGTTTTCTAATCCCGACCATCCAACCGAGGATCGACGGCCGAGATCGCGCGCACCAATCAACAGTGAGCACGGCGGCGATGGCACTGCTCACACGGCGGATCGCCCGCCGTCGACACGCGATCAGGCGAAGCACTGCCCTAAACCTCAAATTGGATCGTTCTACACGACGAGAACGACATGGTGAAGGTAGGAGTGGAGTTCTTGCCTGCGATTTTGGACCGTGTAGACGTGACCACGGGGCGCGGCGGATCCGAAGCGGTGGTGAAGCTCCGGTGACAAATTCGCCGGCGTAGATCGCCCCCAACCCGATGCCGGTGCACGCACACCTTCCCTCGGACCTGGCGACCCTATTCGACCGAAAACCCAAGGCGGGGCGTAAGCACAGTGGAGGTTTGCCGTTGGCGGCCGCGAGGTGGCAATGGCGGGCGCTACATCCTGACTCTCTCTCCCTCCTCGGTTCGCTCGGTTTCTCTCTCTGTTGCGTGGCGCCGAGACGACTGTCGAGGAAAACACCCCAGGCACCGGATTTTATACTCAGCTTAGCTAGGAACGCCACCGAACTCCGAATCACACGGTGGTTCTGTTTCCGCCAAACGCGCAGGTGGCGCGGCGGATTTCGTTGCCGCGGACTTGGGGACGGGGACGAGTCCGGCAGGTCGGGCCCATGGATCAGTGAAGGCGTGGGCGCAACGGCGACTGCACAGAGGGGGTCCACATATCAGTGCAAGCGCACGGTGGCTGCGAGTCGCGCGGTCTGTTACCGGGGAGAAGAATAAGCTGACCAAGCGGGCCCATCGGACAGAGGAAGCGAGGAGGAGGCAGTGGTGATTGAGAGGCTGGCAAGGGGTCCCCACATGTCGGCGCCGGGTTAAGAATGGGCCAGTGCGTGGGAGGTTAAGTGGGCCGGTCGCCATGGTTTGGGCCCAACACGAGTTTTCTCTTTTATTTCTCTTTTTCTTTTTTTTCTGTTTTGTTTTACTCTTTTTACTTTTCAAATTTCAAATTTGAATATGGATCTTGTTATGAATTTCACTTTTGAGTCAAAATGTACCAACTCAAATCTGTACAAGAATAATATATATATTATAATTATTTTTATTCACATAATAATTTCTTCCTTTCCTTTTCTCTTTTACATATTATTTCTAAAACCCCAAAGTGAAATTTTTGGGTTAAATTCAAATTCTCAATTCTATTATTATATTTTATTATTGTTTTTAAGGCACATACAATTAAAACTTCATCATGAGTGCCAAATATGGTTCTATTTATTATTTTATTCACTTAAGCAAATGCTTTTAAATAGGGAGATGAGTCTTCAAATGTTATGAGAGTTCTAAAGAGAGAGAAAAAGAAAAATTCTAATGCAAGATCTTTGAAAATTTTTACTATATTCTCAAAAGGAGATTTAGGGTGTTACAGCCATGCAAGAGGAGCTCAACAACTTCAAGAGAAATGAAGTTTGGACACTACTGCCTCGTCCCAAGCAAAATGTTGTGGGAACCAAGTGGGTGTTCCGCAACAAACAAGACGAGCACGGGGTGGTGACAAGGAACAAGGCACGACTTGTGGCAAAAGGTTATGCCCAAGTCGCAGGTTTGGACTTTGAGGAGACTTTTGCTCCTGTGGCTAGTGAAATTCGCCTAGAGGGGGGTGAATAGGGCGAAACTGAAATTTACAAAGTTTATCACAACTACAAGCCGGGTTAGCGTTAGAAATATAATCAAGTCCGCGAGAGAGGGTGCAAAACAAATCGCAAGCGAATAAGGAGTGTGACACGTGGATTTGTTTTACCGAGGTTCGGTTCTCGCAAACCTACTCCCCGTTGAGGTGGTCACAAAGACCGGGTCTCTTTCAACCCTTTCCCTCTCTCAAACGGTCCCTTGGACCGAGTGAGCTTTCTCTTCTCAAATCAACCGGGAACAAAACTTCCCGCAAGGACCACCACACAATTGGTGTCTCTTGCCTCGGTTACAAGTGAGTATGAATCTCAAGAAAGAATGAGAAAGAAGAAAGCAATCCAAGCGCAAGAGCTCAAAAGAACACAACAAATCACTCTCACTAGTCACTAAAGCTTTTGTGGAATTGGAAGAGGATTTGATCACTTGGGTGTGTCTTGTATTGAATGCCTAGCTCTTGTAAGTGGTTGGATGTTGGAAAACTTGGATGACTTGAATGTGGGGGTGGTTGGGGGTATTTATAGCCCCAACCACCAAACTAGCCGTTTGGTGGGGCTGTCTGTCGCATGGTGCACCGGACAGTCCGGTGCACACCGGACAGTGTCCGGTGCGCCAGCCACGTCACCAGGCCATTGGGTTCCGACCGTTGGAGCTCTGACTTCTGGGCCCGCCTGGATGTCCGGTGGCACACCGGACATGTACTGTAGAGTGTCTGGTGCGCCACTATGCGCGTGCCTGACTTCTGCACGCTCTAGCGCGCATTAATTGCTGTTGTAGGTGACCGTTGGCGCGAAGTAGCCGTTGCTCCGCTGGCTCACCGGACAGTCCGGTGTACACCGGACACATCCGGTGAATTATAGCGGAGCGCCTCTGGATTTTCCCGAAGGTGAAGAGTTCAGCGTGAAGTCCCCTGGTGCACCGGACACTGTCCGGTGGCACACCGGATAGTCCGGTGCGCCAGACCAGGCCTGCCTTCGGTTATCCCTTGCTCTCTTTTGTTGAACCCAAATCTTGGTCTTTTTATTGGCTAAGTGTGAACCTTTGGCACCTGTATAACTTATACACTAGAGCAAAACTAGTTAGTCCAATTATTTGTGTTGGGCAATTCAACCACCAAAATCAATTAGGAAATAGGTGTAAGCCTAATTCCCTTTCAATCTCCCCCTTTTTGGTGATTGATGCCAACACAAACCAAAGCAAGTATAAAAATGCATAATTGAACTAGTTTGCATAATGTAAGTGCAAAGGTTGCTTGGAATTGAGCCAATATAAATACTTATAAGATACGCATGGATTGTTTCTTCATTTTTAATATTTTGGACCACGCTTGCACCATATGTTTTGTTTTTGCAAATTCTTTTGTAAATCCTTTTTCAAAGTTCTTTTGCAAATAGTCAAAGGAAAATGAATAAGATTTTGCGAAGCATTTTCAAGATTTGAAATTTTCTCCCCCTGTTTCAAATGCTTTTCCTTTGACTAAACAAAACTCCCCCTAAGTGAAATCCTTCTCTTAGTGTTCAAGAGGGTTTTGATATATCAATTTTGAAATACTACTTTCTCCCCCTTTTGAACATAATAGGATACCAATTTGAAATTTCCAATTGAAAATCATTTTTAAAGTTAGGTGGTGGTGCGGTCCTTTTGCTTTGGGCTAATACTTTCTCCCCCTTTGGCATGAATCGCCAAAAACGGAGTCATTAGAGCCCTTAGAATTACTTTCTCTCCCTTTGGTCATAAATAAATGAGTGAAGATTATACCAAAGATGGAGTCCTTTTCTCCCCAAAGATGGAGAGTTGCTCGAAGTGATGGCGAAGGATGAGTTACGGAGTGGAAGCCTTTGTCTTCGCCGAAGACTCCGATTCCCTTTCAATACACCTATGACTTGGTTTGAAATGGACTTAAGAAGACATTAGTCATAGCATATGAAAGAGACATGATCAAAGGTATATAAAAGAGCTATGTGTGCAAATCAACAAAAGAAGTTCCTAGAATCAAGAATATTTAGCTCATGTCTAAGTTTGTTAAAGGTTTGTTCATCAAGAGGCTTGGTAAAGATATCGGCTAATTGATCTTTAGTGTTAATATATGAAATATCGATATCTCCCTTTTGTTGGTGATCCCTTAAAAAATGATACCGAATGGCTATGTGTTTAGTGCGGCTATGCTCAACGGGATTATCCGCCATGCGGATTGCACTCTCATTATCACATAGAAGAGGAACTTTGGTTAGTTTGTAACCGTAGTCCCTAAGGGTTTGCCTCATCCAAAGTAGTTGCGTGCAACAATGGCCTGCGGTAATATACTCGGCTTCGGCGGTAGAAAGAGCTACGGAATTTTGCTTCTTTGAAGCCCAAGACACCAAGGATCTTCCCAAAAACTGGCAAGTCCCCGATGTGCTTTTTCTATTGATTTTACACCCCGCCCAATCGGCATCCGAATAACCAATTAAATCAAAAGTGGATCCCCTAGGATACCAAAGCCCAAACTTAGGAGTATAAACTAAATATCTCAAGATTCGTTTTACGGCCGTAAGGTGAGCTTCCTTAGGGTCGACTTGGAATCTTGCACACATGCATACGGAAAGCATAATATCCGGTCGAGATGCACATAAATATAGCAAAGAACTTATCATCGACCGGTATACCTTTTGATCGACGGATTTACCTTCCGTGTTGAGGTTGAGATGCCCATTGGTTCCCATGGGTGTCTTGATGGGTTTGGCATCCTTCATCCCAAACTTGCTTAGAATATCTTGAGTATACTTCGTTTGGCTTAGGAAGATGCCCTCTTGGAGTTGCTTCACTTGAAATCCTAAGAAGTACTTTAACTCCCCCATCATAGACATCTCGAATTTTTGTGTCATGATCCTACTAAATTCTTCACATGTAGAATCGTTAGTAGACCCAAGTATAATATCATCAACATAAATTTGGCATACAAACAAGTCATTTTCAAGAGTTTTAGTAAAGAGTGTAGGATCGGCCTTTCCGACTTTGAATCCATTAGTGATAAGGAAATCTCTAAGGCATTCATACCATGCTCTTGGGGCTTGCTTGAGCCCATAAAGCGCCTTAGAGAGTTTATACACATGGTTAGGGTACTCACTATCTTCAAAGCCGGGAGGTTGCTCAACATAGACCTCTTCCTTGATTGGTCCATTGAGGAAGGCACTTTTCACGTCCATTTGGTAAAGCTTGAAGCCATGGTAAGTAGCATAGGCCAATAATATACGAATTGACTCAAGTCTAGCTACGGGTGCATATGTTTCACCGAAATCCAAACCTTCGACTTGGGAGTATCCTTTGGCCACAAGTCGGGCTTTGTTCCTTGTCACCACACCATGCTCATCTTGCTTGTTGCGGAAAACCCACTTGGTTCCTACAACATTTTGATTAGGACGTGGAACCAAATGCCATACCTCATTCCTAGTAAAGTTGTTGAGCTCCTCTTGCATCGCCACCACCCAATCCGGATCTTGAAGTGCTTCCTCTACCCTGTGTGGCTCAATAGAGGAAACAAAAGAGTAATGCTCACAAAAATGTGCAACATGAGATCTAGTGGTTACCCCCTTATGGATGTCGTCGAGGATGGTGTCGACGGGGTGATCTCGTTGGATTGCTTGGTGGACTCTTTGGTGTGGCGGTCTTTGTTCTTCATCCTCCTTGTCTTGATCATTTGCATCTCCCCCTTGATTATTGCCATTATCTTGAGGTGGCTCATCTCTTTGATCTTCTCCTTCATCAACTTGAGCCTCATCCTCATTTTGAGTCGGTGGAGATGCTTGCGTGGAGGAGGATGGTTGATCTTGTGCATTTGGAGGCTCTTGGGATTCCTTAGGACACACATCCCCAATGGACATGTTCCTTAGCGCGATGCATGGAGCCTCTTCATCACCTATCTCATCAAGATCAACTTGCTCTACTTGAGAGCCGTTAGTCTCATCAAACACAACGTCACAAGAAACTTCAATTTGTCCGGAGGACTGGTTAAAGACTCTATATGCCCTTGTGTTTGAATCATATCCTAGTAAAAAGCCTTCTACAGTCTTAGGAGCAAATTTAGATTTTCTACCTCTTTTAACAAGAATATAGCATTTGCTACCAAAGACTCTAAAATATGAAATATTGGGCTTTTTACCGGTTAGGAGTTCGTATGATGTCTTCTTGAGGATTCGGTGTAGATACAACCGGTTGATGGTGTAGCAGGCGATGTTGACCGCCTCGGCCCAAAACCGATCCGAAGTCTTGTACTCATCAAGCATGGTTCTTGCCATATCCAATAGAGTTCTATTCTTCCTCTCCACTACACCATTTTGTTGTGGCGTGTAGGGAGAAGAGAACTCATGCTTGATGCCCTCCTCCTCAAGGAAGCCTTCGATTTGTGAGTTCTTGAACTCTGTCCCGTTGTCGCTTCTAATTTTCTTGATCCTTAAGCCGAACTCGTTTTGAGCCCGTCTCAAGAATCCTTTTAATGTCTCTTGGGTATGAGATTTTTCCTGCAAAAAGAATACCCAAGTGAAGCGAGAATAATCATCCACAATAACTGGACAGTACTTACTCCCGCCGATGCTTATATAAGCTATCGGGCCGAATAGGTCCATGTGTAGGAGTTCCAGTGGCCTGTCGGTCGTCATGATGTTCTTATGTGGATGATGGGCACCAACTTGCTTTCCTGCTTGACATGCGCTACAGATCCTGTCTTTCTCAAAATGAACATTTGTTAATCCTAAAATGTGCTCTCCCTTTAGAAGCTTATGAAGATTCTTCATCCCAACATGAGCTAGTCGACGGTGCCATAGCCAACCCATGTTAGTCTTAGCAATTAAGCAAGTGTCGAGTTCAGCTCTATCAAAATCTACCAAGTATAGCTGACCCTCTAACACTCCCTTAAATGCTATTGAATCATCACTTCTTCTAAAGACAGTGACACCTACATCAGTAAATAGACAGTTGTAGCCCATTTGACATAGTTGAGAAACGGAAAGCAAATTGTAGTCTAAAGAATCTACAAGAAAAACATTGGAAATAGAATGGTCAGGAGATATAGCAATTTTACCCAATCCTTTGACCAAACCTTGGTTTCCATCCCCGAATGTGATAGCTTGTTGGGGATCTTGGTTTTTCTCATAGGAGGAGAACATTTTCTTCTCCCCTGTCATGTGGTTTGTGCACCCGCTATCGATGATCCAACTTGAGCCCCCGGATGCATAAACCTACAAAACATGTTTAGTTCTTGACTTTAGGTACCCAAATGGTTTTGGGTCCTTTGGCATTAGATACAAGAACTTTGGGTACCCAAACACAAGTCTTTGACCCCTTGTGCTTGCCCCCAACATACTTGGCAACTACCTTGCCAGATTTGTTAGTTAAAACATAAGATGCATCAAAAGTTTTAAATGAGATGTCATGATCATTTGATGCACTAGGAGTTTTCTTCTTAGGCAACTTAGCACGGGTTGGTTGCCTAGAGCTAGATGTCTCACCCTTATAAATAAAAGCATAATTAGGGCTAGAGTGAGACTTCCTAGAATGAATTCTCCTAATCTTGCTCTCAGGATAACCGACAGGGTACAAAATGTATCCCTCGTTATCTTGAGGCATGGGAGCCTTGCCCTTAACAAAGTTGGACAATTTCTTAGGAGGGGCATTAATTTTGACATTGCCTCCCTGTTGGAATCCAATGCCATCCTTGATGCCAGGGCGTCTCCCTCTATAGAGCATACTACGAGCAAATTTAAATTTTTCATTTTCAATTTCATGTTCGGCAATTTTTGCATCTAGTTTAGCTATATGATCATTTTGTTGTTTAATTAAAGCCATATGATCATGTATAGCATTAATATCAATATCTCTACATCTAGTGCAAATAGTAGTGTGCTCAACGGTAGATGTAGATAGTTTGCAAGATTTTAGTTCAACAATCTTAGAACGCAATATATCATTTTTATCTCTAAGATCGGAAATAGTAGCATTGCAAACATCAAAATCTTTAGCCCTAGCAATTAATTTCTCATTTTCAATCCTAAGGCTAGCAAGAGAAATGTTCAATTCTTCTATTTTAGCAAGCAACTCAACATTATTATTTGGAATTGAAACATTACAAACATTTGAATCAACCTTAGCTAATAAATTAGCATTCTCATTTCTAAGGTTGTCAATGGTCTCATGGCAAGTGCTTAGCTCACTAGATAATTTTTCATATTTTTCAACTTCTAGAGCATAAGCATTTTTAACTTTAACATGCTTTTTGTTTTCCTTGATTAGGAAGTCCTTTTGGGAGTCCAAGAGATCATCCTTCTCATGGATGGCACTAATTAATTCATTTAATTTCTCTTTTTGTTGCATGTTTAAGTTGGCAAAAAGAGTACGCAAATTATCTTCCTCATCACTAGCATTATCATCACTAGAGGACTCATATCTAGTGGAGGATTTAGATTTAACCTTCTTCTTTTTGCCGTCCTTTGCCATGAGGCACTTGTGGCCAATGTTGGGGAAGAGAAGTCCCTTGGTGACGGCGATGTTGGTGGCGTCCTCGTCGTCGGAGGAGTCGCTAGAGCTTTCGTCGGAGTCCCACTCGCGACAAACATGGGCATCGCCGCCCTTCTTCTTGTAGTACCTCTTCTTTTCCTTTCTTCTCCCCTTCTTGTCGTCGCCCCTGTCACTGTCACTAGAAATAGGACATTTTGCGATAAAGTGACCGGGCTTACCACACTTGTAGCAAACCTTCTTGGAGCGGGGCTTGTAATCTTTCCCCCTCCTTTGCTTGAGGATTTGGCGAAAGCTTTTGATGACAAGCGCCATTTCCTCGTTGTCGAGTTTGGAGGCGTCGATGGGTGTTCTACTCGGTGTAGACTCCTCCTTCTTCTCCTCCGTCGCCTTGAATGCGACCGGTTGAGCTTCGGACGTAGAAGGACGTCAAGCTCGTTGATCTTCCGTGAGCCCTTGATCATAAATTCAAAGCACACAAAATTCCTGATTACTTCCTCGGGAGTCATTAGTGTATATCTTGGATTGCCACGAATTAATTGTACTTGAGTAGGGTTAAGGAAAATAAGAGATCTTAGAATAACCTTAACCACCTCGTGGTCATCCCACTTCTTGCTCCCGAGGTTGCGCACTTGATTCACCAAGGTTTTGAGCCGGTTGTACATATCTTGTGGCTCCTCCCCTTGGCGAAGACGGAAGCGACCGAGCTCCCCCTCGATCGTTTCCCGCTTGGTGATCTTGGTGAGTTCATCACCCTCGTGCGCAGTTTTGAGCACGTCCCAAACTTCCTTGGCGCTCTTTAATCCTTGCACCTTGTTGTACTCCTACCTACTTAGAGAGGCGAGGAGTATGGTTGTGGCTTGGGAGTTGAAGTGCTCGATTTGAGCCACTTCATCAACATCATAATCTTCATCCCCTACGGATGGTACCTGTACACCAAACTCAACAACATCCCATATACTTTTGTGGAGTGAGGTTAGATGAAATCGCATTAAATCACTCCACCTAGCATAATCTTCACCATCAAAAGTTGGTGGTTTGCCTAATGGGACGGAAAGTAAAGGTGTATGTTTAGGAATGCAAGGGTAGCGTAGGGGGATCTTACTAAACTTCTTGCGCTCATGGCGCTTAGAAGTTACAGAGGGCGTGTCGGAGCCGGAGGTGGAAGGTGATGAAGTGCCGGTCTCGTAGTAGACCACCTTCCTCATCTTCTTTATCTTGTCTCCACTCCGATGCGACTTGTGGGAAGAAGCTTTCTTCTCCTTCCCCTTTCCCTTTTTGCGAGACTCTTCCGATGAAGCCTTCCCGTGGCTTGTAGTGGGCTTTCCTTCTTGGCGTGTTCTCCCGACATCACTTCGAGCGGTTAGGCTCTAATGAAGCACCGGGCTCAGATACCAATTGAAAGTCGCCTAGAGGGGGGTGAATAGGTCGAAACTGAAATTTACAAAGTTTATCACAACTACAAGCCGGGTTAGCGTTAGAAATATAATCAAGTCCGCGAGAGAGGGTGCAAAACAAATCGCAAGCGAATAAGGAGTGTGACACGTGGATTTGTTTTAACGAGGTTCGGTTCTCGCAAACCTACTCCCCGTTGAGGTGGTCACAAAGACCGGGTCTCTTTCAACCCTTTCTCTCTCTCAAACGGTCCCTTGGACCGAGTGAGCTTTCTCTTCTCAAATCAACCGGGAACAAAACTTCCCGCAAGGACCACCACACAATTGGTGTCTCTTGCCTCGGTTACAAGTGAGTATGAATCTCAAGAAAGAATGAGAAAGAAGAAAGCAATCCAAGCGCAAGAGCTCAAAAGAACACAACAAATCACTCTCACTAGTCACTAAAGCTTTTGTGGAATTGGAAGAGGATTTGATCACTTGGGTGTGTCTTGTATTGAATGCCTAGCTCTTGTAAGTGGTTGGAAGTTGGAAAACTTGGATGACTTGAATGTGGGGGTGGTTGGGGGTATTTATAGCCCCAACCACCAAACTAGCCGTTTGGTGGGGCTATCTGTCGCATGGTGCACCGGACAGTCCGGTGCACACCGGACAGTGTCCGGTGCGCCAGCCACGTCACCAGGTCGTTGGGTTCCGACCGTTGGAGCTCTGACTTCTGGGCCCGCCTGGATGTCCGGTGGCACACCGGACATGTACTGTAGAGTGTCCGGTGCGCCACTATGCGCGTGCCTGACTATTGCGTGCTCTGGCGCGCATTAATTGCTGTTGTAGGTGACCGTTGGCGCGAAGTAGTCGTTGCTCCGCTGGCTCACCGGACAGTCCGGTGTACACCGAACACATCCGGTGAATTATAGCGGAGCGGATTCCCGAAGCTGGCGAGTTCCAGAGTCGCTCTTCCCTGGGGCACCGGACACTGTCCGGTGTACACCGGACAGTCCGGTGAATTATAGTGGAGCGTCTCTCGATTTTCCCGAAGGTGAAGAGTTCAGCGTGAAGTCCCCTGGTGCACCGGACACTGTCCGGTGGCACACCGGACAGTCCGGTGCGCCAGACCAGGCCTGCCTTCGGTTATCCCTTGCTCTCTTTTGTTGAACCCAAATCTTGGTCTTTTTATTGGCTAAGTGTGAACCTTTGGCACCTGTATAACTTATACACTAGAGCAAAACTAGTTAGTCCAATTATTTGTGTTGGGCAATTCAACCACCAAAATCAATTAGGAAATAGGTGTAAGCCTAATTCCCTTTCAATCTCCCCCTTTTTGGTGATTGATGCCAACACAAACCAAAGCAAGTATAAAAATGCATAATTGAACTAGTTTGCATAATGTAAGTGCAAAGGTTGCTTGGAATTGAGCCAATATAAATACTTATAAGATACGCATGGATTGTTTCTTCATTTTTAATATTTTGGACCACGCTTGCACCATATGTTTTGTTTTTGTAAATTCTTTTGTAAATCCTTTTTCAAAGTTCTTTTGCAAATAGTTAATGGAAAATGAATAAGATTTTGCGAAGCATTTTCAAGATTTGAAATTTTCTCCCCCTGTTTCAAATGCTTTTCCTTTGACTAAACAAAACTCCCCCTAAGTGAAATCCTTCTCTTAGTGTTCAAGAGGGTTTTGATATATCAATTTTGAAATACTACTTTCTCCCCCTTTTGAACATAATAGGATACCAATTTGAAATTTCCAATTGAAAATCATTTTTAAAGTTAGGTGGCGGTGCGGTCCTTTTGCTTTGGGCTAATACTTTCTCCCCCTTTGGCATGAATCGCCAAAAACGGAGTCATTAGAGCCCTTAGAATTACTTTCTCTCCCTTTGGTCATAAATAAATGAGTGAAGATTATACCAAAGATGGAGTCCTTTTCTCCCCAAAGATGGAGAGTTGCTCGGAGTGATGGCGAAGGATGAGTTACAGAGTGGAAGCCTTTGTCTTCGCCGAAGACTCTGATTCCCTTTCAATACACCTATGACTTGGTTTGAAATGGACTTAAGAAGACATTAGTCATAGCATATGAAAGAGACATGATCAAAGGTATATAAAAGAGCTATGTGTGCAAATCAACAAAAGAAGTTCCTAGAATCAAGAATATTTAGCTCATGCCTAAGTTTGTTAAAGGTTTGTTCATCAAGAGGCTTGGTAAAGATATCGGCTAATTGATCTTTAGTGTTAATATATGAAATCTCGATATCTCCCTTTTGTTGGTGATCCCTTAAAAAATGATACCGAATGGCTATGTGTTTAGTGCGGCTATGCTCAACGGGCACTGCTTCCTATTTGGGGTCGAGCTCGGAGCCGATCCGGATCTGCTTGGAGGCGTCGCTGCTAGGGTCAAGGGGGACGGACTTAACCGTCTCCGCTGGCTCGAAGTTGCCGGCGTGGCGCTTCACGTCTGGCACCTCCTTAAAGAGGCTCTCCAGGTCGGCGATGAGGGCCTCAAACTCGGTGAGGGCCTCGGCATACTCCACGCACTCCATGTCGCATTCGAACGCGTGTCGGTACGTGGGGCTGACGGTGATGACCCCGTTGGGGCCCGGCATCTTGAGCTTGAGGTAGGTGTAGTTGGGGACGGCCATGAACTTCGCGTAGCATGGCCTCCCCAATACTGCGTGGTAGGTTCCTCGGAACCCGATCACCTCGAACGTGAGGGTTTCCCTTCGGAAGTTGGAGGGTGTTCCGAAGCAGACGGGAAGGTCGAGTTGTCCGAGGGGCTGGATGCGCTTCCCGGGGATGATCCCGTGGAAAGGCGCAGCGCCTGCTCGAACCGAGGACAGATCAACACGCAGGAGCCCAAGGGTCTCGGCGTAGATGATGTTGAGGCTGCTGCCTCCGTCCATGAGGACCTTGGTGAGCCTGACGTCGCTGATGACAGGGTCGACAACGAGCGGGTATTTCCCCGGACTCGGCACGTGGTCGGGGTGGTCGGCTTGGTCGAAGGTGATGGGCTTGTCGGACCAGTCTAGGTAGACTGGCGCCGCCACCTTCACCGAGCAGACCTCTCGACGCTCTTGCTTGCGGTGCCGAGCCGAGGCGTTCGCCGCTTGCCCACCGTAGATCATGAAGCAGTCGCGGACCTCGGGGAACTCTCCTGTCTGGTGATCTTCCTTCTTGTCGTCGTCGCGAGCCCTGCCACCCTCCGCGGGTGGCCCGGCCCTGTGGAAGTGGCGCCGAAGCATGGCGCACTCCTCAAAGGTGTGCTTGACGGGCCCCTGATGATAGGGGCACGGCTCCTTGAGCATCTTGTCGAAGAGGTTGGCACCTCCGGGGGGTTTCCGAGGGTTCTTGTACTCGGCGGCGGCGACAAGGTCCGCGTCGGCGGCGTCGCATTTCGCTTGCGACTTCTTCTTGCCTTTCTTCTTGGTGCCGCGCTGAGTTGACGCCTCGGGGGCATCTTCCGGTGGGCGGCCCTGGGGCTGCTTGTCCTTCCGGAAGATAGCCTCAACCGCCTCCTGGCCAGAGGCGAACTTGGTGGCGATGTCCATCAGCTCGCTCGCCCTGGTGGGGGTCTTGCGACCCAGCTTGCTCACCAGGTTGTGGCAAGTGTTGCCGGCGAGGAACGCGTCGATGACATCTGAATCGGTGATGTTGGGCAGCTCGGTGCGCAGCTTCGAGAATCGCCGGATGTAGTCCCGGAGAGACTCTCCCGGCTGTTGTCAGCAGCTTCGGAGGTCCCAGGAGTTTCCAGGGCGCACGTACGTGCCCTGGAAATTGCCGGCGAAGGCTTGGACCAGGTCGTCCCAGTTGGAGATCTGCCCCGGAGGCAGGTGCTCCAACCAGGCGCGAGCAGTGTCAGAGAGGAACAGGGGGAGGTTGCGAATGATGAGGTTGTCATCGTCCGTTCCACCCAGTTGGCAGGCCAGCCGGTAGTCCGCGAGCCATAGTTCCGGTCTCGTCTCCCCCGAGTACTTTGTGATAGTAGTCGGGGGTCGGAACCGGGTTGGGAACGGCGCCCGTCGTATAGCACGGCTGAAAGCCTGCGGACCGGGTGGTTCGGGCGAGGGACTCCGATCCTCCCCGCTGTCGTAGCGTCCCCCACGCCTGGGGTGGTAGCCTCGGCGCACCCTCTCGTCCAGGTGGGCTCGACGGTCGCGGTGATGGTGCTCGTTGCCGAGGCGACCCGGGGCCGCAGGCGCTGTGTTGCGCGTGCGCCCGGTGTGGACCGAGGCTTCCCGCATGAATCGGGAAGTCGTGGCGCGATGTTCCGAGGGGTACCCCTGCCTTCGGGAGGCGGAGCTTTCGGCCCGTCGGACCGCGGCGCCCTCCAGGAGATTCTTGAGCTCTCCCTGGATTCGCCGCCCCTCGGTGGTTGATGGCTCTGGCATCGCGCGGAGAAGCATTGCTGCTGCAGCCAGGTTCTGGCCGACTCCACTGGAAGCTGGTGGCGGCCTCACCCTGACATCGTCGGCGATGCGGTGCTGGAAGCCCTGGGGTAGATGACACATTTCTCCGGCCAGAGGTTGGCCCGACCATTCCTGTCCGATGTCCCAGCGGATCGGCTCAAGTGTTCCTCCTCCCTCGTCAAGCCTGTCCTGCACCCCGCGGATTTGCTCGAGCTGTGGGTCATGACCCCCCGCCGGAACGGGGACCACATCTAGCTCCCGTAGGATGTCAACGCAAGGCACAGGCCTAGGGAGATCACCGTTCTCCGGCATACCAAGATGGTTGCCTTCGGAGGGACCCCCTAGATCTACGTGGAAACATTCACGACTTGGGCCGCAGTCCTCGTCGCCGAGGCTGAGGCTACCGTCGGAACAGTCGGAAAGGCAGTAGTCGCATGCGGTCATGAAGTCCCGCATGGCACTGGGGTTACCAAGTCCGGGGAAATCCCAACAGAAGTCGGGCACGTCATCTTCCTCGGACCCCGAGGGCCCGTAGGTCGAGACGTCCGTCAGCCGGTCCCAGGGTGACCGCATACGATACCCCAGAGGGTTTGGACTCGCCTCTACGAGAGCGTCCGCCAAAGCGAAGTCGCTTGGCGGGTCGAGGCCGAATCCAAAAGGCGTGAGATGGGAATCGGTGGGTACCTCTTGGTCGACGGGCGGTGACACAGTCACGTCAGGGACTGACTGCATCGTCGTCTCAGGTACAAGGGTGACGCCCAGTAAGCCCTTCACGAGCGTACTGGCGTCGTCCGTTTGCTTGGGATTGGCGTGTTGCGGGGAGACGGTGCTCGTCTTCGTCTCAGACGCGAGGTCGATGCCCGACGTGCCCCCCGTTGGGGTGCTGGCGCCGTTGACTCGCTCGACAGCCGACGAGGCGCTGCCTCCTGCTTGGCCTTGGTTGCCCCGCCTCCTCCTCCGTCGGCGGGGGAGAGGGCGGGGTGAGCTCGAATGTTGTTCTTCCACCGCGCGGGGAAGACATCATCGATTCCGCCGCCGGCGAGCGGGCTGTCGGCCGCCATTGTCGTTGTCGCACGGCGGGGGAAGGAGTATCATGTTGTAGCTGCCGTCGAGGGACATGAACTCAAGACTCCCGAAACGGAGCACCGTCCCGGGCTGGAAAGGTTGCTGAAGACTGCCCATCTGGAGCTTGACGGGAAGTTGTTCGTCAACACGCAGCAGGCCCCTACCTGGCGCGCCAAATGTCGGCGTTTCGAGACCGGGGGGGTCCCTGGACCGACGAGTGAAATGTCGCCTCGTGCCCCAGCCCAGATGGGTCGGCGCGAGACGGAGCGCGAAGGGGGGAAGGAGACGGGCGTGAGAGGTGGAAATCCCGCGGCCTTCGTGTTTGTCCCGCGCCCAGGTCAGGTGCGCTTGCAGTAGGGGGTTACAAGCGTCCACGCGGGAGGGGGAGCGAGCGGCCTCACGCGAGCGCCTGTCCCGTCCTCTTCCCCGCGCGGCCAACCCTCTGTAAGAGGGCCCTGGTCCTTCCTTTTATAGGCGCAAGGAGAGGATCCAGGTGTACAATGGGGGTGTAGCAAAGTGCTAACGTGTCTAGCGGAGGAGAGCTGGCGCCCTAAGTACATGCCATCGTGGCAGCCGGAGAGGTTTTGGCACCCGGTTCGTGTGGTGTCATGGCCGTCGGAGGAGCGCTGGAGCCTGGCGGAAGGACAGCTGTCGGGGCTGTCGAGTCCTTGTTGACGTCCTCTTGCTTCCGTAAGGGGGCTGAGAGCCGCCGTCGTCATAGAGCGTGTGGGGCGCCATTATTACTTGTCTGGCGGAGCGAGCCAGATGGGACGCCGGTCTTGTTCCCCGTAGCCTAAATCAGCTTGGGGTAGGGTAATGATGGCGCCTCCTGTTGACGTGGTCGGTCTGTGCCCTAGGTTGGGCGATGTGGAGGCTCCTCCGAGGTCGAGGTCGAGTCTATCTTCCGAGGCCGAGGTCGAGTCTTAGCCCCTGGGTCGGGCGAGGCAGAGACCATCGGCTGAGGCCAGGGCTGAGTCCGAGCCCTGGGGTCGGGCGAAACGGAGTTCGTCGTCTTCCGGGGCTGAGCCCGAGTCCGAGCCATGGGTCGGGCGGAGCGGAGTTCGCCGTCTTCCGGGGCTGAGCCCGAGTCCGAGCCCTGGGTCGGGCGGAGCGGAGTTCGCCGTCTTCCGGGGTTGAGCCCGAGTCCGAGCCCTGGGTCGGGAGGAGCGGAGTTCGCCGTCTTCCGGGGCTGAGCCCGAGTCCGAGCCCTGGGTCGGGCGGAGCGGAGTTCGCCGTCTTCCGGGGCTGAGCCCGAGTCCGAGCCCTGAGTCGGGCGGAGCGGAGTTCACCGTCTTCCGGGGCTGAGCCCGAGTCCGAGCCCTGGGTTGGGCGAAGCGGAGTTTCCTATGGTGCCTGAGGCCGGGCCTGGCTGCCTGTCAGCCTCACTCTGTCGAGTGGCACAGCAGTCGGAGCGGCACAAGCGGCGTTGTCCTTCTGTCAGGCTGGTCAGTGGAGCGGCGAAGTGACTGTGGTCACTTCGGCTCTGTCGACTGGAGGACGTGCGTCAGGATCAAGGTGTCAGGCCACCTTTGCATTAAATGCCCCTGCGATTTGGTCGGTTGGCGTGGCGATTTGGCCAGGGTTGCTTCTTGGCGAAGACTGGGCCTCGGGCGAGCCGGAAGTATGTTCGTCGCTGGAGGGGGGCCTCGGGCGAGACGTAGATTCTCCGGGGTCGGTTGCCCTTGCCCGAGGATGGGCTCGGGCGAGGCGTGATCGAGTCCCTCGAATGGACTGATCCTTGACTTAGTCGCACCCATCAGGCCTTTGCAGCTTTGTGCTGATGGGGGTTACCAGCTGAGAATTAGGAGCCTTGAGGGTACCCCTAATTATGGTCCCCGACAGGTGCGCCCTCTGTCAGGTGGGGCTAGGTTGGCACGGGGAAGGGTTTCCCCCGCGCAGAAACCCGAGAGCGCAAGGTTCACGAGTTGAATTATAGTGGCACACCGGACAGCGCACCGGACTATCCGGTGCGCACCGGATAGTGACTGTTCACTGTCCGGTGTGCCATCTGCCCAACGGCTAGCTGTCAGAACTAGCCGTTGGAGTCGACCGTTGGCGCACCGGTGGCGCACCGGACTGTCCGGTGCGCCCATGCGCAGCACATTATTGGTAACGACTAGTTGGTGGGTGAGGGCTATTTATACCCCCTCCACCCACCATATTCATTGTATTGCTGCCCACATTTACTCCTACACATTGGTAGAGCATTGCAAGCACCACAAAGCCTAGTGAGGTGATTAGAGAATCTTAATCCCGCATTTGGACCTCATTAGCGCTAGCGAGAGCCACCTAGAGCACACACCACTTGCATTAGGCTTCTCTTGGTCAAGCGAAAGTCTACGACTTGTTACTCTTGGTGATCGGCATCACCTAGATGGCTTGGTGGTGTTGGGAGCTCGGTGATCACCGTGGAGATCTTGTTGGTGACCCGACTCAAGTTTGTAAGCGGTCGTGAGAGATCCACCGCACCGGAGTGGCAAAGGATTATCTTGTAGTGAGCACTTGGTTCTTGCAAGGACCTAGGGGGAGCGATACCCTTGCGCGGGTGCTCCAACGAGGACTAATGGAGAGTGCCGACTCTTCGATACCTCGGGAAAAATTGGAGGAGTCTTCTAAACCTTGTTTTACATTCCGTACTTAATTCAAGTATTTTACATTGTGTATTTGTTTAGCAAGTATTTGAAGTATTGTCTTAGCATTATTGTATTTCTAGTAGTAGTCTCTTAGTGCTAGTTGTTGGGGTGAAGTTCGGCTCTTGCTTAGGTTTTAATTAGTGTTGATTTTTAGAAAAGCCCAATTCACCCCCCTCTTGGGCATCGTGATCCTTTCAATTGTTATCAGAGCCTTGTTGCTCTTAGATTAGCTTAACCGCTAGAGTAACGATGTCCGATGGGGATGGACCTCCTCTCGTTTTTTATGGTGACGATTTTCCATATTGGAAAATTCGTATGGAAGCATATTTAGAGGCTATAGACATTGGTGTCTACAAACCCGCCACACAAGGATTCCCCGAACCTAGAGATCCCATAAATCTTGTAGGTGAAGAGTTTAACTATGAGAAATGGAATGCTAAGGCCAAAAACACCCTTTTTAGAGGCCTTTGCAAAGATGTGTTTAATAGAGTTAGAAACCATAAAAATGCTCATGATTTGTGGATGGACATATGTGCTCTACATGAAGGAACTAGAAGTGAGCGTGAGGAGAGATATCACATTGCTATGAGAAAATTAAATTTTTTTGAAATGCTTGCTAATGAAAATGCCAATGCTATGTACTCACGTCTCAATATTCTTGTAGAGGAAGTAAATGGCTTGGGGCTTACACAAATTTCACAACCGGATGTTGTGAGGAAGATTCTCAGTGTCCTCCCAATTGACAAATATGAACACATTGTCATTGTGCTGCATCAGATGGATCTTTCAGTTACCACTCCTACATAGATATTGGGAAAGATCAATGCTCATGAGATGTACATGCACATCAATGACAAGGATGAGTCATCTTCCAAGAGAAAGGATTTGGCTCTCAAAGCAAATCAAGAAAGAAAAGGAAAAGCTAAAGTACAAATTGAGGAAGAATCCTCAAGTGATGATGACCTTGATGCTAACATTGCCTTGATGGTGAGGAAGACCATCAAGACATTAAAGAAGCTCAATAGAGAAGGCATCAAATTTGATTCAAGAAAGAAGAAATTCTTTTCCAGCAAAAGAAAGCCCATTTCTGAAATGGATTTCTACAACTGTGGAGAGCTTGGTCATCTTGCTCATCAATGTAACAAGCCCAAGAAGAACAAGTTCAAGGGCAAGAAAGATGATGACAGCGATGATGAGAAAAAGGAAAAGAGATTCTTAAAGAGGAAGGATGGGAAGCACAAGAGGTTCCACAAAAAGAAAAAATGGAAAGGCATATATTATTGGTGACTGGCTCACTGACATTGAGTCATCAAGTGGATCTTCTTCAAGTGAATAAGAAAATGATGAAAAAGTTGCCGCCTTCGTTGGGGACTTCTCTTCACCACCACCATAGCCATCATCAACTTCTCACCTATGCCTCATGTCTAGAGGTGAACGGAAGGTGAACTACAAGACCGGTGGGAGCCATTGGGTTATTGATAGTGGATGCACACATCATATGACAAGCAACCCACGGATGTTCACCTCACTTGATGAGAATGTTGATGGACAAGACAAAATCACATTTGGGGATAATTCAAAAGGGAAAGTTCAAGGACTTGGCAAGGTGGCAATTTCAAATGATCTATCAATTTCAAATGTTCTCTTGGTTGCACCTTTGAGCTTTAACTTATTATCAGTGGGTCAACTCTGTGATCTTGGACTTCAATGCTTATTCACTCCAACAGAGGTTATTGTATCAAAAATGGATGATGAATCAATGGTGTTCAAAGGATTTAGATACAACAATCTCTACTTAGTGGATTTCACCTCTGAAGATGCAGACTTAAGAACTTGCCTCTTTACCAAAGCATCACTTGGATGGCTATGGCATAGGAGGCTTGCACATGTTGGAATGAGCACACTCAAGAAAGTATTAAAGAAGGATATGGTTAGAGGATTAAAGGATGTTGTATTTGAAAAGTACAAGCCTTGTAGTGCATGTCAAGCTGGGAAGCAAGTTGCTAACACACATCCTACAAAAGCTTTCATGTCAACATCAAGGCCACTGGAACTACTTCATATGGATTTATTTGGACCTACAAATTATGTAAGTGCTGGTGGCAACCTCTATTGTCTGGTGATAGTTGATGATTTCTCAAGATACACTTGGGTGTTCTTTCTCCATGATAAATCTGAAGTTGCATCTATATTTAAGAAGTTTGCCAAGAAAGCTCAAAATGAATTTGATTGCAAGATCAAGAAGATTAGAAGTGATAATGGTAAAGAATTTGACAACACCAACATTCATGAATACTGTGATGAGATTATGATCAAGCATGAAATATCTGCAACATATACACCTCAACAAAATGGAGTTGTTGAAAGAAAAACAGGACCTTGATCACACTTTCAAGAACAATGGTTGATGAGTATAACACACCAGAGAGGTTTTGGGCCGAAGTTGTCAACACCACATGTTATGCATCAAACAGGCTATTTCCTCACTGGCTACTTGCGAGGACTCCCTATGAACTGCTAAATGGGAAAACGCCAGACGTCTCCTTCTTCCGGGTGTTTGGATGCAAATGCTACATTTACAAGAAACGACATCACCTAGGGAAGTTTCAAACATGTAGTGATATTGGTTTTCTATTGGGTTATTCATCTAAGTCCAAAGCATATCGAGTATTCAATCATGCCACTGGCATGGTAGAAGAAACATATGATGTGGAATTTGATGAGACTAATGGTTCCCAAGGAGCACCTAAAAATCTTGATGATGTAGGTGATGAGCCGCTTAGGGAAGCCATGAAGAACATGCCAATTGAAGCTATCAAACCAAAAGAAGATGAAGAAGAGGTGCAAAACATTGACAGGCCTTCTTCATCAAGTGTACCACAAGATGAAGAAAAAGATGAGAGGCATGCAAATGAAGATACATTTGTCTCTCATGAACAAGCAAGAGTACAAGCCGAAGATGTTGATGCTCTAGGATCTTCTTCCCAAGTGGTTGATAGGAGAAACTCATCACTACTTCAAGCACACCCACAAGACCAAATCATTGGGAGTCCTTTACAAGGGGTTATTACTCGATCAAATAAACATGCTTCTTTTATTGAACATCACTCCTTTGTTTCTTGTGTTGAGCCTACATGTATAGATGAGGCGCTACAGGATCCGGACTGGGTGAACGCATGCATGAAGAACTAAACAACTTCACCCGTAACCAAGTTTGGACCCTAGAGAAGCCCCCACAAGACGCAAGAATCATTGGAACAAAGTGGGTGTTCAGAAACAAACAAGATGATCAAGGCGTGATTGTAAGGAACAAGGCAAGACTTGTTGCAAAGGGATTCTCTCAAGTTGAAGGCTTAGATTTTGGAGAGACCTTTGCACCGGTTGCTCGATTGGAAGCCATCCGTATCCTACTCGCATATGCATCATGCTATGATATAAAACTTTATCAAATGGATGTAAAAAGTGCATTTTTAAATGGCTTTATAAATGAACTTGTATATGTTGAGCAACCACCCGGGTTTGAAGACCCTAGATATCCTAACCATGCTTATAGGTTGTTCAAGGCGCTATATGGGTTAAAGCAAGCTCCAAGGGCTTGGTATGAGCGTCTTCGCGACTTCCTCATCAAAAAGGGCTTCAAGATCGGGACCGTCGACACAACTCTATTCACAAAGAAACATAACGGTGATATTTTCATTTGTCAAGTATATGTTGATGGCATAATCTTTGGCTCGACAAATGAATATCATTGCAAGGAATTTGGTGAGTTGATGTCGAAGGAGTTCAAGATGTCAATGATTGGTGAGCTGACGTACTTCCTCGGCTTTCAAGTCAAGCAAATGAAAGATGGTAACTTCCTCTCACAAGAGAAGTATACCAAAGACTTGTCGAAAAGATTCAACATGGAGAAGTGCAAACCAATCAAGAAACCTATGCCAACAAATGGACATCTCAACCTAGATGAGGGAGGTAACCCGGTTAATCAAACTCTCTACCGTCCTATGATTGGTAGTTTATTGTATCTTACTGCATCTAGGCCCGATATCATGTTTAGTGTATGCATGTGTGCTAGATTTCAATCAAATCCTAAGAAAGCTCATCTTCGCGCCGTTAAAAGAATTCTTAGGTATCTCAAGCACACCCCAAGCATTGGCCTTTGGTATACCAAAGGAGCTACTTTTGACTTAATTGGATATTCCGATTTGGATTATGCCGGTTGCAAAATTGATAGAAATAGTACTTCTTAGGGGTGCCATTTGCTTGAGAGATCACTAGTATCATGGACATCCAAAAAGCAAAATAGTGTTGCCTTGTCAACCGCCGAAGCGGAATACATTGCCGCGGGTGCTTGTTGCACACAAATTTTATATATGAAACAAACTCTTCTAGACTATGGCGTAGTTCTAGAAAAGGTACCTTTGTTGTGTGACAATGAGAGTGCTATTAAAATTGCTAATAATCCTGTACAACACTCTCGCACCAAGCACATTGATATCCGTCATCACTTCCTTAGAGATCATGTTGCTAAAGGAGACATCATTTTAGAAGGAGTGAGGTTGGAAGATCAATTAGCGGATATTTTCACTAAGCCACTTGATAAAACCCGCTTTTGCATGTTGAGGAATGAATTAAACATACTTGATCTTAGACATTTTATTTAAGATCTCAAATGGTGTTGTCAAGCTTGCATTGCATATTTAAATTTCTTGTATTGCATCTAGGGCTTGTCTAACATAGTTAAGATAACCGCCAACAAAGCGAGTGAAAAAGCTTAACTCGAGCTCAAACGTGACAAGTCTTAGTTTTAAGCTTTTAGTACTTAAATTCTACTTACTATGCAATTGTTGGTTCTTGAGATATGCATGAGGCACTACACTTAGGGGGAGTATTCAAAACTCAAATCTTTCATGAAAACGCCTAGCGGAAAGCCTAAATGCAAATCTCACCATTTGCCTATTTTCTCTAAAATTTATCTAGCCTATAGAAAAATATTTTGAAAATTATGAGAAAATATATGAGGGTGCCAATACCTGTCCCAACAAGTGTTATTTTGTGTGATTATAAGTTGGGATTTGGTTTGGTTGAAAACTAGATAGAAAATTTGATAAATTTCAAAATTCCCTCTGTCTGGGCTCACCGGACAGTCCGGTGTGCACCGGACACTGCACTGTGCACTGTCCGGTGCACCGGCCGCCGCGCGTGGATCCCTTTCTCGTGTGCGTTGTCCGGTGGTTCACCGGACAGCTACTGTGCGCTATCCGGTGTGCACCAAATAGGCATTGTAGACTATTCGGTGTGCCCTTAATGTGTTTAAAAAAAGGGCCCCTAGCCCGTGCCAGAGCCAGAAGCCACAAGTCCTCTCTGTTCTCTAGCCTGTCTCACTCTCTGGCGGTTTTCTTCCCTCTCTGGCGATCTCTCTCGCCGGCGGCGATCCTTCGGCGATCAAGCTGTGCTCGGGCCTTGCTTCCTCTCCCTCTGGTGAGCTGCCCGTGCACCTTCCTCCCTCCTTTGTATTTCTCTGGTCAGTGAGCCTGAGTTCCACCTCTTTGATCCAATTCAAATTCTTGTCAAAGTTCTATGAATCAAGTGCATGAATGAGTCCCTAGTCCTCTCTTGGATCCTCCTGCAGGTCTTGAGCTCCCTTTGGGAGGGTTTCACCACCTAAAATAGGCATTTCATCCAAACCATAGAACATCGCACGCCACGTGCTCGGTGAAATGCCCAAACCAGCCAAAAATGCTCCAATCGATCCCAAAATTTTCAGGCACCTTCACAATACCTCTAGTAACATAGTCGCAAAATCTCACGCCAATCTGATATACCAGACTTTAATTTTACAAAATCCCCGTTTTTAGCGATCGATTCCGAGCCGAGTGCCCAAATTCCATTTTCTTTGCCTAAAATCAAACCAAACGCACACTTCTCTCATATTTACCCATATAAACCTATTCGTGAAGTATCGACTCAATTCCAAATCATTTCATGCCTCATTTTCAATTTAAAACCTCCTATGGCACTATTTCACGTTCAAACGTCGTTTTCGCGTTGTTTGACCTCTCGATCGCCATATCTCTCGATTTTTGTGCCATAACACTCTGTGTATGTATTTATTCACATTTCATATACTTATGACTATGTGACTAATACGTGCTCACCTCTTCTGTCATTTCAGTAGCCTCGCCTGCCCGTGAGCCGTCTCTTGTCCTGCCTGGATTCTCTCCCTCTCGTGTGAGATTTCCAGGTAGCTATCCATTCTTGTGTCATCCTATCGGCTATTATCTTCTTGTGCATAGTTTCTCTCTCTCATATGCAGTCTTCAGGTTAGGATGTCGTGCACCAAGAATGTGTCGGCGCCAGGGGGAGGAGATGACGAGGACCCTCCTCGCCCCTTTAGGCAGGTCAAGGGGAAGACTGTCTACTTGGAGCAGCAGGAAGGCTGCAAGAAGCGGCTTTTGGATAGAGCCGCCCGAGCAGCTCTAGCAGCAGCAGCTGCTGCTGAGCAGGCAGAGAGAGGAGATCAGTTGCGGATTTCTTCAGATCAGATTGCTTATCGCGTTCGTCGTCTCGCCTCTTGGCCTCGCTCCTCCGCACCTACCACTACCACCACTGCTACCACTCCACCTCCCACTTCGCCCGCTCTAGTCACTCCTGCGCCATCCACCACCTCAGCCATACTGAAATCTCTCTTAGGTTTTGGTGTTTGGATGACAACCCAATTAAAGGACTAAAAAGTGTGCTAAGTGTTGAACAGGTGCTTAATGCAAAGCTAACAGGGTTCAACACAAGTGAACAATAATGTGATGGTCCAAAGTCAAGATAATGGACATCACAATTAAGATGGACATTGCTTAAGTGAGACTAGATGTGCGTAACTCAGAGACAACTGATCAAGCCAAGGATGGAGGCAAGAAGACCTTTGAGGTACCGAGTGCACGGGAGAAGGTCAAGAAGACCAGGAACCTAAAGCCAGGGGTGAAGAAGAAGACTTGCAAAGTCAAGGTTGATCGAGTTAAGAAGAGTTATGGTGCATCAAGGATCACTACATAAGGACATGACTTACAACCAATGAGGTAACATCTACAATAACGTGGTGTAAGTCATAAAGCTCAAGATCAAGCTCTATAAGTGAACAAGGTATGTTTCTGGACTCAGTGAATTGTTTTGTTCACTAACATGGTTATCTGAGTGCTAGAAACAGTGCCAAGAAAAGAAGAAAACAGTTGGAGAAGATATGGCTTGTATAGCCAAAACCAGCACCAGCCTGGCACACCGGACCGTCCGGTGGCGCACCGAATAGTGTCCGGTGCCCCAGGCTGGCTCGGCGTCAACTAGGCGCTCTTGGGAAAAGAGGAAGGCGACGTTGCTAAAATTCACCGGACTGTCCGGTGAGCCAAAGGCGCCCGCGCCAACGGTCAGCAGCGCAATCAGCGGGCGACGCGTGGCCTGAGCCAACGGTTAGTTGGCGCACCGGACTGTCCGGTGTGCACGGGACAGTGTCCGGTGAGCCAAGAGGACCGTTGCTTCAACGGTCAGCTAAGCCCGATATGGAAGGAGATCGCGCACCGGACAAGCTACAGGAGCTGCCCGGTGGTGCACCGGACAGTCCGGTGCGCCACCCGACAGAAAGCAAGTATTGCCTTCCAAAATGGATTCCAGCGGATCCTAGGCCCCTTGGGTCTATAAAAGGGACCCCTAGGCGTCTCCAACAAAAAGAACATATGCAGCCAACAATTGTAGACATCTTTTGGATCAATTCTCTCTCTCCCTCTCATGTATATCTCTCTAGTTTGTGTGAAGGCAAAGTGATAAGCCTTTAGAGAGTGGAGAGGTGCTGCAAAGAGCTAGAGCGAAGTCTTGAGCGCATTGTTACTCTACCGGAGTGCTGTCAAGAAGACTGTAAGCAGCCACGGCGTTGTTGTAACCAAACTCAACATAGTGGAAGGCTCTATCTGTCATACTGACAGATCTGAGCAAACGGAGGAAGGAGGTGAAATAGACTCCAAGCCTAGGTGTGGCTAACTCCAACGAGGACTAGACAAGCATTTCAGGCTTGGCCGAACCTCGGGATAAATCCCTGCGTATGTGTGCTCTGCTCTGTGCTGTGTGTTGATTCTCTGTCTTTCTTACTATTTATATCTGCACTCCAATACTTATCTATGGTACAAGTTATAATTGAAGTGCAGGGCATTTTAAGACAGGATCTTCTATTCCGCTGCAACCTACTCGAAGGGTTTTTCATTCCACTGTGATCCAGCCTTCGAGTAGAGTAAGAATTTAAGTTTTAAAGTGACAATTATTATTCGCCTATTCACCCCCCCCCCCTCTAGGCGACATCCAGATCCTGTTCCCGGGCATAGGGAACTTTCAATTGGTATCAGAGCTAGGCCTCTCCAGTGTGGGCTTAGCCGTCCGGAGATGACGATGTCGTCACAAGAGGTAACTCTAGAACTTCTTCTAGGCGATGGTTCTAATTATAAATCTTGGTCTGTCTCTATTTATAATGCTTTCATGCATATTGATCCTGATTTGAGACAGATCTTTAGTAGAACTATTTTTCCCTCTGATGTTAGTAAAAATCCTTCTAATGCTGAACTAAGATGTCTATCTCTCAATCACCATGCTTGCAACATCTTAGTTGACTCTCTTTCTAGAGGTGCCTATTTTGCCATCATGAGTAGTGATAGTGATTTATTTGTTGATGCTCATGATCTATGGAATAGAATTAGAATAAAATATTCTGAGTCAAATTGTACTGCTTCAACTCCCTATATTGCTTGTGATACTAACCTTTCAAAGGAAGAATAAAAACGATGGCTACCAAACAATGAATCCACCTCACCGGCAGGTTTGTCTTCTACTGGTAATAAATGTCTTATCGCTAACAACGATGGTGGAGACGAAAGCGATGATGAGGAGGAATATGAGGAGGATAGCGAGGATGAGTCCTCATCACCACAAGGTAAATTTTCCTGTTTTGTGTCCACTGATAATAATGACAGGGAAAATGAGACCGATGATGTGAAAGAAGAAGAGATTCGCCGGCTCTACACCCATCTCAACAAAGAAAACAAAGTGCTCTTGGTTAAGCTGTTGAGAAGGAACAAGGAACAAGGCGAAACGCTTCTCAGGCTAGAGGAGACTCTCATCAAAACCAACGACAGCCTAGAGAAGATGACCAAAGAACATGAGGAGCTAAAGTACTCTCATGGGAATTTGGTCCAACGGTATGAATCTGTTTTAATTGAGCAAAGAAATAATCATGATGTATTATCTAATGTTGCTCAACTTAAAACTGAAAATTCTATGCTTAGGAGTCAAGTAGAAATGATAAATTTAGAAAAACTTGCTCTAGGTGAAAAGTATGATATGTTGTCGTATTCTCAACTTGCTCTATTTGAAAAGTATGATATGTTGTCGTATTCTCATAGTAAACTAGTTGATGACCATATCATGCTTGATGTTGCTCATGAGGTTGTAATTACAAACTTAAATTCATGTGAACCTCATTCTTGCACAAGTGCACATTTGGATAATATATCACCATGTGCTAACCCCTATCGCTCAAAAGGAAGCAAATGTTTGAATGAGCAACAAGTTGTAGGGTCAAAAAGGAAATTGCTTGGAAACAAGAAACAAAGACAATTAAGGAGAAGACGCCTTGCTCGACTTCCTCAAGATATCTACGAACACGTAGTGAAGAAGCTTGAGGAAGGAGAAACTGTAGCAAGGGTCAAACTCCTTGAGAAAGATGTTCCTAAAGCAATAAGTGAAGCAATCAACAAGAGACAAGAAAAAGGTAATGATTCAATTAGTCATGTTATTTGCACTAATAATCTCTCTATGTCATCCAAAAGCAAAAGGAGAAGAGGAAAAAGGAGGTGCTTCAAGTGCAAGAGATTAGGTCACCTCATTGCTTCTTGTCCATACAAAGACAAGGACGAAGGGATAAGGAGATGTTTTGGATGCAATGAAAAGGACCACATGATCACCTCATGTCCGGTCATAAAGAATCAAGGACGTGCACCCTCCAAGATGACCCTCACCAAGAAAAATGATAAACAGCAAGCGTCATATCGGGTTGAGCGACGTTTCTGCTACATGTGTGGTGAGCATGGTCATCCACCTGAGGTATGTAATAAAGGTAAGGTTCCTAAGCAAGTAAATTTGTCTCAATCTTATTCGCTTAGGAGACCCAAACCATACACTTGTGCTAGATCAGTAATGAGATCACCTAGAACTAGCACAATTGCTATTTGGGTACCAAAGGCTCTTTTGGATGATCGTTATGGACCCATCCCGAGATGGGTACCAAACTGTGCCAACTAGACCATGCAGGTGCCTCGAGATGGACTGGAGACCATGGGAGAGCTTAAGATGGTTAATTCAAACTCTATGCTTAAGTTGTTGATTTTTATTGTCTATTCATTGACCCAAGGTTGAATGATTGTGCAATTCTAATCCCATGTTCATCTCAAGTTAAATAAGTTGTAGAGGTCCTTAATCATTATTGGTGAATCAAGCAAAGGACTTTGATGAGAATCTGCAACTCGCTCTCCAAAGGACGGTACCCGTGTATCTTAAGTGCATTATTTCCAATCAATATTGCTCTTAAGTTGGATTGTTGTGCTATACCTACCCTTGGAGTAGTTATGCTTTTGAGATTGCTTGTGTTGAATATCTTTCAATTAATGATTCATAATCATGCTTGCTCAATCGTGACTGTGTGCTTTATAGGTTATATCTCTTGAATCATTCAATGGGTAGCTTTTCAATTGATATATCCACCATGCCACCATGATTAACTCTCTTAGTGTATGTGGATAAACCTGTATCTTTTTGTAAGTCATGCTATGTGGTTTTTAATAATTAACCTATGTGCAAGCATGATAGTTTTGTCTAGTCCATGTTCACATGATTACTTTGTTTTGGTACTCTGTGTATACCAAAACAAATCCATGTTGTGTCTCTAATGCACCCTCTCGAGCTATGAGGTGCATGAGAAAAAGGAGCCCTAAATTGGTGACAACAAGTGCTCGCACTCCACACTACCTAAAAGAATGAATCTCATGGCATTCAGGTAAAAGCCAAAGGTATGGAGAATGGAACTATGCAATTTCATTGAATATCTTGAAGTTCTGTTGATTGTGATCATAGCTATCTTCTTGCTTTTCAATTGGTAGTATCTTGGCCTAGGTGCTTTATGCTTTAAAAGGTTGTTTCCTTTGGTGTACCTAAGAAAATACTTCTTAATCATGGTGTGCTTAGACATTGTGCTTTATATGAATGATCTTGTCGTTTTTCAATTGGTATATGTGTTGCAATGATTATCATATGTGAAGCGTGCCTAGGTTGCTTTTAAAATGTTATATATCTTGAGGCATGCATTGTTTCCACTAGTCATAAGTTAAATTATGTCATCTATTCAATTGGTATCTTTTTGTGATGCAATTGATATATTATGCCTAGACCAAGGTATGTTGCGATCCCCTCTAGTTCTGAGGACGCTAGAATGTGCAAGGTGCAAGTCATTCAAATACATGATGCACAACTTTAGGGGGAGCAAACATAACTTGTGTCCTTTGAGACTAATAGTTTCTTAAGAGATCCTATATAGTCTCAAGGTGGAAAAGGGAAGATGAGCAAGAAATGGAGTAATCAGGAATTGGGTACCTCCACAAGTCGAGTAATTGGTATCTAAAGTTATGAGTAATTGCATATTTAAAGATTGCTCGTGCTCTATAATAGTTGATGATCCTAGATGCTTATCTTTAATATCATGGAGCTATGACAGTGATGATCTTTCAATTAGTACCCTTGGTAGTATGCTTCAATTGGTATCTTTTGGTAGTCACTAGAATAGAAGCTTCATCTTGTGCCACAATACTATAACTTGTTCTAAGTTTTGGTGTCTTAGCAACAAGAAAAGGTCAGGATAAAGGATCAGGCACAAGTGTGAAGGAGCTCCGTAGAGATAAAACTTTCAAGATGGAAATCTTAAATTGATGGAAAAAGGAACTCCACCTACCTAGATGGAAAGTACACCATAACATGGTAAAGGTACAAAAGGAGGTATTGACCTCTTGCGTATTTGTATCTTTATTTTCCTCCAATGCTTGTGTTGCATATGTTTAATGTGTAAGGGGGAGTAATGTTAGTGTGTTGCATTTTACTTGCTTAATACCCTGCTGTCCCTTGACATCATCCTACGTTCTTGCTTGAATATGGTTTTGGTGTTTGATGTCAAAGGGGGAGAATTTGTGCATTAAAGCTTACCTCGACCTAAGAGGAAAGCTTATCTTAAGTGTAGAGAGGGTGAAGATTAAGGGTTTCCTTGAGTTCCTTTGATCTTAAGGAAGAATGTGTTAGTTTTGTTGATAATACTTATCATATGCTTCTTGTTGTATTATATGGTGATAATGCATAATTAGTGCTTCCGTTGACATGAATCAATTGGTATCTACTGTGTTTGTCCTATAATAGATATTCATGTGCTTCTGGTGCTTTAAATTGGTATCTTGATAGGTGAATAGTGGTAGGTTGATATTCCTATGGTATATCCATTTAAATGGTGTTTAACTCTGATTCTGTGCATTTGTGTGTTATACGTATCACGGTTTAATTATTGACACAATGCATCCCACTGGTGATAAGGTATAGTTATGCTTCGAATTAGCCTAAGTATGTGCAATTTGGCATATAAGGCCAAAGTTGAGATTTTAATGCAAGCACATATTTAGGGGGAGCATTCTATAAACTTAGAATTCAAAGCTTGTGCTTTAAATCTTATTCTTGTGGAAGCTTTAATTGTGTTGCCATCAATCACCAAAAAGGGGAGATTGAAAGCTCTCTTAGGTTTTGGTGTTTGGATGACAACCCAATTAAAGGACTAAAAAGTGTGCTAAGTGTTGAACAGGTGCTTAATGCAAAGCTAACAGGGTTCAACACAAGTGAACAATAATGTGATGGTCCAAAGTCAAGATAATGGACATCACAATTAAGATGGACATTGCTTAAGTGAGACTCGATGTGCGTAACTCAGAGACAACTTATCAAGCCAAGGATGGAGGCAAGAAGAGCTTCGAGGTACCGAGTGCACGGGAGAAGGTCAAGAAGACCAGGAACCCAAAGCCAGGGTTGAAGAAGAAGACTTGCAAAGTCAAGGTTGATCGAGTTAAGAAGAGTTATGGTGCATCAAGGATCACTACATAAGGACATGACTTACAACCAATGAGGTACCATCTACAATAACGTGGTGTAAGTCATAAAGCTCAAAATCAAGCTCTAGAAGCGAACAAGGTATGTTTCTGGACTCAGTGAATTGTTTTGTTCACTAACATGGTTATCTGAGTGCTAGAAACAGTGCCAAAAAAAGAAGAAAAGAGTTGGAGAAGATATGGCTTTGTATAGCCAAAACCAGCACCAGCCTGGCACACCGGACCGTCCGGTGCCTCAGGCTGGCTCGGCGTCAACTAGGCGCTCTCGGGAAAAGAGGAAGGCGACGTGGCTAAAATTCACCGGACTGTCCGGTGAGCCAAAGGCGCCCGCGCCAACGGTCGGCAGCGCAATCAGCGGGCGACGCGTGGCCTAAGCCAACAGTTAGTTGGCGCACCGGACTGTCCGGTGAGCCAAGAGAACCGTTGCTCCAACGGTCAGCTGAGCCCGATATGGAAGGAGATTGTGCACCGGACAAGCTACAGGAGCTGTCCAGTGGTGCACCGGACTGTCCGGTGCGCCACCCGACAGAAAGCAAGTATTGCCTTCCAAAATGGATTCCAGCGGCTCCTAGGCCCCTTGGGTCTATAAAAGGGACCCCTAGGCGTCTCCAACAAAAAGAACATATGCAGCCAACAATTGTAGACATCTTTTGGATCAATTCTCTCTCTCCCTCTCGTGTATATCGCTCTAGTTTGTGTGAAGACAAAGTGATAAGCCTTTAGAGAGTGGAGAGATGCTGCAAAGAGCTAGAGCAAAGTCTTGAGCGCATTTAATCTGCCGGAGTGCTATCAAGAAGACTGTAAGCAGCCACGGCGTTGTTGTAACCAAACTCAACATAGTGGAAGGCTCTATCTGTCATACTGACAGATCTGAGCAAACGGAGGAAGGAGGTGAAATAGACTCCAAGCCTAGGTGTGGCGAACTCCAACGAGGACTAGGCAAGCATTTCAGGCTTGGCCGAACCTCGGGATAAATCCCTGCGTCTGTGTGCTCTACTCTGTGCTCTGTGCTGATTCTCTGTCTTTCTTACTCTTTATATCTGCACTCCAATACTTATCTGTGGTACAAGTTATAATTGAAGTGCAGGGCATTTTAAGACAGGATCTTCTATTCCGCTGCAACCTACTCGAAGGGTTTTTCATTCCACTGCGATCCAGCCTTCAAGTAGAGTAAGAATTTATGTTTTAAAGTGACAATTATTATTCGCCTATTCACCCCCCCTCTAGGCGACATCCAGATCCTGTTCCCGGGCATAGGGAACTTTCACATACCTACCACCTCCACTACTCTAGCTTCCACTGCTCCTCCTCCCGCTCCCCTTTCCGCTCCACCTATCCCACCTGCCCGCTTCCGGGAGCGAGATGAGACCGAGGTGCGACCACTGGCTACCGATCCCCGGTTGTTTGATCTTCAGCGTACTACAACGGCCCGGGTACATCGGTTCAGACACGTACCTGTGGAGACTTGGCTACCGGCTCAAAGAGACCCTGCAACAGCCGATCTCTTTAGCACCAGGATACAAGAGTCTTTCTTTCGAGCACAGATGTCTATCCAGATTGCTCTACGCGTGCACCGGCTTTTGGATCTTCCTGCGTTTCTGCTAGCCGCCGGTGCTGACTCTAAGGTACACCTCTCATATCTGCCTGGACTTCTCACACTTTTGACTACCAGCGGCAAATATGTTGAGGAATGGGTCCGAGTTTTCTATGCTTCTATATGGATCGACCCTGATCACCAGTGGATGAGGTTCCGCTTTGAGTGAGAGGATGTTACACTTCATGCCAGCTAGATTCGCCAGCTGTTTGGATTCAACGCCATCGACTCATCTTCACAGCTTGTGCTACGACACCTCTGATCCTCCTTGTCGCCCTCACGACGGAGTTGCTCCTTGTACAGCTCACGTCGTGGCTTTGTTCTGATCGCCCTTCTCAGATGGTTCGCAACATTCTCCGGCAGATTTCACTACAACGGCCAAGTTTTTATATCAGCTCATGAGACGGACACTTCTGCCGCGGATGGGTTATAGGGAGGCTGCTACTCATATCCAGCTCTGGCTCCTCGGTGCCCTGATCTCTCACTCAGAGTTTGATGTCGTGGACTTCCTTATTTGTGAGATCAAGGACACCGTACTGGATGGTCTTCGAGCCCGGCGACAGCTGCTATTACTACAACCATTTAGGCCTTCTGTGACAAATGCTTAATGACAATAGTAAAATTTGGCACTAGATGACTATGTTTATGACGATTTCTTGGAACCTAAACAATTTAGTGACAAAAAGTTAAGCCACGTCATAAAAAACGTCATAACTTGGTGTGTCATCATGTTTATGATGATATGTTATGACAATATGAATGTGTCATCATGTTTATGACGATATGTTATGACAATATCCTACAGAAGTTGTTTATAGTGTGCAACTGGGCTCCAGTGTGTTCTTATGCAATCTTGGTCTTTAGTCCGTCTCCAAGAAAAGCTCAACATCAATAGTTTCTATAAAGGTTCAACAACTTCAGGATCGACTGGAGGCCAAGAAGCAAGAAAAAGATGGACTTTGGGAAGAAGTGTAAACCTTAAATGCTCAGTCAGTCATCTCAGGAGACCATTGATAGTATGAAGAGGTCGACCGAAGAAAATAACAATCTCCTTAGTCAACTATTAAGCTTCAATAGAGGCCAAGTGCCTCCATCTCAAGTCTACTTGACCACTATAGGATCTGCAGCCTTATGGTTGTTATAGTAGCTAGTTACAATAGCTCTGGATTTGAAGAGTAGCTCTGGATTTGAATTTATAGGATTATTTTCAATTAAGCTTAATGTTTAATTCCTTGAGTTGAAGTTATAGGATTTTCTTTGGATCTTATGTAAAAGGATTTGTAGATATTTTTTTTGAAGTTATATGATTCTTTGTTGGATGAAATATTTGTGTTAAACAAATTCATAAGATATTTTGGTTGTGATGTGTAATATTCTATGACGATATGAATTTATATGACATGTTCCTTCTGATGACGATTGTATCTATCATAAATGCTTCGCCACATCACTTGCCATTTCATCATATTTTATGATGAAATTTTTCGTCACAAATGCATTGCCACGTCATCTGCCACGTGGCTTTCCACGTGATCAAATCTATGACAAATGTTTTCGTCATAAATGTTTTGCCATGTCACATGCCACGTCATTCCCATTAGCCATGTGGCAATGCATGGCAGTACGAATTGTGACGTTTTTAGAGGCACTTATGACGAAATAGAATGTCATAGATTTAGTGACGAATATGGTATGCGTCATAAAATCTATGACAATTTTTTGTTGGTCGTCATTGTAGGCTATTTAACACGCACCTTCTGTGACGATGTCCTTTTCGTCACAATGGTGTCACCAAAATACAACTTGTGATAAATAAACACTAGTTAGTGACATAATCATAATGTCACAGAAGCCCTAAAAGGTTGTAGTGCATATGCTCACTATCTCTGCCACATCTTTGCTCAGCTGATTCGGCCACCATAGTTCTAGGGCACTCTTGAGGCCTCTCGCCTCCTCTTTGGCTCCTACCGACCAGCCCTTGAGGACCCAGTGCCGGCACCTACTCCAGTGATTGACACTCAGGCCGAGGATACCGCTTTTCATCAGTTCGAGACTCAGGGCGCAGCAGTTCCTGACGATGATGATGATGACTTTGGGTTCCGCCTCTGCCTCCTATGCCTCCACGCTATCATGATCATGAGGCTCGGAGTTCTAGTGCTGCCCCTCCTGCCATTGACCTTGCTCTTACTGCGATCCTCCAGACCCTTACTCAGTAGCATTCTCACTTGGCAGCCGAGCAGGCCCATCAGGCAGTGGTCCAGTAGCAGATGTCCAAGAGAATGCTATCGATGTTTCAGACTATTCAGGACAGACGGGATACTCTGCAGCAGCAACTTCTGGCAGACCGGGCTGAGAACATGGCCTTCATGACTCTCATGCTTCAGCATACCAGTGTTCTGATTCCCCCAGTTCAGCCAGCACCACCTCCAGCTCTTCATGCAGCAGTTGTGCCAGCTATTTAGGCAGGACCCCCTCTTCCTTCAGTTGGTCCTTCTTCCTCTCCGCTCCGGCCGATCACCCTGGTTTTCACGTCGCCGGTCATCAGCTCCATCAGCGCTCAGCCACCAGTGCCACCAGCTCCTGCTGTTACCACTGTTGTTGTGGCGGTGTCTGTGACCTCTTCAGCTCCGGCAGCTCCTACAGTGCAGCCTCCGTCCGAGTCAGTACTAGCTCCAGCTTCTACGCCAGATTCTGGATCCGAGACTTATATCGTTCCATGTTTATGAGTTGTAGCTAGGCTCATCAATGTTTATGATTTATAGGTTCGATAGTAAATTAGAGAAGTTCACGTTTGAGAGTGCAAACGACTCTAATAGCCAAGGCTAGCAGGGCGACCGACGTGTTCGCGTTGGGCGTCCCGCTCCTCGAGATGGCGTGCGGCTACCGCCCCATGACCCGTCACGGGCGACAGGCTCCTGCGTATGGGTCCGGTATGGCGGTACCACGGCGCCAGCGGGGACCTGGACGAGAGGCCCGACGGCTCCTACGACCACGAGGCGGCCAAGCTGGTGGTGTGTCTCGGCCTTAGTAACTGGGAATTGGTAATTTGATCACGTTACTCGGGAACGCCGTTTCAGTAACCTGAGAACAATTTTATTTTAGTAGTGTTAAATTCTAGTTTTAATAGCGTATCATAAATTATATTTCTGTTCCTCGATCCTATCAATATGGAACCTGGTTACTAATGTCTGGACATCATGTGCAGCCAGTCGCGACCGGAAGCGAGGCCCAGCATGCGCGCGGCAGGTGTGCCAATACCTGGACGGCGAGCTGGAGATGCAGGAGGAGGCCGTCCTCGTCTTCCCTATAGATGTCCATATGGGCCGGGTAGCCCGTTTACCCGAAACCCGGCACTATTTAAGCCCGGTACCGACCCGGCCCGGCCCGCTACGCACCGTGCTCGGGCCGGCCCGGCACGGCGGTCGTGCCGTGCTTGGGCTCCAAGGCCGGCACGCCGTGCTCAGCCCGACCCGGCACGGAAATATGGTAGGCACGGCGTCGGCCCGTTGGCCAGCCACCTCGCCCACATAATGCCGACCCCGCAGGCCGCAACCCCGCGACTCCGCGACCCCCTCACTCGCTCACTCGCTAGTCGGCAGAAACCCTAAACCTAATCCCCTCCTCTGATCCTCTCCGTGGCGGCGTGGCGGACTGGCGTCTGGCGGTGGCGGCCGGCGATATCCCGCCCCTCCCGTCGACGACTACCGCCGACGGCTTGTTTGGACATCTATACTCTCCTCATCTCTTCGCTCATCTTCTTCCCTTCCTCACATCCCGAACCCTAATCGGGTAATCCCCATCCGGCCATCCTGGGCTCCTGCCTCCTGGCATCCTCATAGCAGTGGTGTTCCTCCTCGTCCTCGGTCCTCGCGGTGGTACTCTTAAGGCGACTAAGGTGCTCCGGCTACGCAGGTACTCCTCGTCCTCCGAAGTCCGAACCCTAATCTCCATTCTCCACCCCCTAATCCCCTATCTCATGTATTACGTCTTGATTTCGTAGGTATCGCTTGTGTCGGTGCCGCGTAGCCGTCGAGGGACCTCAGTCGCCGGTGAGGAGCCAGCCGTCTACGGCACGGCAACATGGACGATGACCTTCATCCGTCCGCTGTGGAGGAGGAGCACCGGCTAGAAGATCATAACGAAGCAGAGGATGCCCGAGCCTTGTTTGGCGGTAGTGCTGCCATCAACATCGACAACGATGATGATGTCCCTGGTGCCGCCGCCGGTGGTCAGACAGGCACAGGCTCCACTAGCCCGACACCGACCGGCACAAGCACCAGTTCTAGTAAGCGTCCTCCCAGATCTAAAGTTTGGCAAGACTTTGATGAACTGACTCACCTCGTCAATGGTAAGAGGGTAAGGTATGGCGCCATTTGTAAGTACTGCAAGGTTACTTTAAGTGGTAAATCAAGTTCTGGAACGGGTCACTTGCTTCGTCATAATTGCTTAGCTAAGAGAGAACAACAACGTGCTGGTATAGTTCAATCTGTGCTTAAGTATAATTCTGATGGTTCCTTGAAACATTGGGAGTATTCTCCTTCTGTTGCACGTACTGAACTCTGTCGGTACAATGTGCAGCACAATGTGGAGAAGGACACCAAAGAGATGGAACTTATACATGAAAGTATGATCCTTGAAGATGCAGCCTCTGTTTGAAATGTTTGTAATGAACACTTATTTGTTTTCTGTACTGTGGACTGTAATGAACACTATTACTTAAATTTGGAGCTAGCTGTACTCTTTTTTCCTTTCTAGGGTTTTCTCACGAGGTGTGAGTTTTTACCTAGAAAGGTTTTTAACGAGGCAGCATTGCACATCAGCTCCAAATGTAATTAAATATCTATTTTGCTGAATCTGGATTGTGATGTGGACTTCTAGCTGTATGGTGATCTGTATTGTATATGAGGATTATGTAAACTGAATCTGGATTATGTGATTCTGGAATATATATTGTATTAATGTGATTCTGTATGGTGATCTGTATTCTAGAATATATATTGCACTTTCGGGCTATTGGGCGGCCCGGCCCAATCTAGCCTACCGGGCTCATGGCACGGCACGGCCCGATCTGGCAGTGATCGTGCCGGGCCTGGGCCGAAAAGGTGGCACGGCGTGCTGGCCCGGCCCGGCACGAGTAGTAGCCGTGCCGTGCCCATAATCGTTTTATCGGGCCGTGCCAACGGCGAGCCCGTGCCGGGTCGTGCCGGGCGGCACGTTTGGACATCTATAGTCTTCCCCGACGTGGATTCCGTCGACGCCGGGTCGTTGGCATCCATGACATAGTCGTCGTGCAATACAATGTCAGGTGGCTCACTGCTGGCTGACCGGTGATCATAGTTGCCGATGGCGGTGGAATCACATTACATAGATATTGCTCGCCGTCCAGCATCATGTGTTTCGACGAATCTGTTTCTCCGCATCGGGCTGATCACCCACTCCCACAAAACACACGAACCTTTTTTTTTTGTCTGTATAAGTTGACAAGGGTTACCTTGTTCAATTTGAATGGCCAATTTGTAACATGCATGTATCATCTGCATCGTGGCAATGTGATGGAATATTCTGGCTACACATTTTAGGACTTTTTTTTTTCAGGGAAAAAAGTTTGTTGCTGCTCCCTCTGCCGGATTTTGCAGAAAATTTCACTGTTCGGTCCCACGTGTCTGTTTTAGAATTTTTGTATCTTCACGTCCATATTTAAGCAGTCCGTCCGTCCGTGTTTCGTTGTGAGGAAGCATCGTGTTTAATTAAACACGAGGATACGGCCTTGGAGTATTCGAGGATGACAACATATTAGATGTAACCAGATCTTTTGGTGCAACCTAGACACAACCATGAAGGTGGAAGATCTTTTTTTAAAAAAAAAATCTAAAGAGAAGTGGAAGGGTGTTTTGAATTTTTTTGTAAAATGTCGTCCCACTTGGCCACCTACATGCTTTGAGGACTGGGGGTCTAAGAACAACTCCAAGAAAACACTAAAAAATTCTCTCCAAAAACATTTTATTGGGGGCTGCCGAAAATTTCTTTTCCCCAAATAATTATAAACCCACATTAGATTGCTAATAACTAACCCCTAAAACTTTAAAACAAACTTCGTTGAACCAGATTAACCTCAAGTAGCTTGGTGACTTGGTCGTCAAGATCCCAGCAGCTTCGTCGTGGCTACCGTGAAGCCAATCAGGTTCGATCTAGCATCGGCTGCTGAACCTTACGCACGATGTCACCTCAAGTACGTCTGCATCGGCCTGCTCTCCGGTGCCATCCCCATGGCCTCTTCATGGGTCCAGCTCGCGCTTGCACCACCGTTCCTCGCCATGGCAGCATACTCCTCGTCGGCAAGGACAAGCTCTACTCGCTCAACCGCTCACCGGCATCATGCGGCTCGCCGCGGTGCTGCTGCTGCTACTGCTCGTATCTCTCTCGTATTTCCTCAAGCGCCTGTGGCCGGTGTACCTCGTCGACGTCGCGTGCTACAAACCTCCTCCTACGTCGATGGATTGGGGAAAATTGCGTCGCGTAAATTTGCGGGAGGATGGCACTCGGATGCGGGATGCCGGATATTTTGGCAGAACTTGGGGGAGCTGTTGGATGGGAGACTTTTTTGTTTACATGTCTAAAACGAGTTTTGGGGTATGTTTTAGTCACCTTTTGGAGCTGCTCTAAGGGAGTAGTAGTACTTCTCTCTTTCTCCATGTGAGAAGAACAGAAGAACCCAACTCGTTTTTTCAACTTAGCCATTGATCAATTATTCCCATAGTACGTGAATTGGATTGGATTAGAAAAAAAATTAAGAAGAATTTTGACTTACTTAAAATTTAATCCCGCTCAATCTCATCCAATTGACATGATCAAACAAACATCAAACGAACGAGCCCTTAATGTTTCAATATTGCCAAGGATTATCACAATTGTCTAAAACAAACCGTGGTAAAAACTCTCAGTTGAACATGATTAAAACACGAGTCACAATGCAACAAAGCATCAGGAGTGCAGAGCAGCAGCACTTCCTGCTGGTAACGACACGCACGCCGCACGAAGAGAAAGCACGCATCTCAGCCATTCCGAAATCCCAGAGCCGCGGACGAGCTCAGTTACCTAGCCTGTAGGTAACCATTGCACGCTCGCAGTCGCAGCGACGACGGCGCTCTACGCTTCCTCTGGTATGCCGTCCAGGGCGGGCCTCCAGCCATCGCCGAGCCGCGCAACGCCCGCGCTCTCCTCCGGCTCGGAGCGCGGCGGCGCGCGCGCCACCTGCCCTCCCAGCGACGACACGGCAGCCGTGACTATATGCCGACGGCTCGGCGCGGGCGCGGCTCCGGCTCCGCTGCACTGCCGCCTCGCCACGCCCGCGGCGATGCGCTCCAGCTCGCCCCTGCTCACCACGATCTTGGCGCGGACACCACCTTCGCCGCCTCGTGACACGACGGTGACGCCGCCGCCGCCGCCGCTGTGAAGCGCTTGCGGACGCCGAGGGCTCCCGGAACGGAAGAAGCAGCCGTGCATGCTAGCTGGTGATGGCAGGCACGCACGTAGGTACTCTTGTCTGTGGCGAAGTTACTGGCCGGCCATGGCGCAGTTTGCTCGGGCCTACATATATATAAACGTTGTGCGTACGTATCGATCGGTCGTCCGTTGATGAACATGGAGGAGTTAGATTGTTCTTCGGCGGCTGCCGCACCTCATGGGTCTCATGATCATGATCACGAGGCACGATCGGCCGGTCGGCGGCTTGATTCGTCAGTTGACTTTGGGGATTGAGAATGAAGCAGGTACGCGGGGTCAAATGAGGCGTTTGGCTCCGCTACACATGACATGACTGATGCATGCATGGCTCGATAGTTCGAGTACGTGATGCCGCGACAGGTCGTTGGCGCCGTTCTCGCCCAATGATTTGCATGCGTCGCCGCGCCACGGGCTAACTGATGATGATAGATCATGCTTGTGTAGGGATCGAGACAGCTTCATGATTATGCATGCGTCGTCCTAAACTGCTGCTTGATAGCTTTGCATTATTGACCTTTGAAGCCTATCATGTATATTCTCGCATGCAAGCGCAAATGAAAAAAAAAAAATAATGTACTCCGTTTCTTCGTCTGTGTGCGCACCAGGGTGAACCAAACCGTTTTGGTATAATTTTTCGGACACCAGCAAACAAGAGAAACCGACCCTGTTTCCACTGAAGACCGAATTTCTTGACCGGTTGTCAAATTTCAAATTCAACAAATTGGTTTTTGTCAACGGACAAACCGGTAATCCCGTCCGAGAAACTTGGTAATTCCGACTAGTTTTTGTTGTTTCTCTCGATAAAATTTGTTTTCCTTGCAAAAGTTAAATTTACATTTGCAAACCGGTCGGAAAATTCGAAATCGGCCGAGAGACCATAAATTCTGGCCAAATACGTTGTTTTCGCTGAAAAATAATGATTATTTTTTCTTAAAAATTTTAAAATTAAATATGATATATGTCAGATTACTCAGAAAAGCATGTCGATTTTATCATATTTTTTTTGACTTTTATAATTTTAAATTTCTTGATTTTGAACGAAAATTTTAAAAACGTTCTGATGCTGCGCCGGGAACGGGAAACCGGCCAGCGGTTTCGACATGTATTTTAAACACTCGTGTAAACCACCGTAGCTAATGTCTGTTGTGGCATGACGTGCTAAGGGTGTGTTTGGTTTGACTTTTAGCTTTGGCTTTTGCCCCCCTAAAAGCCAAAAGCCAACCAAAGGGCTGGATACAGGAAGCAGCTTTTTCTAAAAGCCGACTTTCTTGTAGTGCAAATCTGAAAGCACCCCTGGACCTGCTTTTAGTGGCTTTTTGGATGGAACTGTGAAAACATATATCAAAGAATTTTTAACGAATTTTAGTGATTTCCACCAAACGGTTTTTAGCTTTTTAACAGCTTACAGCCTACAGCAGCTTTTTCCACAGCTCACAGCCCACAGCAACTTTTTTCACAGCCACAGCTCAACCAAACAAACCTTTAAGACTTCCGTGCCCTAAGGCCCCAAAACTGTAGCACCCGAAAATTCAAATTTAATTTTTAAAACTCGCTCTAAATTCCAAATAAGTTATAAATTTCGTTTTAAAATGTTTGTTTCTAAAATCCTTCTCAATAACTAAAATATAGTGGTCTATATTCTCTTCGAAATCCTTCTCAAAATACCCTACAAATATTTTCCCAGTGACCCTTCAAATTCTTTCCAAAAACAATGCCCAAATATTCCACCGATATTTCTCAAAATATTTTCCTCCTGCGAAATACCTTTAGAATTATTTTTTAAGTTCATACAAATATTTTCTTAATATTTTTTTTCATGCTCATACGTATACAGTGAGCTCTATAAGCTAATTTCACTCATACACGACTAATACATGCTAATCTCCCACTAATCCTCGCCTCCTCCCCTAATCCCCCCACCTTGCCAATAAATAGAGGGGCAAGGGCCTCCCCTCAAGCCACCCCAAGTTATTTCATGGCAACTCACTTCCCTCATCACTCCCACTACCACTCCCACACAAGCACAACACAAGCACAAAGATCGTTCGGTCGTTCATTCGATCGTTCGTCCACCTATTCATAGTTTGTTCGTTCATTCGTCCGATTGTTCATGGTTTGTTCGTTCATTCGATCGTTCGATTGTTTGTCCATCCAAGTAATCTTTGTTCAGCCGTTATGCTGCCGAAATTCCGATTGTTCGTTCGTCCGATCATTCGATCGTTCATTCGTTCGTTCATAATCCCTATTCACCGTTCATCGTTCGTTCATATGAACTATTCATCGTTCATCATTCGTTCATAGTCACTATTCACCATTCATCGGATCGTTCATACTTACTATTCACCGTTCATCGTTCGTTCATACGGACTATTCACTGTTTATCGGATCGTTCATAGTTACTATTCATCGTTCATCGGATCGTTCATTTTACTATTCATCGTTACTATTCATCGATCCTTCGATCACCCAAATATTGAACCGCTCATCCATCATGTTGTCCAGCTCAACTAAGACCTGCCACACCAATATTTCAGTCATACGGACTCCGATGACTGTGATTTTTCTTCCAGTAAGAACTTTCCGTCTGGTCACCCATCCCAGATTTCTCCAAGTTGAGCACGCTTAGCTTTGAGGTTCTTTCGAACCAGGCTTCCAAAAAGAAAGATGAACCATGTTTGTATGGATACGCCTTCAATCCTATAAAACCTGGCCCAATATACCACAGCCCACTCGGACCAAAATACCACTGTATTCCAGCCATTTGTGTTCCGCCTTACTGTTGTCCCATGTGACACAGTAGGTAGGAACAGTTGCCACAAACATAAACCTCTGTCCAAGAATAGCCCAGAAATAATTTCTGGCACTCCGCTCAAAATACATTTGATTTTCCAAATATCTCAAAATTTTCAAATTATGGAATATTCTAGGAATATTCCTTTTCACTTTTCTTTTTATTCCTATGACTATAAAATCCAAAACTCCTCCATCCAAGCTCAGATTCCAATAATTCTTGTTTTTAAATTCTTATCAAATTATTCCCTATCCAACCACATCATCCCTTGAGCATGGATCATATTCCAGAAAACTCCAAAAATACTCTTGTCTCATATTCTGCCTATAATTTTATTGTTCGGACTGAGTCAAACGATTCATTCACCACTAATCTCACCAACAGTGAACTCTACCGTACTAAACCAACCCTCTCCTCTCCACACACTCAACATCCTCAGCCAAGGCAAACCCCCACTCACTCAGTTACCTCGCTCTGTCGGCTACATGCCTAGTGTCGCTTCGCCTCCAATCCACCCTCCTAGTAAGCAACTCCACTCCACCACCAGTAATATCACAACACCACATGACATAGATTCTGCTCAAGACTCTACCCATCCATATATCGCTATTCTGACCACTATACTAAATATTTATTGATATACTTGTTGGTCTGTATGTTTGCTTGTTCATGCTTCATAGTTATCGGAGCGTTCGAGCCGTCTCGTGAAGGCCAGTTCTGCAAGTCTACTCCAGATGGTGGAGCTAGAAGCCAGTTTCTAGAGCTCTCACCCTTTCACCGCTTAAAGCACGGCAAACTCACTGGATCCCTTTGATGCATAAATTACCTATGTTTTTCAAACACAACCCTCAGTCTATTATTTTATGCATTATATGATTTTTCTGCTAAGAAACATGTTAGTATGACCACCTAGCCTTGGAACTTTGTCGTAATTCATCTTTATACTCCTTGACATCTTTGTTACAAATGATATGAGAAAAGGTGTGAGTTTTCAAAAGAAAATGTTTTTCAAAATGGGTATGATGAAGGGTTATCACCCTTATCACCTTTAAGTGGGATGATCAGGGACTCCCTGGTTTGGGAGGGCCTTAAGGTGATGGCTCAACTGGGTTAGGTGTGAGCATAAAGGATTGTCCCTCTCGCATAAGGACTGGTTTGTCATCACTCCTTACCTATACTCTTATCAAGTACAACCACTCGAGACAGTATGGGTAGTCGCTTGATCCGAACTTGCACGGTCTGTGCCCTAGGGTTATGGTGGCTGGGGAGCATCAGGAGGACAAGGAGGGGGAATGTTTTGGCCTGGTTTAGGCATGGAGGTGGCCTTGTTCCTTTCGGTATAACCATTAAGGTAAAGTCGTGCAAGGGAAGAGAGAGTTTCGTATTCGGGTCTCATTGGCCATGAGATCGCAGAGCCGGACTAGTGGCTAAAGTGTACACCAATGCGCAGAGTTTAAAAACCTATTCGAATAGTCCGTGCCCACGGATATGGATGAGTTATGACATGGATTTGACAATTAGTGTTTTGATTTCCAAAATATTTTTTGAAAAGTGGTTTTGAAAGGTCCAACGGTTGAGCCATGAGCTATGGTCGACGGGAAGTCCAGTGGCTGTTTTGAAAATAAAAACCGTGGATGGTTTAGTCCAGGGGATTTTGTTCTATATTGAAAAACTTCCTGCTCCTTTGGGAGAGGATGCGCTTTGAGAAAGATAAAACGTTTTACAAAATAGCCCTGCATCAAAAATTGCTTTTTATGCAAAAATATCCTAAGCTCCACAAACTCCATGCATTATATCTGATTTCCCCATTCCATGGGTGAAGGTGGGCTACTGGGTAAGTAAGAACTCACACTTGCTTATTTGTTGTTTTTCAGAGAAGAAGATCGTTGATCGGGTAAGAGTTACGCCTGTTCCCAACCATGCCTGTGGCTATTGGACCGCTCATTTACTTTGTTGCGTATATCGGGATGCTTCAGCCCCACTCTGATGATATGTCCCGAGTTGTGGACCAACTCTTAAAGTTGATCGCCACCTTTATAGGTTTGTCTCGTTTAAGCAGATCTAGAACCATCTGAAGTATAAATGTGTTTACTAACCTCCTAGGACTAGTAATTGTATCACATTTGAGTCCCAGAGGATTGGGACGCTTTTGGTGGTATCAGAGCTGTAGGTTGGCCATAGGACGTAACCCTTAGGCTTGGACCAAAAGTTTTTGAGTCAAAAACTATTTTCTTAAAAAAATCTTGCTCTCATCCCTCCATTTCAAAAATGTTTCCCCTTTCCTTCTCTCAGAAGTCAGATGGGGGTCCGCTGCCAAACTAGCTTTTGCCAGAATGAAGATGGTTTCCACAAGTTATTGAGAGCATGCACAGTTCGCCTTAGAATCAGGAGCTAGCCAGAGTATGATGGTCGTGAGTTCATCGATTATGGCACAGAGAAGTGTGTCGTTATCGTATACATTGGATCCAATTCGCACCATGTGGAATGGAGTGTCACTGTTGTGGGGCATAGATTCAGAGACACCTGCCAAGTCATCGCTCGCAAGGCATTGAGGGTCCTGTGTCATTTTTATGAAGAAGAAGTGGCCGACACCCTGCTCAGATTCTTTCCGCCCTTTTAGAGAGACCGTCCCGTTGGATGGCTAGGATGCGTGCCTTGTAAGGGCAGCAACTGCTTGAGGACGACCCCATAGTTGTGTACCTCACTGCATACCTGCTTACCCTGGATGCATAGTATGATCTCTTGGCTCAGCACCACCGCCAGATGATTGCCCGAGCAGAAGATGCAGAGAAGTGCAACCGTCAGCTCCATGTGGATCTCACCACATGGCAGGCCCGTGCAGCTGCCCTAGAAAGTCGTGAAACCATAGTTGTTGAAGCCCTGAAGCAAGCCAAGGATGAGCACGTCCAGAAGTTGATGGAGGCCTACTTGGTAACCCATAACCAACGTAGAGCCCTGCTATCACACCCGGTTTTAGAAGGCAAACCGAATGCGAACCATGTACGTGCCAGGATCAACAATTCACGTACATAGCAGTTACATAACATGGACATCATCACACAATGCTCAAATGGTATTAAAAAGGGGAATAATAGTTGATTACATCATATGTCTGAGACATCCACATAGTCTTTACAATAAATCAAAGTGCGGAAAAGAAACATAGATAAACGCGGCCTTCACAGGCAGCCGACTAGGGGTTGCCGCTAACCCTCGCCTAGAACTCGTCGTAATCTTGGAACTCCTGGAAGTCTCCTTCCACAGCTTCATCTTCTCCTGAGCAGTGGTTGCAATGCTGACAACCTGGGGATGGGGGGGTTTGGTGTGTAGAGCAAGGGTGAGTACACATCAACATACTCAGCAAGTATCCTGTCTGGCTGTAGTGGACTAGCTTTATGTGGGGGTAAGTCAAGCAGTTGCTTTTAGTTGGTCAGATTATTATTACTAGTAGAGAAAGCCAAGTTTTAGAATTAACCCACGTTATTAACCCAAACGTACTCCTTTCCAAATGGAAAGAGTACCACTTACCATTACCAGAGTCAAAACCAAGAACCATCAATCTCATTGCCACCTGCAAACCGAACATCTCTGATCAAGTACCACTAATCACTGGAGCTCCCTTGGCCGCTCATAACCGCGAGCACGGCTGATATATCAGTTTTTTCATACACTCTGCAGAGGTTGTGCACTTTACCCACAAGTCGTGATTCCCTTTCTGCCCGGAGATCATGACTCTCCATTGATCACTACCAAGGTGACCCAGCAGGGCATCACTACGTAGCCTTTACAAAGATTCCCCGGGGCTGTAGCCGCCTGTTAGGTTTCCTAAATGCACCGCACTCCTCCCCAAGGGGCGAACCCAAACTTCGCAGAGCGAGCCGCATACGCCGAGCCCCATTGACGGCACGACGGCTAAGCGAACTACACCCCGGATCCTCTAATTATTCAGCTAAGGGCACCCCATTCCACCCTCATGGTTGCACTGTTTTCCCGGGCGGTCATCCAACGAACAGGTCCTTACGGAGAGGCACTCGAGAAACCGCTCGAGCCCCCTTGAAGACCACAAGTATAACATCATAATAAAAGAAGGGAAAACAGCGTATCATTGATAATTCTCATCATATTCATTGATTAGAGTTGAGCAATAGCATAAGACTAAGCAATAATAATCCAACCTAGATAGATAACAAGGACATGGATAACAAAAGCTAGTCAATCCTTAGGTATAAATGTGTAATGCGGGAGGTGAATTAAAGAATGTATAGGACAGAGATAGGTCTAGGGACACTTGCCTCCTCCAACCGACTGCTGCTCAGGGGCTTCTCATGCGAGTTCTTCGGGCTCCTTAACCAGATCGTTCTCTTTGCGAGTGCAAACATACATACATCCATACATTTAATACAAAAGAACAGTACACCATACAATAGAATGCAGTAAGTAAACAGACGTTCCATGCGGGCTCGCAACTACGGTTAAGAAAGAAAGAGAAAAAGACAGTCGAGAAACGATCACGTTACGTAATTATAAATTAAACCACTCGCTTAACCGAAGGGCATTAATTTGGATACTACATTTGGTATAAAGTAAAGTCATGTTTTCCTGTTTAATCATTATAGATAGATAAAGATTAATGAAAGGGAGGGGTCGCACGGCGAGATGTACGACACAACACTTTAAATCGAATTAAGAAATCAACGACTCGTCGCGCGATAGAGCGCACAACGAAACGCACGACGGCATACGTCAATAGAACTGAGTTTAAAGTGGAACGTCGCGTGACTGGACGCGCGACGTCACACATTAAACAACCTGAAATTAAAATGGATCGGCGCGCGATGAAGCGTGCGACGCAGCACATTGATAAATATAAATTAAAAGAATCATCGCGCGACGAAGCGCGCGACGCAGCACGTCGACTAAACAGATTAGAGTAGATTAAAATGAGGTTAAGTGCAGTACGATTACGGTCGTATGCGCGAGAGCATGCTACATGTGCCGAGGGCACGTGAATCGTGCAGGCACGCGTGGCGCGAGGCTGCCGACGCACGGGTTCGGGCAAGGGCGCGCGATGGCGCGGTCGAGGGCGCGACGGCGCGCGGACGAGGGCGCGGCCGGAACGCGGACGGGGAGGGGCACGCCGGGGCGGGGCACGACCGGAGAGGGCTCGCCGGGGCAGGGGAGGGCGCGGGGTCACCGGGGCGGGGCACGGCCTGGGGAGGGCTTGCCGGGGCGGCGTGGTCAAGGAGGGCGCGGGCGCGGCCGAGGGGGAGGGAGGGCTCGCCGGGGCGCGAGCAGGGCGCGGCCGTGAGGGGCGGCGCGGGGGCGGGGCTCGCCAGGGCAGGGCTGGGGCGAGGATCGCCGGGGACGAGCGCGCGCGGGGGAGGGAGGGCGCGCGCGGACAGGCAGGGCCGTCGGGCGCGGCTGCCGGGGAGGGGCGCGGCGCGGGGGAGGGGCTCGCCGGGGCGCCGGGGTGCGGGACGGGGAGGGCGCGGCCGAGGGGGCTCGCCGGGGCGCCGGGGCGCGGGACAGGGAGGGCACGGGACGCGCGCGAGCAGGGAGGCCGCGTGGGGGAAGAAGAACGGGAGGGGGAGGAGAGAGAGGAAAGGGAAGGGGAGGGGAAAACTCACCTCTGGGGATCCAAACTCTAGCGATCTCGACTCCAAACCCTAGGGCACCACGGGGAGGGAGAGAGGTGGAAGAAGGAGAGGGAGGTTACTGAGCGGGAGAAATCAAAAGAGCCAAACGGATCTGGGGGGAGGGGGCACCAGGGGGAGGGCAGGGGCGCCAGGGGCGCGCGGGCCGGGCCAGACCGGGCCGGGCTGGGTCAGGCTGGGTCACATCGCGGATAGAAACCCACGACACACACGACCATTAAACGGACTCCAATCGCGAACCGAAATCCGAAACAGAACGAGACGAACACGCGACATCGGACAAAGAAATGCGCTTCGGCATGATGCAACACCCATGACACTTAGGCTTTGGTTTATACATGACACGGACACCTGTCACTATACTGGTTTGAAATTAGGAAGAAGGAGTGAAACAGGAAGAGAAAAGAGAGTAACACCTGAATTTGGTGAGAGAAAAGAAGAAAAAATTCTACCCCCAAATTCAGGGCGTTACAAACCTATCCCCCTTAAAAGAATCTCGCCCTCGAGATTCAGGGTTGGCTAGCAAAGAGCTCAGGATATTTAGCCATCAGATCATCTTCACGCTCCCAGGTTGCTTCTTCCTCAGAGTGGTGATTCCATCTGACTTTGCACATTCTGATGGTCTTCCTTTGGGTGACTCTGTCTGCAGTCTCAAGGATTTGCGTTGGCTTCTCAATGTAGGTCAAGTCCTCCTGGACTTCAAGGCCTTCAACTGGCAATTGCTCTTCTAGCACACACAGACATTTCTTCAACTGAGACACATGGAAGACATCATGCACTGCAGAGAAACCTTCTGACAAACTGAGCTGATAGGCCTCTTCTCCACGCCTTGCGAGAATCTGGTACGGACCAATGTAGCAGGGTGCTAGCTTGCCTTTGACCCCGAATCTTCTGACTCCTCTGATTGGTGACACTTTCAGATAGACGAAATCACCGACTTCGAAACTCAGATCTCTTCTTCTTGTGTCTGCATAGCTTCGCTGCCTTGATTGCGCTATCTTCATATTCTCTCGAACCATCTTGATGTTCTCTTCGGCTTCAAGCAGAATGTCTAGCCCAAACACTTGCTTCTCTCCAGGCTGATCCCATTGCAATGGAGTTCTACAACTCCTTCCATAAAGCGCCTAAAATGGTGACATCTTCAAGCTGGCCTGGTAACTGTTGTTATAGGAGAACTCTGCATAAGGCAATCTCTTGTCCCATCCAGACTGATCTTGCAACGCATAGGCTCTCAACATGTCTTCAAGAATTTGATTGGTCCTTTCGGTCTGACCATCTGTCTGCGGATGGTAGGCGGAACTGAAATTCAGATGTGTGCCCAAGGCTTCATGCAACTGCTGCCAGAAATGAGAGGTGAACTACGTTCCTCTGTCTGACACTATCTTCTTTGGCACACCATGAAGACAAACGATCCGAGACATGTACAACTCTGCCAATACTGCACTACTGTAGTTGGTCTTGACAGGTATGAAGTGGGCTGACTTGGTCAAGCGGTCCACTACTACCCAAATGGAGTCGTAGCCGGCTCGAGTGCGAGGCAATCCGACTATGAAATCCATGCCGATTTCATCCCATTTCCACTGAGGAATTTGCAACGGTTGCAACAATCCAGCCGGTCTCTGGTGCTCTGCCTTGATCCACCGACAACTATCACACATAGCCACATGCTCTGCGATTTCCTTCTTCATTCCGTACCACCAGAATTTCTTCTTCAGATCTTGATACATCTTCTCACTTCCAAGGTGAATCGAATAAGCTGTCTCATGAGCTTCCTTGAGGATCAACTCCCGAATAGACTGGACATTGGGAACACACAAGCGGTCTTTGAACCATATCACACCTTCTGCATCTTTCCGAAAATCTTTGCCTCTACCATCTAGAATCAGACGCCGGATCTCAGTGATCTTCTCATCATTCTTCTACGCTTCTTTGATTTCCCACTCCAAGGTAGGTTCCAACTCAATTGTGACTCCTCGCGTGTTGTTTAGAAATCCGAGACTCAACCTGTCAAACTCTTTGGCCAACTCATAAGGCATCAGACGAGCGACCATTAGATTGACTTGACTCTTCCTGCTCAAAGCATCTGCTATTACGTTCGCTTTGCCTGGATGGTAATGAATCTCCAATTCATAGTATTTGATCAGCTCTAACCATCTTTGTTGCCTCATATTCAGCTCTGACTGAGTGAATATGTACTTCAGACTCTTGTGGTCTGTGTAAACATCACATTTTTGCCCATACAGATAGTGCCTCCATGTCTTCAGTGCGTGAACCACTGCTGCCAACTCTAGGTCATGGATTGGGTAATTCTTCTCATGAACCTTCAGCTGTCAGGACGAGTAAGCCACAACTCTTCCCTCTTGCATCAACACACATCCCAAACCAGTGTAACAAGCATCGCAATACACCGAGAAGGGCTTGTGCACATCAGGCAAGACTAAGACAGGCGCTGTAGTCAACTTCTCTTTTAGCGCTTCAAAGGCCTCTTGACATTTTTGGGTCCACTTGAACTCAACCTTGTTGCCTAGCAAAGCTGTCATTGGTTTTGCAATCTTCGAGAACCCTTTAATGAATCGTCAATAATATCCGGCCATTCCAATAAAGCTCTTGATTCCTCGAGCATCTGTTGGCGTTTCCCAGTTCAGAATGTCTGTCACTTTCTTCGGATCCACAACCAATCCTTCTTTGTTGATTATATGACCCAGGAACAGGACTTCACTGATCCAGAACTCGCACTTGCTCAACTTTGCATACAACTGGTGCTCTCGCAATCTCTGCAATACCATCCTCAAATGACTTGCATGTTCTTCTTCGCTTTGTGAATATATCAGAATGTCATCAATAAATACCACCACAAACTTATCAAGATAATCCATGAATACACTGTTCATCAGATTCATGAAGAAGGCCGGTGTATTGGTTAGATCGAAAGACATCACGGTGAACTCATACAACCCATACTTGGTAATGAATGCCGTCTTTGGAATATCTGAAGGTCGGATCCTGAGCTAATGATAACCTGACCTCAGATATATCTTGGAGAACACACTGGCTCCTCTCAACTAGTCGAACAGATCTTCTATTCTGGGCAAGGGGTACTTGTTCTTGATGGTGACCTCATTCAGAGCTCGATAATCGATACACATCCTTCTGGTGCCATCTTTCTTTTCCACGAATAGGACAGGGGCGGCCCAAGGCAAGGTGCTTGGCCGGATGTAACCTTTCTCTGACAGCTCATCGATCTGCTTCTTAAGTTCAACCAACTCTGGTCCTGATACTCTGTAAGCTCTCTTAAAGATGGGGGCGGTGCCAGGAAGAAGCTCTATAGCAAACTCGACTTTCCGCTCTGGTGGTGTCGGCGTTTCGAGACCGGGGGGGGGGGTCCCTGGACCGATGAGTAAACTGTCGCCGCGTGCCCTAGCCTAGATGGGTCGGCGCGAGACGGAGCGCGAAGGGGGGAGGCAGCCAGAGAGAGAGAGAGAGGTGGAAATCCCGCGGCCTTCGTGTTCGTCCCGCGCCCAGGTCGGGTGCGCTTGCAGTAGGGGGTTACAAGCGTCCACGTGGGAGGGAGCGAGCGGCCTCACGCGAGCGCCTGTCACGTCCTTTCCCCGCGCGGCCAACCCTCTGTAAGAGGGCCCTGGTCCTTCCTTTTATAGGCGCAAGGAGAGGATCCAGGTGTACAATGGGGGGTGTAGCAGTGTGCTAACGTGTCTAGCGGAGGAGAGCTAGCGCCCTAAGTACATGCCATCGTGGCAGCCGGAGAGGTTTTGGCACCCGGTTCGTGTGGTGTCGTGGCCGTCGGAGGAGCGCTGGAGCCTGGCGGAAGGACAGCTGTCGGGGCTGTCGAGTCCTTGCTGACGTCCTCTTGCTTCCGTAAGGGGGCTGAGAGCCGCCGTCGTCATAGAGCGTGCGGGGCGCCATCATTACTTGTCTGGCGGAGTGAGCCAGATGGGACGCCGGTCTTGTTTCCCGTAGCCTGAGTAAGCTTGGGGTAGGGTAATGATGGCGCCTCCTGTTGACGTGATCGGTCCGTGCCCTAGGTTGGGCGATGTGGAGGCTCCTCCGAGGTCGAGGTCCAGTCCGAGCCCCTGGGTCGGGCGAGTCGGAGACCGTCGGCTGAGGCCAGGGCCGAGTCCGAACCCTGGGGTCGGGCGAAGCGGAGTTCGTCGTCTTCAGGGGCTGAGCCCGAGTCCGAGCCCTGGGTTGGGCGGAGCGGAATTCGCCGTCTTCCGGGGCTGAGCCCGAGTCCGAGCCCTAGGTCGGGTAGAGCGGAGTTCGCCGTCTTCCAGGGCTGAGCCCGAGTCCGAGCCCTGGGTCGGGCGGAGCGGAGTTCGCCGTCTTCCGAGGCTGAGCCCGAGTCCGAGCTCTGGGTCGGGCGGAGCGGAGTTCGCCGTCTTCCGGGGCTGAGCCCGAGTCCGAGCCCTGGGTCAGGCGGAGCGGAGTTCGCCGTCTTCCGGGGCTGAGCCCGAGTCCGAGCCCTGGGTCGGGCGAAGCGGAGTTTCCTATGGTGCCTAAGGCTGGGCCTGGCTGCCTGTCAGCCTCACTCTGTCGAGTGGCACAGCAGTCGAAGTGGCGCAGGTGGCGCTGTCCTTCTGTTAGGCCGGTCAGTGGAGCAACGAAGTGACTGCGGTCACTTCGGCTCTGTCGACTGGAGGACGTGCGTCAGGATAAAGGTGTCAGGCTACCTTTGCATTAAATGCCCCTGCGATTTGGTCGGTTGGCGTGGCGATTTGGCCAGGGTTGCTTCTTGGCGAAGACTGGGCCTCGGGCGAGCCGGAAGTATGTTCGTCGCTGGAGGGGGGCCTCAGGCGAGACGTAGATCCTCCGGGGTCGGCTGCCCTTGCCCGAGGCTAGGCTCGGGCGAGGCGTGATCGAGCCCCTCGAATGGACCGATCCCTGACTTAGTCGCACCCATCAGGCCTTTGCAGCTTTGTGCTGATGGGGGTTACCAGCTGAGAATTAGGAGTCTTGAGGGTACCCCTAATTATGGTCCCCGACAGTAGCCCCCGAGCCTCGAAGGGAGTGTTAACACTCGCTTGGAGGCTTTTGTCGCATTTTTTTGCAAGGGGACCAGCCTTTCTCGGTTGCGTTTTGTTCCGGTGGGTGCGCGCGAGCGCACCCGCCGGGTGTAGCCCCCGAGGCCTCGGAGGAGTGGTTTGACTCCTCCGAGGTCTTAATGCCTCGCGCAATGCTTCGGCTGGTCTGGTCGTTCCCTCATGCGAGCTGGCCGTAGCCCGGGTGCACGGTCGGGTCCCAAGTTCTCGGGCTGGTATGTTGACGCTGTCAACGGTTTGGCCGGAGCCGGGTTTGCGAGAGCAGCCCCCGAGCCTCTGCACAGGGCGAGAGGACGGTCAAGGACAGACTCGACTTTTTTACATATGCCCCTGCGTCGCCTTTCCGCAAGGAGGAGGGGGGAAAGCGCCATGTTGCCCTCGGAGGGCGCCGAACATGGTGTGTCCGGTGAGCTGCTGGCGGGTAATCCGAGTGGACGCCCGTGCCCCATTTGTTAGGGGTCGGCTAGAGGTCCGGAGGCGCGCTCAAAAGTACCTGCGGGTGATCTGCCGGACCCGGTCCCCTTTCGACGGGGTCCAAGGGCTCGATGCCTCCCTCTGATGAGATTCCGTTACAAGATCGTTCCCGCTGGTCTCGGAAATGTCCTAGGGTACCTCGGGAGCGTAGCCCGAGCCTTGGTTATGTATCGAACGTACCCAGGGTCATCCCTCGCTCTGTGTCTGAGGCGGCTGTGAACCCTTCGAGGGCCATCCTACGAACCCCTGATCAGTAGTGGACGTGGAGCCCGAGTAGCCTGAGGCGGCCGTTGAACATTTTCGAGGGGCCGGTATTCGAACCTCTGACCAGTAGTGGGCACAGAACCCACGCGCTCTGAGGCGGCTGTTGAACCCCTCCGAGGGGCCAACCTTCAAACCTCTGATCAGTAGGGAGGCTCGGGGCCTGTTTCCTTCACGGAGAAGGATCCTTTTCAGGGTATCCCCCTTTCCCGGTCCCTGTTGTAAGAGAGAGAAAGAGGAAAAGGAAAAGGATACGAAATCGATTGACGTGGCGTACCTCTTTGGACGCGGTCATTATGGCGAAGGCGAAGCGTCGCTTGCTTCTCCTGCCAGAGGCGCCGCCTGTCCCGCCGCGGAGTTAATGCGACGGGGCGAGCAGTTCGCGGGGCGGCCGTTGCGCGTGCGCGAGCCGTTCGAGGAACGAAACGCGGGCACGCCGTCTTCACGCTGTGAGAGAGGGTTCTCTCGCTGCCCCTGGACGGGACGTGAGCTTGGCTAACGACGTGACCGCTGCTCCTGCCCGCCTGCCACCGCCATTACTGCCGACTCATTTTTGGCCGTATTGACCGTCGAGCCTGGCTGGCACTGCTGGGTCATACGCAGGGTTGCCTCGAGTCGCGGTACTGGTTCCGCAGTCGAGGAGGCGTGGCAGTGGTGCGAGTGGCGGTGCAGTTGCTTGCACATAGCGACCGGCGCGCCGGTTGCATGACACGTGGGCCCGGGCCTCCATGCTGGGTGCGTTGGAAGTCGGAGGGGCGCGCCCACTTGGCGTGGTTGCATGCCGCCTGCATGGCTGCCTGCCCTTTCACCCGCTGGTCTGGGCGAAAGTGGGGGGACGCTTGTAACCGCTAGGCGGTTGCATGCACCGCGCGCGGCGGTTTGGCTTCTTGCCCTAGGCCAGCTTTTATGACGCGTGGGACCCAGCCCCCGCGCCATAGGGGGAGGACCTTGGAGCGTGTTGGAGAAGACTCAGCCCACGACGGCTAGGGACGCAAGTAGGGAGAGTCGCCTTTAAAAGGAGGGTGACCCCCTTGAAAGGCGACCATGTCTTCGCGCTCCCTTATGCGTCGTGTCTTTCCACGTTCCGAGCCCCCGGATGGGGGACACCCGCAATCCTTCCGCCTTGTCGTTGGAGGAACGCAACTCTGTGGGAGTTAGTACCTTTCAGCCATTGTTCGGCTTCAAGGATTTTCATCATGCAGCCCGACTGCACCCCTCCGTCGGCGGTCACCCAAGACGGTGACCTCCAGTTCGATGGCGGGGGAAAGCAAGACGGGCTACAGCCTCTGTCCCTCCCTCAGCCTCAAGGATTTTCATCATCAGTGCTGGGGAGAGGAGTGTGCCGAGTTGGGGTCGGCCCCTGCGCGGGCGGCGGCCCGCTCCTTCCCTCAGTGATCGGGGGGAAGGGCGTTCGCCGTTCGTGGCGCTGGCAGCTGCCGCGTGCCTGGCTCTCTGACCCGAGTGGCTTCGGAGCCGCTCCCGGCGCCGCCTTCCGCCACGGCAGCTGGAAGAGGTTCTTCCACCGACGAGATAGCCGGGGCCGCCCACGGACCGACCTCCAACTCTACGGCCTTCTGCCCGTCCTTGCCTCACGAGTGAGGGCACGGGCGAGGGCCTCCTGGCAGCAGCATCCGCCCTGAGGTCATCGCTGCTGCTGTTCGGCCCCCCGGAGCAGAAGTCGTCGTCGTCGCTGCTGCTGGAGCGGGCGACGGCGAGCCGTTCGTCGGTCTTCTGTTACTCCACAGGCCCCCAATCGTGTGGCGTTGTTCGTACCTGCGGAGGTGGAACCGGAGTTCCGTTTGTAATGGCACCTTGAATGCCGGTCCTTTGTTCATTGTGCCTGTCGGGGCCTGAACGTGTATGTATTTTTGGCGCGGAGCCGTGTTTTTTCCTCATTTTCGAGCACTAAGACTCGCCCGTTGGTTGTCTGAACCGCTTCACCAAGCGTGAGTCGCCCCGTGCAAAGGTGACGAGTGAGGTATCCGTATCCCGGAGGCGTAGGAGTCCCTCGGCTCGGTCGGCCTTGCTGTCCGAGGCTTCTCTTGCTTAGTTAAAGGAACCCCTCGGCCGCTCTTCGATGAGCCGAAGCCAGGGGTAGCGGTGTCAGCACGGACAGAGGCAGAGTTGGCTTCGAAAAGAAGACTTGGTCGGCCGGAGCCTAGCCGGGTCGTCCGTTAGCGGGACCGACGCTGGAGTTGATCTGCCGAGGCCTCGGGCCGGGTTGATGTCTTCGGGGGACAGCTGGCCAAGGCCTCGGGGTGACCAGCCGAGCCGCCTGCTCGAGCCGGATTTTTGGAGAAGACCCTGGCGGCGATAGCCCGGGCGTGATGATGACGTCGTCCTTCAGAGTGGAGATCCTCGGACCGCGTCGCCGTCCGAGGCTAGGTCGGACCTCGCCGAAGGTGTAGTTGACGCCGAGGGTGCTGCTGCTCCCTTCAACTGTCAAGATCCGAGCCTGCAGGATCGGATTATCTTGTAGCGTGTGTTTTCTGCGGCCGCCGAGGCCCAAACACACCATCGTCGTGTTGTAAAGCTGCGCTTCTTTTCCTCTTGTTTCGAGTATCTTGACTTTTTCGTCGGTAACAGAATTGTTTGTGCGAGCGAGAGTTGCTTTTCACGGAAGGCGATGAGTGAGGTATCCGTATCCCGGAGGCGTAGGAATCCCTCGGCTCGGTCGGCCTTGCCGCTTACGCGCGCTCTTGCCCGTCGATGGGGTTCTGTCACCGACGCAGTCGAGAAGGCCCGAAGAATCGCTTCAGCAGAAGAGCTTTCGAGCGTGAAGACTTGTTCGGTCCGCGGAATCACTTATCCGAACGCGAGTTACTTATCGCAGAAGGTGATGAGTGAGGTATCCGTATCCCGGAGGCGTAGGAGTCCCTCGGCTCGGTCAGCCTTGGCTGCTTACGTGTACTCCGCCATTTTCAGGATCCACTTTCGAAGTAGTCGAAAAACACGAAAGATATTCAGGCAGAAAAGATCTTTTTTCGAGGAAAATTTCGACGCAGAGGGGGTTCCCCCCTTTTAGCCCCCGAGGGAGGGTCGGGCTTTGCCGAGGCAAGGCTGACCCTTCCTTGATGACTAAACTTTGCGTGGGTACGAGGTATACAAACAACTTGAAAGCATCTTAAGGGTAGAAGCGACGTAGTTGTTGGATGTTCCAAGCGTTGTTGTAGACCTCGCCTTGACTGTTGGCCAGCTTGTACGTTCTGGGCTTCAGAACTTTGGCGATGACGAACGGCCCTTCCCAAGGAGGCGTGAGCTTGTGCCGTCCTCGGGCGTCTTGTTGTAGCCGAAGCACCAGGTCGCCCACCTGGAGGTCTCGGGACCGGACCCCTCAGGCGTGGTAGCGTCGCAGGGACTGCTGGTACCGCGCCGAGTGTAGTAAGGCCATGTCCCGAGCCTCTTCCAGCTGGTCCAGCGAGTCCTCTCGATTAGCTTGGTTGCTTTGGTCGGCGTAGGCCCTCATCCTCGGGGAACCGTATTCTAAGTCTGTGGGCAAGATGGCCTTGGCCCCATAGACTAGAAAGAACAGCGTGAAGCCCGTGGCTCGGCTCGGCGTTGTCCTCAGACTCCAGACCACCGAGGGGAGTTCCTTCATCCATCGCTTGCCGAACTTGTTGAGGTCGTTGTAGATCTGAGGCTTGAGTCCTTGTAGAATCATGTCGTTTGCACGCTCTACTTGCCCATTCGTCATGGGGTGAGCCACGGCGGCCCAGTCCACCCGGATGTGGTGATCCTCGCAGAAGTCCAGGAACTTTCTGCCGGTGAACTGGGTGCCGTTGTCGGTGATGATGGAGTTCGGGACCCCAAAACGATGGATGATGTTGGTGAAGAACGCCACCGCCTATTCGGACCTGATGCTGTTTAGGGGTCGGACCTCGATCCACTTGGAGAATTTGTCGATGGCGACCAACAGGTGTGTGTAGCCCCCGGGTGCCTTCTGCAAGGGGCCAACGAGGTCCAGACCCCACACAACAAAAGGCCAGGTGATGGGTATCGTCTGCAGAGCCTGAGCGGGCAGGTGGGTCTGCCTCGCGTAGAACTGACACCCTTCGCAGGTGTGGACAATTCTAGTGGCATCGGCCACCACCGTCGGCCAGTAGAAACCTTGTCGGAAGGCGTTTCCAACAAGGGCTCTAGGTGCTGCGTGATGGCCACAAGCCCCGAGTGTATCTCTCGTAGGAGCTCCTGACCTTCGGCGATGGGGATGCATCGCTGGAGGATGCCTGAGGGGCTGCGGTGGTAGAGCTCCTTCCCATCCCCCAGCAAGACGAACAACTTGGCGCGTCGCGCCAACCGCCGAGCTTCGGCTCGGTCGAGGGGTAGCTCTCCTCGGTGGAGATATTGTAGGTACGGGGTCTGCCAGTTTCAATTAGGCGTGACCCCGCTTCGCTCCTCCTCGACGCGCAGTGCCTCACCCTTGGGGGGCGAGGGTACCTCGGGCCGAGCCGAGGGTGCCTCGGGCTCGGGCGTGTTGTCGGTCTTGACGGAGGGTTGATGCAGGTCTCGGGAGAAGACGTCTGGGGGGACCGTTGTTCGCCCCGAGGCTATTTTAGCCAGCTCGTCCGCAGTCTCGTTGTAGCGTCGGGCGACGTGGTTGAGCTCGAGCCCGTAGAACTTGTCTTCCAGGCGCCGAACCTCATCGCAGTAGGCCTCCATCTTCGGGTCGCGGCAGTGGGAGTTCTTCATGACTTGGTCGATGACGAGCTACGAGTCACCGCGAGCGTCGAGGCGTCGGACCCCTAGCTCGATGGCGATGCGCAACCCGTTGACCAGAGCCTTGTACTCAGCCACATTGTTGGACGCCGGGAAGTGGAGGCGTAGCACGTAGCGTAGGTGCTTTCCGAGGGGCGAGATGAAGAGCAGGCCTGCGCCTGCTCCTATCTTCATCAGCGACCCGTCGAAGAACATGGTCCAGAGTTCCGGCTGGATCGGAACTGTTGGGAGCTGGGTGTCGACCCATTCAGCCACGAAGTCCGCCAAGACCTGGGACTTGATGGCCTTCCAGGGGCGAACGAGATCGCTTCGCCCATGATTTCCACCGCCCACTTTGCAACTCTACCCGAGGCCTCTCGGCACTGGATGATCTCCCCCAGGGGGAAGGATGACACCACAGTTACCGGGTGAGACTCGAAGTAGTGTCGCAACTTTCGCCGCGTCAGGATCACCGCGTATAGCAGCTTCTGAATTTGTGGGTAGCGGGTCTTGGTTTCGGACAATACCTCGCTGATGAAGTAGACTGGCCTCTGGACGGGCAATGCATGCCCCTCTTCTCGTCTCTCAACCACAATCGCGGCGCTAACCACCTGAGTGGTCGCGGCAACGTAGATCAAGAGGGCTTCTCCGGCAGCGAGGGGCACCATGGATGGGCGCGTTCGTGAGGAGCGCCTTTAGGTTCCCGAGGGCTTCCTCGGCCTCAGGGGTCCAAGTGAAGCACTCGGCCTTCCTTAAGAGGCCGTACAGAGGCAGGCCCCTTTCACCGAGGCGTGAGATGAAGCGGCTCAGAGCCGCAAGGCATCCCATGACTCTCTGTACGCCTTTCAAGTCCTTGATGGGCCCCATGCTGGTGATGGCCGCGATCTTCTCCGGGTTGGCCTCGATGCCTCGCTCGGAGACGATGAACCCCAAGAGCATGCCTCGGGGAACCCCGAAGACACACTTCTTAGGATTAAGCTTCACGCCTTTCGCCTTGAGACATCGGAATGTCACTTCAAGGTCGGAAAGGAGGTCGGAGGCTTTCCTCGTCTTGACTACGATGTCATCGACGTAGGCCTCGACCGTCCGGCCAATGTGTTCGCCGAACACATGGTTCATGCACCGTTGGTACGTCGCACCTGCATTCCTCAAGCCGAACGGCATGGTGACATAGCAGTACATGCCGAAGGGTGTGATGAAAGAAGTCGCGAGCTGGTCGGACTCTTTCATCCTGATTTGGTGATACCCTGAGTAGGCATCGGGGAAAGACAGGGTTTTGCACCCAGCAGTGGAGTCCACAATTTGGTCGATGCGAGGCAGAGGGTAGGGAACCTTCGGACATGCTTTGTTTAGACCAGTGTAGTCTACACACATCCGCCATTTCCCTCCTTTCTTTCTCACAAGCACAGGGTTGGCAAGCCATTCGGGATGGAATACCTCTTTGATGACCCCTGCCGCCATTAGCTTGTGGACCTCCTCGCCTATGGCTCTGCGCTTTTCTTCGTCGAATCGGCGCAGAGGTTGCTTCACGGGTCGGGCTCCAACTCGGATATCCAGCGAGTGCTCGGCGACATCCCTCGGTATGCCGGGCATGTCCGAGGGACTCCACGCGAAAACGTCGGCGTTCGCGCGGAGAAAGTCGACGAGAACTGCTTCCTATTTGGGATCAAGCTCGGAGCCGATCCGGATCTGCTTGGAGGCGTCGCTGCTGGGGTCGAGGGGGACGGACTTAACCGTCTCCGCCGGCTCGAAGTTGCCGGCGTGGCGCTTCACGCCTGGCACCTCCTTAGAGAGGCTCTCCAGGTCGGCGATGAGGGCCTCGGACTTGGCGAGGGCCTCGGCGTACTCCACGCACTCGACGTCGCATTCGAACGCGTGTCGGTACATGGGGCCGACGGTGATGACCCCGTTGGGGCCCGACATCTTGAGCTTGAGGTAGGTGTAGTTGGGGACAACCATGAACTTCACGTAGCATGGCCTCCCCAGTACTGCGTGGTAGGTGTAGTTGGGGACAACCATGAACCGACCACCTCGAACGTGAGGGTCTCCCTTCGGAAGTTGGAGGATGTCCCAAAGCAGACAGGAAGATCGAGTTGTCCGAGGGGCTGGACGCGTTTCCCGGGGATGATCCCGTGGAAAGGCGCAGCGCCTGCCCGGACCGAGGACAGATCAACACGCAGGAGCCCGAGGGTCTCGGGGTAGATGATGTTGAGGCTGCTGCCTCCGTCCATGAGGACCTTGGTGAGCCTGACGTCGCCGATGATGGGGTCGACAACGAGCGGGTATTTCCCCAGGCTCGGCACGTGGTCGGGGTGGTCGGCTTGGTCGAAGGTGATGGGCTTGTTGGACCAGTCTAGGTAGACTGGCGCCGCCACCTTTACCGAACAGACCTCCCGACGCTCTTGCTTGTGGTGCCGAGCCGAGGCGTTCGCCGCTTGCCCACCGTAGATCATGAAGCAGTCGCGGACCTCGGGGAACTCTCCTGCCTGGTGATCTTCCTTCTTGTCGTCGTCGCGAGCCCTGCCACCCTCCGCGGGTGGCCCGGCCCTGTGGAAGTGGCGCCGAAGCATGGCGCACTCCTCAAGGGTGTGCTTGACGGGCCCCTGATGATAGGGGCACGGCTCCTTGAGCATCTTATCGAAAAGGTTGGCACCTCCGGGGGGTTTCTGAGGGTTCTTGTACTCGGCGGCGGCGACAAGGTCCGCGTCGGCGGCGTCGCGTTTCGCTTGCGACTTCTTCTTGCCTTTCTTCTTGGCGCCGCGCTGAGTTGACGCCTCGGGGGCATCTTTCGGTGGGCAGCCCTGGGGCTGCTTGTCCTTCCGGAAGATAGCCTCAACCGCCTCCTGGCCAGAGGCGAACTTGGTGGCGATGTCCATTAGCTCGCTCGCCCTGGTGGGGGTGTTGCGACCCAGCTTGCTCACCAGGTCGCGACAGGTGGTGCCGGCAAGGAACGCGCCGATGACATCTGAATCGGTGATGTTGGGCAGCTCGGTGCGCTGCTTCGAGAATCACCGGATGTAGTCCCGGAGAGACTCTCCCGGCTGCTGTCGGCAGCTTCGGAGGTCCCAGGAGTTTCCAGGGCGCACGTACGTGCCCTGGAAATTGCCGGCGAAGGCTTGGACCAGGTCGTCCCAGTTGGAGATCTGCCCCGGAGGCAGGTGCTCCAACCAGGCGCGAGCGGTGTCGGAGAGGAACAGGGGGAGGTTGCGGATGATGAGGTTGTCATCGTCCGTTCCACCCAGCTGGCAGGCCAGCCGGTAGTCCGGGAGCCACAGTTCTGGTCTCGTCTCCCCCGAGTACTTTGTGATAGTAGTCAGGGTTCGGAACCGGGTCGAGAACGGCGCCCGTCGTATGGCACGGCTGAAAGCCTGCGGACCGGGTGGTTCGGGCGAGGGACTCCGATCCTCCCCGCTGTCGTAGCGTCCCCCACGCCTGGGGTGGTAGCCTCGGCGCACCCTCTCATCGAGGTGGGCCCGACGGTTGCGGTGATGGTGCTCGTTGCCGAGGCGACTCGGGGCCGCAGGCGCTGTGTTTCACGTGCGCCCGGTGTGGATCAAGGCTTCCCGCATGAATCGGGAAGTCGCGGCGCGATGTTCCGAGGGGTACCCCTGCCTTCGGGAGGCGGAGCTTTCGGCCCATCGGACCGCGACGCCCTCCAGGAGATTCTTGAGCTCTCCCTGGATTCGCCGCCCTCGGTGGTTGATGGCTCCGACATCACGCGGAGGAGCATTGCCGCTGCAGCCAGGTTCTGGCCGACTCCACTGGAAGCGGGTGGCGGCCTCACCCTGACATCATCGGCGATGCGGTGCTGGAAGCCCTGGGGTAGATGACGCACTTCTCCGGCCGGAGGCTGGCCCGCCCAGTCCTGCCCGACGTCCCGACAGATCGGCTCAAGTGTTCCTGCTCCCTCGTCGAGCCTGGCCTGCACCCCGCGGATTTCCTCGAGCTGTGGGTCATGACCCCCCGCCTGAACGGGGACCACAGCTAGCTCCCGTAGGATGTCAACGCGAGGCACAGGCCTAGGAAGATCACCGTTCTCCGGCATACCAAGATGGTTGCCTTCGGGGGACCCCCTAGATCGACGTGGAAACATTCACGACTTGGGCCGCAGTCCTCATCGCCGAGGCTGCGGCTACCGTCGGAACAGTCGGAAAGGCAGTGGTCGCATGTGGTCATGAAGTCCCGCATGGCACTGGGGTTACCAAGTCCGGAGAAATCCCAACAGAAGTCGGGCTCGTCATCTTCCTCGGACCCCGAGGGCCCGTAGGTCGAGACGTCCGTCAGTCGGTCCCAGGGCGACCGCATGCGATACCCCAGAGGGTTTGGACTCGCCTCTACGAGAGCGCCCGCCAAAGCGAAGTCGCTTGGCGGGTCGAGGCTGAATCCAAAAGTTGTGAGATGGGAATCGGTGGGTACCTCTTGATCGACGGGCGGTGACGAAGTCACGTCAGGGACTGACTGCACCGTCGTCTCAGGTACGAGGGTGATGCCCAGCAAGCCTTTCGCGAGCGTGTTGGTGTCGTCTATTTGCTTGAGGTCGGCGTGTTGCGGGGAGACGGCGCTCATCTTCGTCTCAGACGCGAGGTCGATGCCCGACGTGCCCCCCGTTGGGGTGTCGGCACCGTCGACTCGCTCGACAGCCGACGAGGTGTCGCCTCCTGCTTGGCCTTGGTTGCCTCGCCTCCTCCTCCGTCGGCGGGGAGGGGACGGGGTGAGCTCGAATGTTGTTCTTCCACCACGCGGGGAAGACGTCGTCGATTCCGCCGTCGGCGGGCGGGCTGTCGGCCGCCATTGTCGTTGTCGCACGGCCGGGGAAGGAGTATCATGTCGTAGCTGCCGTCGAGGGACATGAACTCAAGACTCTCGAAACGGAGCACCGTCCCGGGTTGGAAAGGTTGCTGGAGACTGCCCATCTGGAGCTTGACGGGAAGCTGTTCGTCAACACGCAGCAGGCCGCTACCAGGTGCGCCAACTGTCGGCGTTTCGAGACCGGGGTGTCCCTGGACTGACGAGTAAACTGTCGCCGCGTGCCCCAGCCCAGATGGGTCGGCGCGAGACGGAGCGCGAAGGGGGGAGGCAGCCGGAGAGAGAGAGGTGGAAATCCCGCGGCCTTCGTGTTCGTCCCGCGCCCAGGTCGGGTGCGCTTGCAGTAGGGGGTTACAAGCGTCCACGCGGGAGGGAGCGAGCGGCCTCACGCGAGCGCCTGTCCCGTCCTTTCACCGCGCGGCCAACCCTCTGTAAGAGGGCCCTGGTCCTTCCTTTTATAGGCGCAAGGAGAGGATCCAGGTGTACAATGGGGGGTGTAGCAGTGTGCTAACGTGTCTAGCGGAGGAGAGCTAGCGCCCTAAGTACATGCCATCGTGGCAGCCGGAGAGGTTTTGGCACCCGGTTCGTGTGGTGTCGTGGCCGTCGGAGGAGCGCTGGAGCCTGGCGGAAGGACAGGTGTCGGGGTTGTCGAGTCCTTACTGACGTCCTCTTGCTTCCGTAAGGGGGCTGAGAGCCGCCGTCGTCATAGAGCGTGCAGGGCACCATCATTACTTGTCTGGCGGAGTGAGCCAGATGGGACGCCGGTCTTGTTTCCCGTAGCCTGAGTCAGCTTGGGGTAGGGTAATGATGGCGCCTCCTGTTGATGTGGTCGGTCCGTGCCCTAGGTTGGGCGATGTGGAGGCTCCTCCGAGGTCGAGGTCGAGTCCGAGCCCCTGGGTCGGGCGAGGTGGAGACCGTCGGCTGAGGCCAGGGCCGAGTCCGAGCCCTGGGGTCGGGCGAAGCGGAGTTCGTCGTCTTCAGGGGCTGAGCCCGAGTCCGAGCCCTGGGTCGGGCGGAGCGGAGTTCGCCGTCTTCCGGGGCTGAGCCCGAGTCCGAGCCCTGGGTCGGGCGGAGCGGAGTTCACCGTCTTTCGGGGCTGAGCCCGAGTCCAAGTCCGAGCCCTGGGTCGGGCGGAGCGGAGTTCGCCGTCTTCCGGGGCTGAGCCCGAGTCCGAGCCCTAGGTCGGGCGGAGCGGAGTTTGCTGTCTTCCGGGGCTGAGCCCGAGTGCGAGCCCTGGGTTGGGCGGAGCGGAGTTCGCCGTCTTCCGGGGCTGAGCCCGAGTCCGAGCCCTGGGTCGGGCGAAGCGGAGTTTCCTATGGTGCCTGAGGCCGGGCCTGGCTGCCTGTCAGCTGTAACACCCGGTTTTAAAGGACAAAGCCGGGTGCATCTCATACATGCGCCAAAGAAGACAACATATATAATCACAGAGTGTATAGAGATAAATGTCATAATAATCAGAGTATTTATTACATAGCGGAAGACTTATTACAAAATAAAGGAATAAATGTAAAACGAACTAAGGATCGTCGACGCCAATGTCAACTGAGAAACGCCACCTAGATCAGATCGAACTCCTCGCCTTGTGGCTCCTCTTGAACCACCTGTTCTTCTCCTGTGGGGGGGTGTGAGACAGCAAGAGTGAGCTCATATACGTTCATAGCTCAACAAGTCGTGGGGAATAATGTGGCATGAACTCACCAAAGGTGGGAGTTCATGAAGTGTAAGGCTGATCAATGAAGTAAAGGCTGAGGCTGAGCATTGCTTTTATAAGTTGGTCAAAATTTTATTAGCAATTACTAAGTGTAAGTAAATACCAAACCTTAATAATAATAAAAGAAAAGTAATAGTAAAATAATCCCAAATGCGATGCAAATGTCCAATTAAATTTAAGTTCCATAAATTAATCATCAGAGAGTCCTGAGCTGCTCATGACCGCGAGCACGGCTAGTATACCAGTTTTACACTCTGTAGAGGTTGTACCCTTTACCCACAAGTCATGCTACCCATCTGCCAAGGGGTCGCGAATCCCATACACCTCTACCTAGGAAGTGCGGCAGGGCAACACTACGAGGCCTTTACAAAGTTCCACTAGCTTCCGAAAACCCGCTACAGTTTATAGGAAGTTCCAATGCAGGGTTCTTGACTGACCGCCATCGCAGCAAAATCAACCAAGGACCTCCCTACACTGACCACTCCCCTACTGCCCTTGCCCCTTTCGGGTAAGGTAGTCTTCCACTAGCTTTCCTAATTAGTCAGCCAAGGGCGTCCCATTAAACCCTTGTGGTGGCACGTGTTACTCAAGTTAAGCTCTATGTTCCAATTAACATTAATGATCTTGACATGAACATAAATAAAATAACAACAAGAATTGGAACATAGATATAATAAATGATTATCCCAAAACCATGTAAAGCAATAGCAAAACTACCCAAGTGATTCAGGGGTAAACAAGGTAATGAGATAAACAATCTAGGGTGACCTATTGGGTCCCATCAAAATTAACCTATGCATGAATAAGTGATATTAAGAACATTATTGGGTAAAAAGTGGTCAAGGGCACAACTTGCCTTCAATGAGCTCCTGCTCAGCTACTTCAACCTGCTGCTCACCAGGATCCTCGGTCACGGGCTCTTCTACTCGCCACAATACAAACAAGTACAGTGCATATAGAGAAATTAACATTACACCAAACATATAAACAAAATACACAGTAATAATCTACACATTAAAATAAAATTCTAGGAACAGGAATCATAATTTTTGGAGCTATAGGATTTAAGTTATGCATTTTCAAAGGTTTTATGTGTTTTAAATAGGATTAAGTGGGAAATAAATTTTCTTACTGTTTTCATGACAAAACAGAGACTCTAAGTGATAGAGAATTACATTACAAAAATTTAGAAAGTGGAATGGCTCAATTTGGACCAGAGATGAATTTTCTATGAATTTTATAAGTTCTAGCAATTCTTTTCATATTAAATATTCAATTTCTAATTCATTTATACAGTTTAAATAAGCTCTGGACTGGGCGCACTATTTCCAGAGAACCCAGGGGCCTCGGGGCAAGAAACCCGAGACACAGTGCATAGTGACTAATGGACGGCGGGTTGATTTTAGCGAAACCGAGGGCTCTTACGTAAAAGTGTCCCAGCGAAGGGGTATTCATCGCCGAGAGCTGCACGATCACAAATGAACGGCCCGGATTAGACCGCCTACTACTGAACCGGTATGCAGCTGAAGCCCTCGGATCTAAATCCGACGGTCGCGGTTTTATGAGATGAGATCCAACAGGATCCGTCCATTAACAGATCAGTGGCTCAGATCGTTCACGCGAAAGGGTACGCCAAGCTCTAATCCCCACCGTTCATCGGGAATCGACGGTCACCAGGTTCTCTCCCTCCACGACAGCCGACCATGGCGGCACCGCCGAGCCACGGCAGAGGGGGAGTCGGATCCATGCCAATCGAGGGTGCAAGACACTAATCCCAAATCTGAAGGTGGCTACTTGTAGGTAAGACGATACGAACTCAATGGGGAGGTCTTACCGAGAAATCGGAGAGCATAGCGACCAGATGTTGACGAAGGGCGGTACGGTGGTGGTGACGGAGCTCCGGTGAGGAATTTTAGGCTCCTGGTTCGCCAGTCCTAACCAAAACGAGGCGCACAACCACCCCCACAACGTCGCGGAGCCACCCCGGTCCCGATCGAAGGACCAAATCGCCGGTTGGACGGAATCCCCGCACGGCGGCGCTCAGCTCTCTTTCTTGTCCGCGGCGAGTCGCCCGCGGTGCTATTCAAGGGTCAGACGGCTAGCGTATTCGGGGAAAGGGAGAGGGAAGAACCGCGACCACAATTCCTTATAGGCACAGGGGAAGAATCGTCACCGCACACGCGGATTCCAGCGAGATAGTGAGCGTGAGCGCGCCTGCTGGGAGATCGTCACGTGGGGCCCTGTCGTCAGTGAGAGAATAGGCAGGCTTGCGCGCGGAGGCTGCAATCCGGGCCCACCTGTCGGCGCGTGTTCACCAGGCTGGGTCGCGCAGGGTGAAATTTGGTATTGGGCCGAATTGGTTGGTTTAGGCCCAATCGAGCACAGCACCCTTTTTCTTTTATATTTTCATTTTCCTTTCTCTTTTCTCTTATTTTTGAATCTAAGTTTGAATTTCAAATTTGTGATGAACTTGTACTCAAATTTTCTGAGTATAGGATTTGGATAAATCATTGTGGAATAAATTTATCTATTTATAAGTTTTATTTTTGTATTGCATAGTATTTTTCTTTCTTTCTTTCCAAATTTTAGAATTTCTTTTAGGATTTAATTTCCCATTTGGATATTTAACATTTTTCACATTATTATACGTTGTCACAAAATGCACACAGAATAAAATCGAGCATGATGCATAATTTGGTAGTATACGTTTTTATTAATTGTTTTTGGGCATGATGTTCACATAAGATGATGCATAAAGATCAAACTTACATAAAGAGAAATTGTTTCTCCCTTGGTATTATTTCTAGAAATTTACAAAGTGGGTGTTACATCAGCCTCACTCTGTCGAGTGGCACAACAGTCGGAGCGGCGCAGGCGGCGCTGTCCTTCTGTCAGGCTGGTCAGTGGAGCGGCGAAGTGACTGCGGTCACTTCGGCTCTGTCGACTGGAGGACGTGCGTCAGGATAAAGGTGTTAGGCCACCTTTGCATTAAATGCCCCTGCGATTTGGTCGGTTGGCGTGGCGATTTGGCCAGGGTTGCTTCTTGGCAAAGACTGGGCCTCGGGCGAGCCGGAAGTATGTTCGTCGCTAGAGGGGGGCCTCGGGCGAGACGTAGATCCTTCGGGGTCGGCTGCCCTTGCCCGAGGCTAGGCTCGGGCGAGGCGTGATCGAGCCCCTCGAATGGACCGATCCCTGACTTAGTCGCACCCATCAGGCCTTTGCAGCTTTGTGTTGATGGGGGTTACCAGCTGAGAATTAGGAGTCTTGAGGGTACCCCTAATTATGGTCACCGACAGGTGGCATACCTGGTAAATCCTTTGGAAACACATATGGGAACTCAGACACCACCTTGATACTCTCAATTGGGTCTGCTTCACTGTTTTCGATAGCCATCTGATAACAACTTCCTTTCTTCGGCTCAGGCGGGACTAACTCGGTCACCACTTCCTCTCCTAGGTGGGACACCAACTTGATTGTCCTCTTATCACAACTGATAACTGCCTGATACTTATCTAGCCAATTCATCCCTAGGATGACATCTATTCCCTGAGTACCCATTACTATGAGGTTAGCGGGAAACGCTATCCCCCTTATTTCCACACTTACATTCAAACAAATGCTATCGGCTCGAATTCTACCACCGGCTGAGTCAATTTGAATGGGGGTTGACATGGCAGTTATTGGGAGATTATGTGCTTCTACCCATGATGCAGTAATGAAAGAATGTGTTGCTCCAGTATCAAATAACACTTCTGCAATATGGGAGTCAACTAGGAACATACCTACTATCATGCAGGGGCTCTCCTGAACTGCTTCAGCCTCCAAGTGGTCCAGTCTCCCATGATTATAGCGCGGCTGAGAGCGGTTGCCTGCTCCAAGCTGAGAAACATTCTTCTTTGCTAGGGCATCGGGGCTTGACTGCTGCTGGGCTGCCTTCTTCGGACATTGCATCACCCAATGGCCTTGCTCTCCACAGTGGAAACATGCTCTGTTTCCAACCTGAGCTGGTGCTGCTTTATTGTTCTGCTGAGTTGCGGGGGCGGGAAGACGAGGTGCCTGCTGATTCTGCCTCTAAAACTGACCTCCTCCTGATTGATTGTTCTGGCGATTCTGATACTGGTGCTGAGGATACTGCCTTTGGAATTGCTACTGCTGGGGTGGACGCTGGTTCTGCCTGAACTGCTGAGGTTGATTGCCTGAGAAACGAGGACGATTGCTGCTTCCAGGCTGGGGTCCACTGATCTTGCGCTTACGATCCTCCATCTCCTTGTGCTTCCTCTCTGTCATGATTGCTCCGTCAATCAGGTGCTAGAATGTCGGGAAGGTATGATTCATCAGCTGATACTGCAGAGGGTCAACCAAGCCTCTCAGGAAACGATACTGTCTCTTGGCGTCGGTGTTGACATCTTCAGGAGCATAGCGAGACAACTGCAGAAACATGTCTCGGTACTCGTTGATAGACGATGACCCTTGCTTGAGGGCTAGGAACTCCTCCTTCTTCACTGTCATCAGACCTGCAGGAATATGGTACTGATGAAAGCTACCTCTGAATTCTTCCCAGGTGATGGTGTCGGGGTTGGCATGGGTGGCGAGATAAGACTCCCACCAAGACTGGGCTGCTCCTCTCAACAGACGGGGACCATACAGAACTTTCTCCCTGTCATCGCACTGAGCGGTATGTAACTCTCGCTCCACAGTGCGCAGCCAGTCTTCAGCATCCATGGGGTCAGAAGAATGAGCAAACGTTGGGGGATGACCTCTCATGAATTCAGCACGCTTGTCTCTGGGCATCTGAGGCTGAGGTGGTGGTTGTTGTTGCTGCTGCTAAATGGCAGCCAGAGTCTGACCGATGGCTTGAACTGCCTGAGTCTGCATCAGGAACATCTGCTCGATGGACATCGGGGGCGGGGGTGGCAGTTGCTGTTGCTGGGGTACCTCTTCCTGCTGAGCGGCTTGCTCCTGCTGAGCACGCCTTCCTCCTCTGCGCCTATTTTCTGACATCTGCAGAATACAACCACACATCAGAACTGATCTTGCAAATCTTGCAGCATAAGAAAAGAGTATAGAATTCTCCATAACACTGAACATATGAGCATCTTCACTGATCTCTAACACAGACCAACACAGCTTCTCAGATAAGGAGGAAAGTGGAATAAAAGGCTTCCCAACTAGATAACTAACTCCATTAACATAACAGGTAAACCAAAATGCAGGGGATACCCACACTCTAGTGACAGTCATTACAAATATCCAAAGCAAACATAGTTCATCATGACAAACATAAATGCACAGGATAAGCAAACTACCTTGTCTAACTAAGACTGACTAAGAGCGAGACTAACACTAAGACTATAGCTTCTACGTATATATTTTCGTATTAATTACAAGATCCGACTCTGACGATCTATGGTTCTAAGTCTATCTTGGTCTTACAGTCAGGATTGCCATAAGACTAGTGTCCACGCCGAGGTGAGCGGTACGGGTGCTGAGTCCTGACGGGAGCGGGGGAACCATCGTCCAGGTGACGACGCTCCACGCGCTCAGCCCGCAGCAGGGCGATCTCAGCACGAGCCCTACTCAGCTCGTCTAGTGCATGGTCCAGCTCCGTGTTTAGCACGGCGGCTAGGTTGACTGTGCTGCTCAACCTAGGATTGTCCTCACCAACAGGTGAAACAATCACGCCTCCTGTGTTGTCAGATGGACGGCGGGGGTAATACTTCAGGTTGAGACCGTCGACTCCCCCGTCGAGAACTGAGCAGTAGTGCGAAAGCGCACGCTGTGAGGCCTCTTGCATGGCCGCCTCAGCTGAGTCCCACTCAGATATAGAATAGTGCTCTGAGCAGACCTCAGAACCCCAGAGACTGTTCTCCGGACAGCGCACCAAGCAGGTCACCTCCCAGCGGTCCGGGTAGACCCCTCGACTATGCTGGAAGACCACACAGCGATACTCGATAGACCAAGTACGCCGGTCAAGTGCCAGATGTAGCAGGGTGTCGAGCGCATCGTGGAAGTGACACCCGCGAGCAGCGTCGCGAGTGATGGGTCGAGCAACCCATCCTTCCGGCTCCTGGTCAGCAGAAAAGTCGGTGTCATGGTTCGAGCTGCTATCACCACCTTCGTCGTCTTGGTCTCCTCCAGCAGCTACTCCAGGGGCTGGGGCGTCCTATGGTGGTGCAGGGGGCGCCTCCAGGGGGAGCACGGGGGAGCAGCTCCTCACAAACTCCATCTTCTGTTGGAGCGAGAAAGAGGAGCCCTACTGCTCCTGTCGTCGATGCTCCTGCTCCTCATGCAGGCAGTGGTGCAGCCTCTCTAAGTGGCTGGACTGACCGGTCACAGGACGGCGAAGCGGACGCTCTACGAGACGAGAGGGTAAGAAGGGGATGACAGACTTCCGTGCAGTGTGTCTAAGATGAGCCATCAACAAAAGACACCGCAAGCATAAGAGTGAGAACAGAACTAATATGACCAGCAAGTAATGAACCATAAATAAATGAAGGATTAGAATAAAACACAATTTTCAGCAAGGTATAATATATAGTAGAACATAGTTTTGGTCGATATGACCAACTTTTGAAGGGATACCAAAGTCAAGGCAGAGACAGAGGTCTATAATCCTTAGAACGACCATTCTACTCTAGGTTAGCGGTCCTACAGTCATCACAGCTTTGATACCACCTATGTCACACCCGGTTTTAGAAGGCAAACCGAATGCGAACCATGTACGTGCCAGGATCAGCAATTCACGTACACAGCAGTTACATAACATGGACATCATCACACAGTGCTCAAATGGTATTAAAAAGGGGAATAATAGTTGATTACATCATATGTCTGAGACATCCACATAGTCTTTACAATAAATCAAAGTGCGGAAAAGAAACGTAGATAAACGCGGCCTTCACAGGCAGCCGACTGGGGGTTGCCGCTAACCCTCGCCTAGAACTCGTCGTAATCTTGGAACTCCTGGAAGTCTCCTTCCACAACTTCATCTTATCATGAGCAGTGGTTGCAATGGTGACAACCTGGGGATGGGGGGGTTTGGTGTGTAGAGCAAGGGTGAGTACACATCAACATACTCAGCAAGTATCCTGTCTGGCTGTAGTGGACTAGCTTTATGTGGGGGTAAGTCAAGCAGTTGCTTTTAGTTGGTCAAATTATTATTACTAGTAGAGAAAGCCAAGTTTTAGAATTAACCCACGTTATTAACCCAAACGTACTCCTTTCCAAATGGAAAGAGTACCACTTACCATTACCAGAGTCAAAACCAAGAACCATCAATCTCATTGCCACCTGCAAACCGAACATCTCTGATCAAGTACCACTAATCACTGGAGCTCCCTTGGCTGCTCATAACCGCGAGCACAGCTGATATATCAGTTTTTTCATACACTCTGCAGAGGTTGTGCACTTTACCCACAAGTCGTGATTCCCTTTCTGCCCGAAGATCATGACTCTCCATTGATCACTACCAAGGTGACCCAGCAGGGCATCACTACGTAGCCTTTACAAAGATGCCCCGGGGCTGTAGCCGCTCGTTAGGTTTCCTAAATGCACCGCACTCCTCCCCAAGGGGCGAACCCAAACTTGGCAGAGCGAGCCGCATACACCGAGCCCCATTGACGGCACGACGGCTAAGCGAACTACACCCTGGATCCTCTAATTATTCAGCTAAGGGCACCCCATTCCACCCTCATGGTTGCACTGTTTTCCCGGGCGGTCATCCAACGAACAGGTCCTTTCGGAGAGGCACTCGAGAAACCGCTCGAGCCCCCTTGAAGACCACAATTATAACATCATAATAAAAGAAGGGAAAACATCGTATCATTGATAATTCTCATCATATTCATTGATTAGAGTTGAGCAATAGCATAAGACTAAGCAATAATAATCCAACCCAGATAGGTAACAAGGACATGGATAACAAAAGCTAGTCAATCCTTAGGTATAAATGTGTAATGCGGGAGGTGAATTAAAGAATGTATAGGACAGAGATAGGTCAAGGGACACTTGCCTCCATCAACCGACTGCTGCTCAGGGGCTTCTCCTGCGAGTTCTTCGGGCTCCTCAACCAGATTGTTCTCTATGCGAGTGCAAACATACATACATCCATACATTTAATACAAAAGAACAGTACACCATACAATAGAATGCTGTAAGTAAACAGACGTTCCATGCGGGCTCGCAACTACGGTTAAGAAAGAGAAAAAGACAGTCGAGAAACGATCACGTTACGTAATTATAAATTAAACCACTCGCTTAACCGAAGGGCATTAATTTGGATACTATGTTTGGTATAAAGTAAAGTCATGTTTACCTGTTTAATCATTATAGATAGATAAAGATGAATGAAAGGGAGGGGTCGCACGACGAGATGTATGACACAACACTTTAAATCGAATTAAGAAATCAACGACTCGTCGCGCGATCGAGCGCACAACGAGACACTTGCATTAATTATAAAGAGACATTGAGCATCACGCGGCGAAACGCACGACGACATACATCAACAGGACTGAGTTTAAAGTGGAACGTAGTGTGACTGGACGCGCGATGTCACACATTAAACAACCTGAAATTAAAATGGATCATCGCGCGACGAAGCGCGCGATGCAGCACATTGATAAATATAAATTAAAAGAATCGTCGCGCGACGAAGCGTGCGACACAGCACGTCGACTAAACAGATTAGAGTAGATTAAAACGAGGTTAAGTGCAGTACGATTACGGTCGTATGCGCGAGAGCACGCTACGTGTGCCGAGGGCACGTGAATTGTGCAGGCACGCGTGGCGCGAGGCTGCCGAGGCACGGGTTCGGGCAAGGGCGCGCGATGGCGCGGTCGAGGGCACGACCGGAATGCGGGCCGGGAGGGGCTCGCCGGGGCGGGGCGCGGTCGGGGGAGGGCTCACCAGGGCAGGGGAGGGCGTGGGGTCGCCGGGGCGGGGCACGGCCGGGGGAGGGCTCGCCGGGGCGGCGCGACCGAGGGGGAGGGAGGGCTCGCCGGGGCACGAGCAGGGCACAGCCGCGAGGGGCGGCGCGGGGGCGGGGCTCGTCGGGGCCGAAGCCGGACACGGGGAGGGAGGGCGCGGGCGGCCGAGCTCGCCGGGGCGGAGCTCGCCGGGGCGCGGGAAGGGGAGGGGAGGGCGCGTCGTGGCCGAGGGCGGGGAGAGCTCGCCGGGGCAGGGCGGGGGCGGGGCTCGCCGGGGCCGAGCGTGCGCGGGGGAGGGAGGGCGTGCGCGGACAGGGAGGGCCGCCGGGCGCGGCCACTGGGAAGGGGAGCGGCGCGGGCCGTCAGGACGGCGCGGGCGCGGAAGCGGGCGCGGAAGGGGGTCACGCGGGCGCGGCGTGGGGGAGGGGCTCGTCGGGACGCGGGACGGGGAGGGCGCGGCCGAGGGGGCTCACCGGGGCGCGGGACGGGGAGGGCGCGGCCAGGGCGCGGGACGCGCGTGGGCAGGGAGGCCGCGTGGGGGAAGAAGAAGGGGAGGGGGAGGAGAGAGAGGAAAGGGAAGGGGAGGGAAAAAACTCACCTCTGGGGATCCAAACTCCAGCGATCTCGACTCCAAACCCTAGGGCACCACAGGGAGGGAGAGGTGGAAGAAGGAGAGGGAGGTTACTGCGCGGGAGAAATCAAAAGAGCCAAATGAATCTGGGGGGAGGGGGCGCTAGGGGGAGGGCAGGGGCGCCAGGGGCGCGCGGGCCGGGCCAGGCCAGACCGGGCCGAGCTGGTTCAGGCTGGGTCACATCGCGGATTGAAACCCACGACACACACGACCATTAAACGGACTCCAATCGCGAACCGAAATCTGAAACAGAACGAGACGAACACGCGACATCGGACAAAGAAATGCGCTTCGGCATGATGCAACACCCATGACACTTAGGTTTTGGTTTATACATGACACGGACACTTGTCACTATACTGGTTTGAAATTAGGAAGAAGGAGCGAAACAGGAAGAGAAAAGAGAGTAACGCCCGAATTTGGTGAGAGAAAAGAAGAAAAAATTCTACCCCCAAATTTAGGGCGTTACACCTGCGGATCTAGGATCCCGCTTCGTCCGACCCAGTTCAACCCGTGAGAGCTGAAGATCCCTAGATTCTTGAAGGCCTCCCGGTCTCTATCAAAGCAGAATAGAAGGAGCCATAGTCTTAGAAGGAATGCCAGTCTCCCATCAGGCTATGGATAAGCAAGAGCACCCCAAATCCTCCCAAGATCCACCGCCAGAGTTGTTTGAGCCCCTCACTGTGAATAAGATTCCAGCACCCTCCCTTGAGTTCAAGGAAGAAGCTGCAAGCACCCCGCCAACACCAACACCCTCTGAGGAGCTACAAGAGCCAGTCCCGCTTGAAAAAGAGTTCGACCCCATCCTGCCATCTCAGTCGCCGCCAGAAGAAGTCATCAACATCAGCTCCCTCTTAACCCATCCAGGAGATGTCTTAGATTGAAGTTGTGCACCAGCCTCGCTAGAAGAGAAGCTGCCATATCTGAAGTTAGTTATGCCTAGTCCTCTGCATGCATTGGGCAGTGAAGTTTTTTCTTCACTTTGGCTAGAGCCCCACATGTGTGAGTGGTAATCGTGTAGCCCTATGTTTTGAAAACTCTAATTGAGTGGCCCCCTAGGGCATTTCAAAATGAATTTCACTTGATGTTTTCTCCCCTTTTGTGTGCATATGTGATGCCTTATTGTTAGTGCTCATAAGTAGCATTTAGCGTAGTTCTCAGTTCAGGAGTCGAGCAATAGTAGTTATGCTTAGCCCCTGAATCTGAGTAGTCCGCGCTTTGGAAAAATTCTATTCTTCCCCTATTCAAAACATTTGATTTGTTTGTGCTTATCATTGCGGAGCCTGTGTGTTTTATTTCCTTTTAAAAAAGGGTTACTCTAAAAACATAGATCACAAATTAGAGCTAATCCTCACCTTATTCTTCCATTCTCCCCTTAACCCATCTCAAGAGAAAAGCACCTTACCCAAGAAGATACCGGGAAGCTTACCCTTGAAGCCTGGAATAAGTTAAAGAAGGAACCTGTCCAGTCGCTTAGTCAAAATGACTGACCATGAGAATCAAAGCAATGCCCCTGAGTCAAAGTAAACAGAAAAAGAGCACAAAGAAGTTATTACAATACAGAGAGGCAAAGATTCTTGTAACTAGAGACCACAAACATCAGGGTCATCGACCCCACCACTCACCCGTGCCCCCGCATGCATGGCCCGCCTCCATGCGCACTACCATCGCCCCACGCCCCCTTTGCTGCGCATCCACCGCCACCATCATCACCGACAACACCGCCCCCTCCCCTTCGTCGCACCTGCTGCCGCGTGGCACCTGCTCCATCACCACCACTCCACACCTCGAGCACCACCTCGCATACCACTCACCTATAAAACCCCCACTCGCTCCCTCAGTTCCATCCTACTCAAAGCAAAACACACCCAATAAAACCCCTCTGCCTAATCACAAGCAACTCCTTTTTCAACTCCCTCACCCCTAAGATCACAATGCTTGGTGATTCTTGGGTTAAAGACTGTTGTACATGGTTCATAGTATTTGGTTTCCTCCTCTGTATGATGGTAATACTCTTTGATAAAATCCTCCAGTGGGAAGAACAAAGAGAAAGAAAGGGGCAGTGAAAAGTGAAAATAAAATAACAAAGAGAAGATGAGAAGAAGGTTGTCCCAAAATCAACCCTATGTCAGTCATCTCTCCGCAGCCTGCTCAAGCATCAATGGCAGAAGAAGGCCCCATAACACCCTTGTTATGAGGTACTGAAAGGGAAATAGGGTCACACCTTTTCCTAAATGATTTTGGTGGTTGAATTGCCCAACACAAATTATTGGACTAACTAGTTTGCTCTAGAATATATGTTCCACAGGTGCCAAAGGTTCACAACAAACCAATACAAAGTTATAAGGAAGGGTTCAAATGAAAGGAGCAAATAAATCGAAGGTTGCCCTGGTCTGGCGCACCGGACTGTCCGGTGTGCCACCGGACAGTGTCCGGTGCACCAGGGAGATCAACTCCAAACTTACCACCTTTGGGTTTCTAGGAATGCCTCTCCGCTATAATTCACCGGACTGTCCGGTGTAGCACCGGACTATCCGGTGTGCCAACGGAGTAACGGCTAACAGCGCCAACGGTCGTCTGCAAAAGGTGAACATTGAGCTACAGTGCGCGGACAGTTCGCACAGAAGTCAGAGCAGCGCCAGAAGGCGCACCAGATAGTGAACAGTGACTGTCCGGTGCACCACCGGACTGTCCGGTGGCCCAGTTGTCAGAAACTCCAACGGTCAAACCCCAACGGTTGGGTGACGTGGCTGGCGCACCGGACAGTGTTCGGTGGCGCACCAGACTGTCCGGTGCGCCCTTCGACAGCAGCATTCCCCAACGGACACTTTGGTGGTTGGGGCTATAAATAACCCCAACCACCAACACTTCAAGGCATCCAAGTTTTTAGCCAACACATTCAATACAAGAGCTAGTGCATTAAATACAAGACACAAATAGGTTGAATCAAAATCTCTCCAAGTCCCAATTCCACTCAAAAGCATTAGTGACTAGAAGAGAGAGTTTTGTCGTGTTCTTTGAGCTCTTGCGCTTGGATCGCTTTTCTTCTTCCTCCATTCTTGTTCTCAACTCACTTGTAATCAAAGCAAAAGACACCAAGTTGTGGTGGTCCTTGTTGTGGACTAAGTGTCCCGTTTGATTGAAGAGAAAAGCTCACTCGGTCTAGGTGACCGTTTGAGAGAGGGAAAGGGTTGAAAGAGACCCGGTCTTTGTGACCACCTCAACGGGGAGTAGGTTTGCAAGAACCGAACCTCGGTAAAACAAATCATCGTGTCACTCTCGCTATTTGCTTGTGATTTGTTTTTTGCCCTCTCTTTCGGACTCGATTATATTTCTAACGCTAACCACGGCTTGTAGTTGTGCTTAAAGTTTATAAATTTCAGATTTGCCTATTCACCCCCTCTAGGTGACTTTCAATTGGTATCAGAGCCCGATACTTCATTAGAGCCTAACCGCTCGAAGTTATGTCGGGAGCTCATGTCAAGAAGGAGATGGTGACCGGCGAGAAACCCGACACAAGCCACGGGAAGGCTCCATTGGGAGAGTCTAGCAACAAAAGGGAGGAATCACCTCCCCGCGTCAAGTCGCACCGGAGTGGCGATAAGAAGAAGAAAATGAAGAAAGTGGTCTACTACGAGACCGATTCTTCGTCGCCATCCACCTCCGGCTCCGACGCGCCGTCCTTCACTTCTAAGCGCCATGAGCGCAAGAAGTTTAGTAAGATCCCCTTATGCTACCCTCGCATTTCCAAACATACTCCATTACTTTTCGTTCCATTAGGCAAACCACCGGCTTTTAACGGTGAAGATTATTCTTGGTGGAGTGAAATGATGAAATATCACCTAACCTCACTCCACACAAGCATATGGGATATTGTTGAATTTGGAGCACAGGTACCATCCGTGGGGGATGAAGATTATGATGCGGACGAAGTCGCCAAAATCCAACACTTCAATTCCCAAGCAACTACTATACTCCTCACCTCTCTAAGTCGAGAGGAGTATAATAAGGTGCAAGGGTTCAAAAGTGCAAAAGAGATTTGGGACGTACTAAAGACCGCACACGAAGGAGACGAGGTGACCAAGATCACCAAACAGGAAACGGTCGAAGGGGAGCTCGGTCGATTTATGCTCAACCAAGGGGAGGATCCACAAGCCATGTACAACCGGCTCAAGACCTTGGTGAACCAAGTGCGCAACCTCGGGAGCACCAAATGGGATGACCATGAAATGGTCAAGGTTATTCTTAGATCACTCGTTTTTCCTAACCCTACTCAAGTACAATTAATTTGTGGTGATCCTAGATATAAACTAATGTCTCCCGAGGAAGTGATAGGAAAGTTTGTGAGCTTTGAGTTAATGATCAAAGGCTCCAAACAAATCATCGAGCGAGGCGCCACCTCCACACCCGAAGTGCAACCCGTCGCCTTCAAAGCGACGGAGGAGAAGAAGGAAGAGTCTACATCAAGTAGGCTCCCCATCGATGCCTCCAAGCTCGACAATGAGGAGATGGCTTTAATCATTAAAAGCTTTCGCCAAATCCTCAAGCAAAGGAAGGGGAGAGATTACAAGCCCCGTTCCAAGAAGGTGTGCTACAAGTGTGGTAAGCCCGGTCATTTCATTGCTAAATGTCCATTATCAAGTGATAGTGACAGGGGCGACGACTAGAAGGGAAGAAGGAAGGAGAAAAAGAAGTATTACAAGAAGAAGGGCGATGCCCATGTTTGTCGGGAGTGGGACACCGATGAAAGCTCCATCGACTCCTCCTCCGACGAGGACGCCGCAAACATCACCATCAACAAAGGTCTCCTCTTCCCCAACGTTGGCCACAAGTGCCTCATGGCAAAGGACGGCAAAAAGAAGATAAAATCTAGAGCCTCCACTAAATATGCAACATCTAGTGATGAGGAGAACTCTAGTGATGATGAGGATAATTTACTTGCCCTTTTTGCCAACCTAAACATGCAACAAAAGGAAAAAATTAAATGAATTAATAGGTACTATTCATGAGAAGGATGAACTCTTGGATAGCCAAGAGGACTTCCTTATTAAAGAAAATAAGAAGCATGTTAAGGTCAAAAATGCTTATGCTCAGGAAGTTGAAAAATGTGAAAAATTAACTAGTGAGCTAAGTACTTGCCATGATATTGTCTCAAACCTTAGAAATGAAAATGCAAAATTAATTACTAAGGTTGATGTTTGTGATGATTCAATTGTTAGTCTTAGAAATGATAATGCTAGTTTGATTACTAAGATTGACAAGTTGAATGCATCACTCTCTAGCCTTAAAATTGAGAATGAAAAATTAATTGCTAAGGCTAAAGATTTAGATGTTTGCAATGTTTCTATTTCCAATCTTAAGAATGAGAATGCTATTTTACATGCTAAGATTGATGAACTAAATATTTGCAAACCCTCTACATCTACCATTGATCATGTTACTATTTGCACTAGATGTAGAGATATTAATGTTGATGCTATTCATGATCACCTAGCTTTAATTAAACAAAAAAATGATCACATAGCTCAACTTAGTGCTAAGATTAATGAGCATGACTTAGAAAATGAAAATTTTAAATTTGCTAGAAGCATGCTCTATAGTGGGAGACGCCCTGGCATTAAGGATGGCATTGGCTTCCAACAAGGAGACAATGTAAAGCTTAATGCCCCTAAGAAATTGTCTAACTTTGGTAAGGGCAAGGCTACCATGGCTCAGGATAACGAGGGTTACATTTTATATCCTACTGGTTATCCCGAGCACAAAATTAGGAGAATTTATTCTAGGAAGTCTCACTCTGGCTCTCATCATGATTTCATGTATAAGAGTGAGGTATCTAGTTCTAGGAAATCCATTAATGTTAAATTGCCTAAGAAGAAATCTCCTATTGCATCAAATGAACCCAATGTTTCACTTAAGACTTTTGATGCATCATATGTTTTAACTAACAAATTAGGCAAAGTAGTTGCCAAATATGTTGGGGGCAAACACAAGGGGTCAAAGACTTGTGTTTGGATACCCAAGGTGCTTGTTTCTAATGCCAAAGGACCCAAGACCGTTTGGGTACCTAAGAACAAGGACTAAACTTGTTTTTGTAGGTTTATGCATCTGGGGGCTCAAGTTCGATCATTGATAGCGGGTGCACAAACCACATGACTGGGGAGAAAAGGATGTTCTCCTCCTACGAGAAAAACCATGATCCCCAAAGAGCTATCACATTTGGGGATGGAAATCAAGGTTTGGTCAAAGGACTTGGTAAAATTGCTATATCTCCTAACCATTCTATTTCCAATGTTTCTCTTGTAGATTCTTTAGATTACAATTTGCTTTCTGTTTCTCAATTACGCAAAATGGGCTACAACTGTCTTTTTACAGATTTAGGTGTTACTGTCTTTAGAAGAAGTGATGATTCAGTAGCATTTAAGGGAGTATTAGAGGGTCAGCTATACTTAGTTGATTTTAATAGAACTAAACTCGATACTTGCTTAATTGCTAAGACTAACATGGGTTGGCTCTGGCACCACCGACTAGCCCACGTTGGGATGAAGAATCTTCATAAGCTTCTAAAGGGAGAGCACATTTTGGGACTAACAAATGTTTATTTTTGAGAAAGATAGGATTTGTAGTGCATGTCAAGCAGGGAAGCAAGTTGGTGTTCATCATCCACACAAGAACATCATGACGACTGACAGGCCGCTTGAGCTACTCCACATGGATCTATTCGGCCCGATAGCTTACATAAGCATCGGCGGGAGTAAGTACTGTCTAGTTATTGTGGATGATTATTCTCGCTTCACTTGGGTGTTCTTTTTGCAGGATAAATCACAAACCCAAGAGACATTAAAGGGATTCTTGAGACGGGCTCAAAATGAGTTTGGCTAAAGGATAAAAAAGATTAGAAGCGACAACGGGATGGAGTTCAAGAACTCACAAATAGAAGGCTTCCTTGAGGATGAGGGCATCAAGCATGAGTTCTCTTCTCCCTACACACCACAACAAAATGGTGTAGTGGAGAGGAAGAATAGAACTCTACTTGACATGGCGAGGACCATGCTTGATGAGTACAAGACTTCAGACCGGTTTTTGGCGGAAGCAGTCAACACCGCTTGCTACGCCATCAACCGTCTCTACCTTCACCTAATCCTCAAGAAGACATCGTATGGACTCCTCACCGGTAAAAAGCCCAATGTTTCATATTTTAGAGCTTTGGTAGCAAATGCTCTATTCTTGTTAAAAGAGGTAGAAAATATAAATTTGCTCCTAAGGCTGTAGAAGGCTTTTTACTTGGTTATGATTCAAACATAAGGGCATATAGAGTCTTTAACAAGTCCACTGGACTAGTTGAAGTTTCTTGTGACATTGTGTTTGATGAGACTAACGGCTCTCAAGTAGAGCAAGTTGATCTTGATGAGCTAGATGATGAAGAGGCTCTGTGCGTCGCGCTAAGGAACATGTCCATTGGGGATGTGTGTCCAAAGGAATCCGAAGAGCCTCCACAAGCACAAGATCAACCTTCATCTTCCATACAAGCATCTCCACCAACCTAAGATGAGGATCAAGCTCAAGATGATGAAAATAAAGATCAAGAAGAGCCACCTCAAGAGGAGGACAATGATCAAGGGGGAGATGCTCATGATCAAGACAAGGAAGATGATGAGGGTCCAAGACCGCCACACCCAAGAGTCCACCAAGCGATACAACGAGATCACCCCGTGAACTCCATCCTCGGCGATATTCATAAGGGGGTAACCACTCGATCTCGTGTCGCTCATTTTTGTGAACATTACTCCTTTGTGTCTTCTATTGAGCCATACAGGGTGGAAGATGCATTAAGGGATTGGGATTGGGTGTTGGCAATGCAAGAGGAGCTCAATAACTTCACAAGGAATGAGGTTTGGCACCTTGTTCCACGTCCTAATCAAAATGTTGTAGGAACCAAGTGGGTCTTCCGCAACAAGCAAGATGAGCATGGTGTGGTGACAAGGAACAAAGCCCGACTTGTGGCCAAGGGATATTCACAAGTTGAAGGTTTGGATTTCGGTGAAACCTATGCACCCGTAGCTAGGCTTGAGTCAATTCGTATATTACTTGCCTATTGAGAGCACCTAGAGGGGGGGTGAATAGGTGATACTGTAAAATTCAACAACTAATAGCCACAAAACTTGGTTAAGTGTTAGAATGATAAAACCAAGTGGCTATAGAGAGAGCTCTTGTGAATCACAATAATCACATAGAAAAGCAATCACAAGAGACACACGAGTTATCCCGTGGTTCGGCCAAGTATAATACTTGCCTACTTCCACGTTGTGGCGTCCCAATGGACGAGGGTTGCACTCAACCTTTTTCAAGTGATCCAATGATCAACTTGAATACCACAGTGTTCTTCTTTCTTATACTTTCTCCCGTTTGCGAGGAATCTCCACAACTTGGAGCCTCTCGCCCTTACAATTGATGATCATAAAGAAGCACAGAAGTAAGGGAGGGAAGAGCAACACACACAAGACTCAAAACCAGAGCACAATCACGCACACAAGCCACAACTTGAGCTCAAAACACAACTCAAGGAGTTCTCTACTCAATTGGAGCTCAAGTCACTATCTCAAAGAATCGAATGCACAAGAATGGAGTCTTGGTGCTTAGGAATGATCAAAGAATGCTTAGGTATCTCCTCCATGCGCCTAGGGGCCCCTTTTATAGCCCCAAGGCAGCTAGGAGTCGTTTGAGGCATTCTTGGAAGGCTAATCTTGCCTTCTATCGGGTGGCGCACCGGACAGTCCGGTGTGCCACCGGACAGCCACTGTTCATGTCCGGTGCGCGATTTCCTTGCATTCCTGGCATAGCCGACCGTTGCAACTTCCCGCTGGTTGGCGCACCAGACACTATCCGGTGCACACCGGACAGTCCGGTGCCCCCAGCCGACCGTTGGAACGGGCCACGCGTCGCACGCGGATTTGGCGGCCGACCATTGCGCTGGCGGCCGTTGGCACACCGGACAGTCCGGTGCACCACCGGACAGTCCGGTGAATTATAGTCGTACATCGCCGAACTTTTCCCGAGAGCGGCCAGTTCGCCGGAACCCAGTCTGGCACACCGGACACTGTCTGGTGCACCACCGGACAGTCCGGTGCACCCAGACCGAGCAGCAGTTGGCTGTACACAGCCAACTCTTTTCCAATCCTTTTTCTTCTGTTTCTATCACTTAGATACAATACATTAGTACCCAACTCAATGTACTAAGTCTTAGAAACATACCTTCTTGTTGATTTGCACTTCATTCATCATTTGGCATATAATAACCCACTTAATATGTGTTGGACACTTAATCACCAAAATATACTAGAAATGGCCCAAGGGCACATTTCCCTTTCACCTATGCTACTTACCATGGCTTTAAGCTTTATCAAATGGACGTGAAAAGTGCCTTCCTTAATGGACCAATCAAGGAAGAGGTCTATGTTGAGCAACCTCCCGACTTTGAAGATAGTGAGTATACTAACCATGTCTATAAACTCTCTAAAGCGCTTTATGGGCTCAAGCAAGCCCCAAGAGCATGGTATGAATGCCTAAGAGACTTTCTTATCGCTAATGGCTTCAAAGTCGGAAAAGCCGATCCTACTCTCTTTACTAAAACCATTGCAAATGATTTGTTTGTATGCCAAATTTATGTTGATGATATCATATTTGGGTCTACTAACAAATCTACTTGTGAAGAGTTTAGTAGGATAATGGTTCAAAAATTCGAGATGTCTATGATGGGGGAGTTAAAGTATTTCTTAGGATTTCAAGTCAAGCAACTCCAAGAGGGCACCTTCATCAGCCAAATGAAGTACATTCAAGACATAATCACCAAGTTTGGGATGAAGGATGCCAAACCCATCAAGACACCCATGGGAACCAATGGGCATCTCGACCTCGACACGGGAGGTAAATCCGTAGATCAAAAGGTATACCGTTCGATGATAGGATCTTTACTCTATTTATGTGCATCTCGACCGGATATTATGCTTTCCGTATGCATGTGTGCAAGATTCCAAGCTGATCCTAAGGAAGTTCACCTTAGGGCCGTAAAACGAATCTTGAGATATTTAGTTCATACACCTAAGTTTGGCCTTTGGTACCCCCAAGGGATCCACTTTTGATTTAATTGGATATTCAGATGCTGATTGGGCAGGGTGTAAAATTGATAGAAAGAGCACATCGGGGACTTGTCAGTTCTTGGGAAGATCCCTGGTGTCTTGGGCTTCAAAGAAACAAAATTCTGTAGCTCTTTCTACCGCCGAAGCCGAGTACATTGCCACAGGCCATTGTTGCGTGCAATTGCTTTGGATGAGGCAAACCCTTAGGGACTATGGTTACAAATTAACCAAAGTTCCTCTCCTATGTAATAATGAGAGTGCAATCCGCATGGCAGATAATCCCATTGAGCACAGCCGCACTAAGCACATAGCCATTCAGTATCACTTTTTGAGGGATCACCAACAAAGGGGGGATATCAAGATTGCATATGTTAGCACCAAAGAACAATTAGCCAATATCTTTACCAAGCAATTAGATGAGAAAACATTTACCAAACTTAGGCATGAGCTAAACATTCTTGATTCTAGGAATTTTTATTGATATTTTGCACACATAGCTTATTTGTACCATTGATCATATCTCTTTCACTAGCTATGACTAATGTGTTTGTCAAGTATATTTTATACCAAGTCATAGATTGAAAGGGAAAAGGAGTCTTCGGCGAAAACAAGGCTTCCACTCCACTCCATCGTATTACTTACCCTTCGCCGTCACTCCGCATCGCTCTTCACTTTGGTATAATCCTTCACTCATATATTGTTTGCCAAAGGGAGAGAAAGTAAAAGGGCTTATATTTCACTCACAAGTATCTGTTTTTGGTGATTCATGCCAAAGGGGGAGAAAGTATTAGCCCAAAGCAAAAAGACCGCACCACCACCAATTTCAAAAATATGTTCTTTCAATTTGTATTAAAGAAGTTTTTCAAATTAGTATCTTATTTTTGATATAATTTCAAATTGATATGACCCCTTTCAAAACTAATATCTAAACCCTCTTGAACACTAAGAGGAGAATTTCATTGAGGGGGAGTTTTGTTTAGTCAAAGGAAAAAGCATTTGAAATAGGGGGGAGAAGATTTCAAATCTTGAAAATGCTTCTCGAAATCTTATTCATTTACCTTTGACTATTTGCAAAAAGACTTTGAAAAGAATTTCCAAAAGACTTTGTAAAAATAAAACATGTGGTGCAAGCATGGTCAAATGTTAAAAGAAATAAAGCAATCCATGCATATCCTATGAATGTATAAATTGGTTTAATTCCAAGTAACCTTTGCACTTACCTTATGCACCGGTAAGTGTATAAATTGGTTCAATTATGCACTTATATATTTGCTTTGGTTTGTGTTGGCATCAATCACCAAAAAGGGGAAGATTGAAAGGGAAATAGGGTCACACCTTTTCCTAAATGATTTTGGTGGTTGAATTGCCCAACACAAATTATTGGACTAACTAGTTTGCTCTAGAATATATGTTCCACATGTGCCAAAGGTTCACAACAAACCAATACAAAGTTATAAGGAAGGGTTCAAATGAAAGGAGCAAAGAAAACCGAAGGCTGCCCTGGTCTGGCGCACCGAACTATCCGGTGTGCCACCGGACAGTGTCCGGTGCCCCAAGGAGATCAACTCCAAACTTGCCACCTTCGGGTTTCTGGGAATGCATCTCCGCTATAATTCACCGGACTGTCCGGTGTAGCACCGGACTGTCCGGTGTGCCAATGGAGTAACGGCTAACAGCGCCAATGGTCGTCTGCAAAAGGTGAACAATGAGCTACAGTGCGCGAACAGTTCGCGCAGAAGTCAGAGCAGCGCCAGAAGGCGCACATGACAGTGAACAATGACTGTCCGGTGCACCACCGGACTGTCCGGTGGCCCAGTTGTCAGAAGCTCCAATGGTCGAACCCCAATGGTTGAGTGACGTGGCTGGCGCACCGGACAGTGTCTGGTGGCGCACCGGACTGTCCGGTGCGCCCTTCGACAGCAGCCTTCCCCAACGGCCACTTTGGTGGTTGGGGCTATAAATACCCCCAACCACCAACACTTCAAGGCATCCAAGTTTTCAGCCAACACATTCAATACAAGAGCTAGTGCATTCAATACAAGACACAAATAGATTGAATCAAAATCTCTCCAAGTCCCAATTCCACTCAAAAGCATTAGTGACTAGAAGAGAGAGTTTTGCCGTGTTCTTTGAGCTCTTGCGCTTGGATCCCTTTTCTTCTTCCTCCATTCTTGTTCTGAACTCACTTGTAATCAAAGCAAGAGACACCAAGTTGTGGTGGTCCTTGTAGTGGACTAAGTGTCCCGTTTGATTGAAGAGAAAAGCTCACTCGGTCTAGGTGACCGTTTGAGAGAGGGAAAGGGTTGAAAGAGACCCGGTCTTTGTGACCACCTCAACGGGGAGTAGGTTTGCAAGAACCGAACCTTGGTAAAACAAATCATTGTGTCACTCTCGCTATTTGCTTGTGATTTGTTTTTCGCCCTCTCTTTCGGACTCGATTATATTACTAACGCTAACCCCGGCTTGTAGTTGTGCTTAAAGTTTATAAATTTCAGATTTGCCTATTCACCCCCCCTCTAGGCGACTTTCAGGTACTTCAAGGAGTTCTCGACCGCCCTTTGCCCAGATTTGGGTAATAAATCTATTGCCTATGCTTCGAGCTTCGGCCGGAATGTCAATAAGGTCAGATGGCGACAGGTTGAAGTTTGCCCTGATGACGACTCTTGCATGATTGTATCCAGCTTTTATGAAAAGCAGCAGGCGTACCACGAGAAGCTACTAGCGCACAGAAATCACCGTGGCCAGTTATGACTTCATCGAGGACATCAACTTCTTTTTCAATACATTCAAGTGCTCCGGGGATATCTTCGGCAGAAGGATTGGCTTTTTCGGACATGGCTCCGACAGAATTGAAGATAGTTTTTAGCCGAGCAGTACATTGGGTCGCAAAGCTGAAGCATTTATTCCTAAGAGCTTTAAGCGTTTCACTCAGTTTCAGGTTCTTCTCAACTTCGACCTTGATTGTCATATTTAAAGCTTCGGTTTCACGGCTGAACCGTTTCAGTTCTCTTCCAAAAGCATTTGAATTTCTTTCAGCTCTTTGCTTATTTTTTCATTTGAAGCCCAAGCTTCGGCAAGTGAGCCTTCTGTTGAATGTCGCAGGCTATCTTTTTCTTTGAAAGAATCTTCAAGTTTTTTGATCTTATCTTCAAAGCCTTCGACAACAATTTCATTTTTCCTATCTTCGTCATCTTATTGCATCTTCAAGGCTTTGCTTAGCAATAGACTCTGAAAAACGAATTAAAGTTATAATACTTAAATCAACACGACGATACCATTGATAACCTGTTAAGGAGTCTTACTCTGAAGTTTCAGTAAAACAAGCTGCCAATGAAGTTTGAAGAAGCAGTGCCTTCTGCAGGATATGACAAATTCTTTCAATTCTGATATGTCCTCATCGGAAAGTTGTTGACCACCAAGGTGCTGAAGGTCGAAATTCATATCTTCCGAAGAGGTCTGTTCAATTCTCTTCCCCTTATCAGAAGGCACTGCAGTGCCTTCCGAAGAGGTCTGTTCGATTTCCGACATTGTGGTTGCAAAATTATCGGCTTCGGCTCCGGCTGTATCTTCAGCATCGACGGGCATAATAGCTTTATCCACCGAAGCTGGGGGCGGGGTCTGTTCAATAGCTTCCATCACATTCATCATCCGCCGTTTGTTTTGCCCCCGTTTTTCCCTCGTAGGCCGAAGCGATTTCCTTTGACTGCAAGAGGCTAGTCAGACCTAACCTTATAGGACTTAGCAATGCAAATGGGAAGTGTTCAATCATTACCTTCAAAATTTCCGAAACCTCAGCAGCAGAAGGCGAAGAAGGACCCATAATCTGCTTCGGCACATCTTGTACCTTCGTTTCCACAGAAGATATTTTGACAAGTTTCCGCTTCTTGGGAGCCGATTCCTCTCGCTCCGATAGAGTTTTCTGCTTCTTCAAAGCTTTCTGGTCCTCCTTGACTGACCGGATAACCTATCTATTCAGAATGCTAACAATTCTTTTCCTTTTGGCTCCTCCGGCCCCTTCATCAAGTCTCTCATAATCAAGATACTCAAAGTTTAGAGCGTCCATCACATGGTTCAACCTTTGTTTTGGGCGGGTGCAAAAGGCAGCAGTCATCAACTGATCCTCTTTCTTCGTATAATTTCCAAAAATTTCATTACACATAGTTTCTATTAATTCCAACCATTCATTGCACGGTTTCTTGAATCTTTTCTGGAACTTAAACCGGTAAGGTAGCCGAAGAAGTTCATACTTTTTCGCTTCTTCTTTCTTCTTCGGCATTCCCCAACCGCCAGCGGTCGGAAATGTCCTATTCTCCAAGTATTCTTGCACTAAGTCTCTAGTGCTGATATGCTCAGCCACGACCCTAAACTCCACTTCGGCCAACTAGCAAGGAGACCCCAACTGCATATTGCACAAGGGTCGAGTCATGCCGAAGTTCAATCTCAATGGACTCATCACCATGCTCATAAGTTTCTCCCTTTTCTTCTCGTCAGCTTTCACGTAGAACCACTTGTTCGTCCACAAGGTCGGTCATTTGGTGCGGTAGCCTATCACGGGGGCCTTTGTGTCCTTCTGGTATGCGAAGTTGTAGCATCCTAAGTTCTTGTGCAGGTCGTCAGCTCTCGCCTTCGTCTGATAATGAAGCTCGTGTACCCGGCAGAACCCTTCGGCGTTGGCACTTTTTCCTTGGCTTCGAAGAGCTCGGATATACATGCTGAGCCTGACAATGGCCTTTGGGGTCAGCTGATGTAGGTAGATCTCAAACATTTTTAAAACTTCACCTATCATTTCATAAAGGGGGAACCGAAGTCCCGCCCTGAAGAAGCTCTTGAAGACAACAACCTCATCTTTTTTGGCTCTGGTATTGTCTCCTCTCCAGCAAAGCGAACCAGTTCATCATCATTTTCTCCAAAATATCCTAGCTTCTTCATTAGAACTAGATCTTCAACTATAACTGTGGATCTCACAAATTCAACATGACTGGGCTTAGTCGGACATAGAATGCTATCATAATCCTCACTTTCATTATCACTTTCAGCTTTAGCCACGACCTGTTCAGCTCCGGCATTAGAAGTACCTTCGGCAATAGTTTCTTCCTGCATAACCAGACCAGAGTGCCTCATCATTTTCTGAGATGGGAGCTGTCTCAGTCATTTCAGTCTCATCTCCCTCGGGGGTTACCCTTGCAGTTGATCTTACTCTGGGCATTTCGTTGTTCAGACTCTCACAGACGAAGTTGTGCTTGAGTGGTGAAATGCTTGTTCGAAGTATAAAGCAGAAAGCTTCGGCTTCGGCGAAAATTTTTAACAGCACAACAGTGCAATAGCAATAAATGTTGTGGTAACTTCTCACCAACTTGTCTGTTTATATAGCCCTGCAGGAGAAGAAGGCGAATCGCCAAGACGCACGTACTGGTTGATCGATGGACCGTCAAATACTGTGAATATTTTATTCGTTTTTTAATAACAAGCTCAGGAAAGGTGTTTTTCGGACCTTCGGTATTCTGAAGACTTCGTATTGTTCACGGATCGAGCTCGTTATGAAAAAACGATCTACCATCGCGAAGGGGCTACTGTTGAGGGTCTTCTTCTCTACCGAAGGTTCTCAAGACAAAGACACCATTGGCAAAGTGATTCTGAAGACTTTCTTTTTCTCTGCCGAAGGTCCTCAAGACGAAGATCTCGTATGTAAGCAACGATGGCAAGTGCCGAAGCTGGTGGCAAAGTGATTCTGAAGACTTTCTTTTTCTCTGTCGAAGGTCCTCAAGACGAAGATCTCGTATGTAAGCAACGATGGCACCAAACCGAGGAGGAAAAGACTAACTAGTCCCTAGTGATTTGTGTTACGATTATGAACAAATGTTAAAGGTTATAAATGTACTTTTACCCGGGCTACGTCTCATGCCTATAAATATGTGAACAGTATCCCCGTATTGTTCACACTGGATTGTAATCACTATCGCGTCAGCACCTTCGAACAAGTCAAAGGTACCAGTGTAATATAAATTTTGTTAATGTTCATGTGTATATTATGAAATGTAAATGTGAATGAAGCAATGGATTATATTCATTATCTTTATGTATTTTTATTTATCCATGAAATGATGAAGGCATGTCCTTCATGACATTCGTCTGATGATCATTATATCCGAAAGGAGATAATGCTTCGGAGGACGAATGTCATTAATACTTAACAATTATGTTGCCTTGTTTTTGATTCACAACATTTGAGAACAAGTGACCAACGACCAGAGACCTATTAAACCTAATTAGTTCGTGTTTCGCTCACGATAGATCAATTAGGCTTAATAAATTTATCTTGTTTTTTAGTCTTTAGCTATATAACTAGTTTTATAACTAGACTATATTTAATACTCATAATAGACACTACCGGAAACAGCTTTTTTACCGAGTGTCTGAAGCACTCGGCAAAGCCTGGAAAACACTCGGCGAAGGCTCACTCGGCAAAAAAAATATATTTTGCCAAGTGTCCAAGGTTGGCACTGGGCAAAGCATATTTTGCCAAGTGTCGGTCTGGCGACACTCGGCAAAGTAGCTTCTTTGCCGAGTGCCAATGTCTGGCGCTCCGCAAAGTTAACAGTCGTCAGCTATAGACGGTTGCTGACGGTCTTTTGCCGAGCGCCGCCGTTCGCCGAGCGTTTGACACCCGGCAAAGTAGCTTCTTTGCCGAGTGCCAACGCCTGACGCTCGGCAAAGTTAACGGTCGTCAGCTATAGACGGCTGCTGACGGCCTTTTGCTGAGCGCCGCCGTTCGCCGAGCGTTTGACACTCGGCAAATAGGTACCTCTTTGCCGAGTGTCTATCTATGCTGAGTGTCCTACTCTGTAAACGTGGTCGTTACCGAGAGTATAACTGTGTCGAATATGTGGTCCTCGATAAAGATTTGTTTGTCGAGTGCTCGACGAAAAACACTTGACAAAGGCTCAAGCACTCGACAAAGAGCTGGATTCAGTAGCGAGACATTCCCGTGTGACGGCTAAACTTTACTTCCCTCAAAGGTTTAAACCAAACACCTCTTGCGAAGTGGAAGCTAGGCGACGGCACTGCAGCCAACGTCCAACGATCGAGTACCGTACCGTTGTCGCGTGCATCGCCACTCCGGGCCGGGCAACCCCCTGGACGTACGGTCTGTCCTCGGCTATACCTATACACGATCGCACTCTCGTTTGCTTCTTCGACCCATCCATGGTGTGGTGGATGACCACATGCATGCGCGCCGCTAGCTACGTACACGCTGTCACATGCATTATTGGGCGCAACAATGCAAGTGCGGTCGTACGCGCGAGCAGGAGAGCAGCACGGGCGCCTCACCCCCACTATATACTATACGGACCACTACGCAGCAGCAATTCGTACGAGCACATCATCATATATATAGCAGCGGGCAGTGGCCGAGCGAAAGAAAGCTAGCCCTGTCCAGTGTGCGCGTGCCTCGGTGCCTGTACGTCGCGCGTCTCACAAAACTAAAAAGGAGTACGTACTGGGCGAGTCGTTCTCGTGCCCACCAGCTAGAGTACAAATCGAAAGCTCCCAATCCAGGCCAACCGTAAAAGATGCGCGGAGCGGACACCTAGCTAGAACATCCACGTTCATAAATCACACATACTATACAGGAGTGTCTCTTTAATTATACACAAAGTAAAACACGCTTTGCTTTTCCAAAATAATACTCCACCCGTCCCAAAATCTAATTTATTCTAAGATTCTTGGAGAGTCAAAATTTTTTTCTTTAAATTTGATCAAATTTATACAATAAAGTAATAACATTTATGATATCAAATGTATACCACTAGATTAACTATTAAATATTATTTCATACTATATCTATTCAGTGTCATAAATCCTTATGATTCTCGCTATACTTTTGGTCAAACTTTACTTTTTTTAACTCTAAGAATTTTGAAATGACTTATATTTTTGGACGGAGGGAGTAATAAAAAAACAAACACTGGTTTCTCTATTATACACGAGACGATGCTTCTCGGTAATATATATAATACAAGCATGCATACCGTCCTCGTGGACGCGTATATACGTATCACGTTCCAAAGGAACCAAAAGCAGGCTAGTAGTACGTACGACCGCTGATGGTCTCTCCACCGAATATATCAACCGAACCGACAAAGTTAAATATGAAAAAGGAACACGAAGAAGGTGATCGAAAGGCACCACCACCAGCAGCGCCAATATTTTTTTTTCTTCTTTCGTTCTTTTCTCTGAATTCTTATATTACGTGCATCGCCTTGCATATTGCTTTCTACCCTGTCTTTTCTTTTCCTTTTCCCCTCTCGCTACTGATCCTTTTGTCTAATCTCGTCGACGGGCTAACCTTGAAGAAAAAACGCTACCCACAGATCCGATCCGCGATATCATATATATATATATATATATATATATGTATATATATATATATATATATATATATATATATATATATATATATATATATGTCCACAGCATGCAGCACCTTTAGATCACCTTGCTTTAATTTTCTTCTCGGCTAAGCACATCGACCGAGATAGCCGGTCGACGATGGAACTATCTCCTCTCTGAGACATCTGGGACGTACGTACGCTTATATATAGCAGCTAAAGCCTGCAAGCTACTATGATCGTCGAAAATAATTCTGGCCGTCCAAAATCCTCTGCAGTCAGTCGTCAAGTCATCACACAGACAGCACACAGCTCGCTTTCCACTAGTTGAGGATTTTTCGGTAGAACTGTCTACTCTTCTAATTAACTTTTTTCCTTAAATCCTTACCAAGACCATACATACATACATACATACATGTAGTTGGGAGTGGGAGCCCAGAGACACATGGAGCAATATCACCAGAAGGGGCGAATGGATGGACCCAGCAGGGCTTATATTAGTATCTGCAGGAGGAGGGCAATAGGGTAGTAGAAGAGAGGATAGCACAGGCTCAGGGCAGCTATTAAAAATAAAAAGAGAGAGAGAGAGAGGATCGAGTGATGGAGGGTCTGGGGCACCTGCTGCTGTTCGCCTTCCTCTTCTGGTTCTCCACCTTCATGGTCGCCCCGGTGATGACCGACGTCACCATGGCGGCGCTCTGCCCCGGCCGCGACGAGTGCTCCCTCGCCATCTACCTCACCGGTCTCCAGCAGGCGGTAACATATATATATAATCTACCCTCTAGCTAGCTCTCTTTCTTCATCCTTCTCCTCGCTCCCTGCTAGCTGCTTCCCCAAATTCACTGCGTCGTCTGCATGCTAATTGCTCACTGCTGCGTCGTCGTGCTCGTGCCCGTCCATGCATGCGCCTATTTTTGGTTTGGTTTGGTTTGGTTTCCTTCCTCTTCAATGGCTTTAATAACTAGTGCACTAGTTCAACCTCGGACGACTTCCTCTACCTAAGACATAGCAATCGATGAATAGCTGCGCTGCCTGTCTTTTCTTTCTTTGCGTATACGTTCTCCCTCCCTCCATCCCTCGCGTGAAGAGAGAAAGTATATATACGCATACTCTTGTAAAATATCACCACTGTACTCTAACACAAAGAAAAAAGAAAGGGCAAAAAAAAAAAAGACTTGATGTTCATTTATTTTAGAACAGATTTTAAAATGTAGAAATATATTTATTTACCATAGGATGAAGAAAGCATCTGTTTATGGAACGGGCCGGGGAGTACACCAGTCAGGATGCACCACGCAAGTGTTTTGCTCTTCTTCCTGCAAGCAGCAAGCGGATGGATGATGAATAGCACGTAGGGCCGGCACGGGGGGTACGGTGGTGCTTGTTCGTCTTCGTTCTACTGAGCTGAGAATTTTTTTTAAAAAAAAGGGCCTTAAATTAAATTCGCATGGAGATTTTAGGAAGTGCGCATGCAGTGGCATCGACACCTGTCCCATGCACGCACAGACCAGACCAGCTCGCATTATATTTGCATGCAGTTCATTAATCAACTCCACTCGTCGGTGGCTGCTGCCTTTGCCTACTAGCTAGTAGAGCTCAGTATGGTCAGTGCCCTGGATTACAATCGTCAATTGGCAGGGAGTGCGTGAGAGAGCGTCGTCTCAGTCTCAGCTGACTCCGATGCGTGCGCGCGGTGCGTTCTCCCCGGGAGGCCGGGACCTCGGTGAGGCTTTCATCAGTGTCGCCGTCGCGCGTCGTCGCGATATGGACATATTGGTGATGGCGCTGTAACCGCCATGCCCTCTCGATAGAGCCCTGCGGAGTATTGTATTGTATTGTATACCACGCCACGTACGCATGCAGGGAGGGTTTGCCGACGTCTGAGGTCACAAACGTCGCACCGACCACCCTATACCCTTCTTTTTTTTTCCTTTGCCATTTGTTTGTTCGTCCCTGGCCGGCGGCCTGATTGATGTCAAAACTCTCCAAAGCAAAAGGGGGACACCCGGCCGTACGTCCCGAAGCTGGTAAAAAATGGCGGTAAAGAAAAAGTCGTAGTCAATAAAGAGAAAGCGTGAAAGGAAGGAGAGATTATAAAAAAAATAGAAAATAAAAGAACAGTGCGGCGGTGGTAAAAAAAGAAGGTAGCAGTAGCTCCAGTGGATGTCAAATCTGCCGGAAAGGCGAGACCGCGACGCGCGCATGCCATCGACCCGCCACCGCGCACCAGTAGCCCGCGGCTGTCCAGTCGCTCTCGGTCTATCGGACTTGGACCACAGTGCCCACTGCCGCCACCACTCGATCCCGTCGTCACTACCCACTGTACACAAATGCTGGCGCAGCCACTGTATACACGCTGCATAGGCGCAGCGCAATTGACGAGTCGATCCGTTTTCTGAATGACTGAAATCGATCTGAAACCCTGTTTCCTTTCCTGCTTCAGGTTTCAGGGCTGGGGGCGCTGGTCCTGACGCCGGTGGTCGGCAACCTGTCCGACAGGTACGGCCGGAAGGCGCTGCTGGCGCTGCCCGCCACGGCGTGCATCGTTCCTCTCGGTAAACTTGCTGCAGCTCAACATATTCTCGAGCGTCAGCGCCAGGGTGAATGTGGTCGTTGTTTAACGTTTCTCCCTCTCTTGTGTGTCCGTACGTACACAATACTCTACTAATATAATAATCAAGGCATCCTGGCGTACGGCCGGACCAAGGGCTACTTCTACGCGTACTACGTGACCAAGACGCTGACGGCGATGGTCTCCGAAGGCACCATGATGACCCTCTCGCTTGCCTACGTGGTACTCCTACTACCTACCTACCTACATACATACTCGGCTCCCTCTCTTCTCTTTTGCTGCTCTCGTGTCTCTGCCTCGCTCCACCAAAAGCTGCCGTCTGTCCGTCACCATCTGACAGACGGGTGCAAGTTTGTCCCCTGGATCCCTCCCGCCAGGCCGACAGGGTGCCGGAGACGAGGCGCGCGGCGGCCTTCGGCGTCTTCTCCGGCGTCTGCAGCGCCGGCTTCGTCGGCGGCACCGTGGCAGCCCGCTTCCTCCCCGTCTCATCCACGTTTCAGGTCCGTCCATCGGATATGCATTCACCATTCATGATGCTCATGGTTCAATTGGTTCCGATCGATCGGGCAAGCCAAGTAACCGGCATCGCACGTACTACTGCCAGGTCTCAGCGGTGGCAGCCGTGGCGACGGCCGTCTACATGAAGGCCTTCCTCCAGGAGACGGACGCCGGAGCCTCCGTATCCTCCTCTTCCTCCTCCGGCAGCGACGAGGAGGCGGCCTGCCGCTGGCCGCTCTGCCTCCCCTCCTCCAGCAGTAGCGAGGAGGCGTCGCCGCCAAGGCTCCCGCCACTTCGCAAGGCGCCGTCGCTGTCCGAGATAGCAGCCGCTCTTACCAGCAGGTGACGTCTTCCATTCCATTGTCGCAGCAGGTGACGTCTTCCATTCCATTCTCTAAAAATGGAGAACGCTCAATGCTCCAAACCAACTTTTGCAGCTCGACCTTCTGCGGTGCGGCCGTCGTCACGTTTTTCCACGGCCTCGGCGAGACGGGCCTACTGAGCGCGCTACTGGTACAGTACACCTCCCTTTTTGCTCTGTTATTTACAAAAAGCACGCGACATTACAGATGAACAATATGCAGATATACTATGGAACAATAATAATGTCATGGCATAGATAGATAGATAGATACTAAGAACTTCTCCTGAAAGAATCCAGTGCGTGAACTCATGAACGAAACTGTGTATTATGGAAAAAAATATATTACACGATTAAAATAATGATACTGCTTACTATGCATCACAAGTGTCGTTGGAGCATTTTTTTATATATATATTTGGTGAACAAACCTACTATTAGAATTGTTTGGCTCCTTGCAAAGCGAGATCTTCGTTCTTCTTGCGGCAGAGGAGAGTATGGCACATCTGATCTGATCTGACCTGACTGGCGGGCGTTTCTGAAAGTTGCTTCTAACTCCTTATTCCCTGGCTGCAAATAAAATGCAGTACTTCCTCAAGGCGAAATTCCACTACAGCAAGAACCAGTATGCCAATCTGCTACTTATCATCGGCATCACAGGAAGCTTCTCGCAGGTACAGTTTTTTTTTTTTATCTTCAACGTTATCCACAATATATATAGCTTTATGTGTGTGACCACTGAAACGCTCAAATTTACTTAGGGGGTGTTTGGTTGCCCCTGCTAAAGTTTAGCCCGGGTCACATCAAGCGTTTGACTTTCAAATAGGAGTATGAAATATAGACCCAACCAACTGGACTAGATTCGTCTCGTCTTTTAATCTTCGGCTGACAAATTTGTTTTATAATCCGACTACATTTAATACCCGAAACGGAGGTTCAAACATTCGATTGGACAGGGGCTAAACTTTAGTTTGGGGTAACCAAACGGGGCCTTAATTAATTAGCTGCATGCGTCTGAAGCCGTTTAATTAAGAAATATATATGGTGCAGCTAACTGTGATGCCACTCCTAGTGCCCAAGCTAGGTGAGCAGAAGCTACTTGCCATATCACTAGTGGCGAGCTGCGGGCAGGTAAAGACGCTTCTTTTGTTGGATGTAATAGTGCGTATTTGTCTCCGCTCTCCGGTTAATCCAGCAAATAACTATTTGATTGGCTGCGACTTCGATGTGCAGGCATTCCTATACAGCGTCTCATGGTCGTCCTGGGTATGCAAGTTATAAGTGGCGGCAGTATTCTTTTTTTTTTCCTACGAGATTTTGATTGGAATTGGTCGTTCTAAGTTTCGTGTTGCAAATGGTTTTTTAAGGTCCCATATCTTGCCGCAAGCAGCGTAATATTAAGCATGCTGGTCACACCTTGTGTAAGTAATTCTTGTTAATGACGCCGCTGCCAGTCCTTTTTTTTCTGGTTCGTTGCGACATGTGAAAAGAACTACTTTCTATTGACTGTTTTTCAACAGATAAGAAGCATCGTATCAAAGAAAGTGGGACCTTTTGAACAGGTAAAAAAACATGGGCGAATCACATCACTTGCAACTGATAGTTCCCGTCAACTTCCCAGTACATATGAACTCAAATGAAGTTTCTTCAGAGTCTTCACAAATGAAATGGCAGACTTCTTCTTATGTTCCACCACCATGACTCCTTTTGCATTATTACTTAATTTTTAATCAAGGGAATGGTCCAAGGGTGCATGACTGGAATAAGCTCGACCGCAAGTGTCATATCTCCTCTAATCTTTACTCCTCTCACAGGTATATGCACGCTTAGCATTGCCATAATTTATTAGCACATCTAAACTAAGAACAGGTTAAGCTCTTCAGATTTTGTTTTGCATCCTAATTTGTCGCCATTCGGCTTCACAGCCTGGTGTCTATCAGAAGCTACGCCTTTCTACTTAAAAGGTTTCAGCGTTGCCTGTGCTGGGTTTGCAACGGTAGGTTCCAGTTGAATATGTCCATTATTGCTACAATTAATGAAGCTGTTATGTTCTTTCTTTGATATCAACTTCTTGCAGCTTGTAGCGTTGGCAACGAGCATAAGTATGAGGCCAGCTGAAGTGCAGCCAGATAGGAAATAGATGAGCTATTGACCTCTGTTTTTATGGGTAAAAGAAGGTACATACATGCCTGTAAATAGTATTTACATCCTACACTTAGTCTTCTACTACCATTTACTATTCAATGTCAAATGTAGTAGTATTATGTAATTTCCTTGCTGGGCCACATTATTAGTTGATCAACACTGGTCCTAACATTTTGGAGGTCTGAGTGAAAACTAATATAATATAGAGACCTCTATCATCTCTTTCTCTCTCTATATATATCTATGCGTGTAATGTATATATATATATATATACTTATACATAAAGTCTTATGAACACATAATTAAATAAATTATCATTCACGTACAAAAAATAACTTCTATTGAATGCAACAATTTTTAAAATGTCTATAACATGATAAATGTAAATTATAGTCATAAACATTTACTAGTACGATGCCCGTGCGTTGCGACAGCACACAATCATATAACAAATTAATGATTGATGGACACACGATATCCCAATTTCGTTCCATAGAAGAGGGACACTGTAATATTTATTTTTTATCTACCACAATGGTTACTCGTTCTCGTATAGATTGTTTATACATAAACTTATTCATATGCTTGTGTTAACATTTTTGTTCCTTTTGGAATTTCTCTTCTTCCTTTTGCCTTTCACACATCAACCACTCCTCTTCCTTGCGTCTCTCACCATCATGTCTCTACATTTCCCTCTGTATTTGTTCTTCTCTCTGCATAACTGTGAAAAATATTAGCAATACATCATGGAAGGTATGCATGAACTTTCTTAGTATAACTAAGGAAGACCTTGCTCCTCCAGCTCCTTTCTGATTCTCTTTTCATGAGCCTCGACTCTATGAATCTATCTACATCAAATGGATGTAACTAACAATATCTCTTCTAGGATAATAGATCAAGCCTAACCACTCTGATATTGAACCTCATTTTTGGTAAAGTCGTGGTGTTCGAAATTCTGAAAAGAATCACATAGAGAATGAAACCATCATGTCTACTAATGCAGTTATTGTGTGCACATCTAGTTTGCTTGAACAATTAGAAAAAGAATTCTCAAATGCTACCTACCTAGCATCATTTATCACCTATATATATACATGCTAAGTCATAACCAATATGCCAAGCTCACAGACCATGGACATACGGTAAATTCATCATTGTTTTAGGCCCAACAAACCAAGTTTGTACATGGTTTTCCCATGTTTTCCTCTTCATCGTCATCTGGTACCAAAGTTCAACCTTGAGCAAGGTTCTAAAAGAAAAGAATAAGTGTATAAGCCAAGTCTGCTTGGGTATAACCACAACAACTGGCTTCTCATCCTCTGGGTTGATGAGAAGAACAGGTTTATATTCATCACCAAATTTGTTCTGCTGATAACTAGGAGTTGGGCATATATGAGACATTAACAAAATTCTATAATCGTAGACATTTGAGCGCAAGTTTGGCAATCATCTTATCAGTTATAACCTGTAGCCGATCTGTGATCTTCTCATAACTTTCGGTTGGTTTACCACAAAGATTTCCCTTGAATAATACTCCACCCTTATTCAGTCAAAGTTAGTTGGTAAATAGAACTTAGTCGTTCAAGACCATTATGGTTGAGACCTTTATTTTTCATGACAAAATGTCATATTAGAGTAAAGTTAAGCAATATTCTATGAGAGCAGTTGCCTTAGTCAGACCAAGATCATACTTGCTGGTGTAGCATGCATCAATTAAGTATTTTAGTTTGATTGTATCTTGTATAAACACAGTAAGGTAAAAATCTGATTTATACAGAAGTTAAAATGTGGCATCTCAGATATTTACCTCGTAAGGATCCTAACTTGTCAAATCCAAAAACTTGATCCCTTAGAATGTCTATTGTAGCCTTGGGGGTCCTGACATAATCATCAAGATATTGCTGCAGATCATTTATATTATAGAAATAATCTATATCATTATATCCTCATATTGCAGAGTTAAGATATATGAAGTAGAAAAAGGATCAATATACAATCAACTCTTTGGTGGTTCTATATCATTCTTTGTGTATGAACATACAATATCACCAAAAGCAAGTGGGAAGATAACATTTCGTGTATGAACTACTGAAAGCTTTCTCTCATTTCTCTTGACTGCAACAAATATCCAGCAGAATACAAACTAAACTTAGAAATTAGCTTTAGAAAGAGCAATTCAGGAAATCAGTACTTTGAACCAGTGGTGTCTGTACTTCAAAGAAAATAGAAAGAAACTTACAAACAAGCCAAACCCAACCAGACCCCAATAGTTGTAAGGCTGAATGAATAAACTCTTCCCTAAAATTAGTAAACGAGCCAAAATCCTTTTCAATCTGCAATAGCACACCTCCCTAAGGTAAGCCACCACCTTCTGGTTGCATTGATTCCCAGAAAAAGTGATGATTCCAGACCTGCATGTCAGAAAACAGAAGCTTGGAACTCCCAAAACCATCCTACTATTGGCGAAAGCACAATTTGCAGTTTTTTGAAAGAAAGCATATGACAGATAGAAGATGAGTAGTGCAAGCAAAATAGAATGGATGGGGTATCATAAATGAGTTAACGGTGCTGCATTGTTATACTCTAGTAATGGATTACTATTGTTGTAGGCTTCTTTTATCAGATCATCCAGAGTGTATACATATAGAGGGCTGGTAGCCAGCTGCTTATCCAAGCCATCCACATAATCTTGATGGTGCTTACCCTAGTGAAGTTCAACTGTTCTCTTGCTCATGTAAGGTTCCAGAGCATCCTGGACATTGTATGTAACATCCTGAATTTGGGGGTATAAATTTTTTTCTAATTATCTACCAAATTCAGGTGTTACTCTTGTATCTCTCTCTAGTCTTTCTCTCTCTTTCTTTTAGCTAGAATTGAATTAATTAGGGGATGGATTAATTATTTATTTTATCAAAACAATATGAGTCATGAAATGTTGCATCATGCTGAGCTTAAAATATTCTTTGAATTGTTGCACATGTTTGAATTAATTTGAATTTGAAACTTGGTTTGAATTTGAATTGAAAACCCTAGGGAAAATAAAAATAGAAAAGCATTAGAAATTCTAGAGAAAAAGAAAAGGCCAATTCAGCCCAGCCAGGCCGCGCGCGTGCTCGCGTCGCCTTACAGGTGGCCCCACCTGCCAGCGACCACCCGCGTCCGTGCACGCGCTCTCTCTCTCTCTCCCTCTCCCTCTCGCTGCCCGGTGAGCCAGGCCTATCGGCGCCAAACTCATCCGCACACGCGTTCTTTCTCTCGCTATCTCGTGGGACCTCCCTATCAGTAGTTGACCACCCGTTGCTATGCGCCCTCGCTGGTCCGCGGACCCCGCCTGTCAGCCACACCACTCGTCCCTAACCTCCCGCCCGCGCACCCCGCCATGGGCGCACCCACGACGCATGTTTCCCAGCCACCTCCGTACACGCCCGACCTCCTTTTAGTGCCTGCACCCCACTAACTCACTCCCCTCGCTCAGTTGCGCCCTTAGCTGAACACCCTCGCCCCCTCTCTCGCTCTACGTGCGCCCAGGGAGCTCCGCCGCTGCTCACCGAAGTCCGCCGCCATCGAGCCCTCGCTGCACCCGTTGCCTCGGTGAGTTCCGCCTCGCCGTCAGCAACTCGGGACACCCCTCGGTTCGCCCCAGCCCCTCTGGTTCGCCTGGTTCGCGCTCACCGGAGTCTTCCCCGTGCAGCCGGAGTCCGCCACCGTCGACCCGAGGCTTCCCCCGTGTCCCCGCCGTCGCCCAAGCGCCCCTGAGTCTGTACTCGAGGTGAGCAACCTTCCCATGCCCTTATTGAAGGGGAAATAGGGTCAAACCTTTTCCTACATAATTTTGGTGGTTGAATTGCCCAATACAAATAATTGGACTAACTAGTTTGCTCTAGATTGAAAGTTCTACAGGTGCCAAAGGTTCAACACAAACCAATAAAAAGTCCAAGAAAGGGTTCAAATAAAAAGGAGCAAAGAAAACCGAAAGCTGTCTTGGTCTGGCGCATCGGACTGTCCGGTGTGCCACCGGATAGTGTCCGGTGCACCAGGGAGATCAACTTCGAACTTGCCACCTTCGGGTTTCTAGAAATGTCCTCCGCTATAATTCACCGGACTGTCCAGTGTAACACCGGACTGTCCGGTGTGCCATGCGGAGCAACGGCTACCTGCGCCAACGGTCGTCTGCAAAAGCTACAGGAATAGTGAACAGTGCGCGACTACGCGCGCAGAGTCAGAGCAGGCGGCAGAAGGCGCACCGGACAGTGAACAGTGACTGTCCGGTGCACCACCGGACTATCCGGTGGCCCCACATGTCAAAGCTCCAATGGTCGAACCCTAACGGTTGGGTGACGTGGCTGGCGCACCGGACAGTGTCCGGTGGCGCACCGGACGGTCCGGTGCGCCCTTCGACAGCAGCCTTCCCCAACGGCCACTTTGGTGGTTGGGGCTATAAATACACCCCAACCACCACACTTCAAGGCATCCAAGTTTTTCAGCCAACACATTCAATACAAGAGCTAGTGCATTCAATACAAGACACAATTAGAGTGAATCAAAATCTCTCCAAGTCCCAATTCCACTCAAAGCAATAGTGACTAGAAGAGAGAGTTTTGTCGTGTTCTTTTGAGCTCTTGCGCTTGGATCACTTTTCTTCTTCCCCATTTCTTGTTCCCTTCTTTGTAATTAAAGCAAGAGACACCAATTGTGTGGTGGTCCTTGTGGGGACTAAGTGTCCCAATTGATTGAGAAGAGAAGCTCACTCAGTCTAAGTGACCGTTTGAAAGAGGGAAAGGGTTGAAAGAGACCCGATCTTTGTGACCACCTCAACAGGGAGTAGGTTTGTGAAAGGGAAATGGGCTTACACCTTTTCCTAAATTGATTTTGGTGGTTGAATTGCCCAACACAAATAATTGGACTAACTAGTTTGCTCTAGTCTACAAGTTCTACAGGTGCCAAAGGTTCACAACAAGCCAATAAAAAGACCAAGAAAGGGTTCAAACAAAGAGAGCAAAAGACAACCCAAAGGCACCCTGGTCTAGCACACTGAACTGTCTGGTGTGCCACTGGACAGTGTCCGGTGCACCACCGGACAGTGTCCGGTGAACCAGGGCACTCAACGCTGAACTTGCTACCTTCGGGAAAATGGGAGGCCGCTCCGCTATAATTCACCGGACTGTCCGGTGAAGCACCGGACAGTGTCCGGTGTCACACCGGACTGTCCGGTGTGCCAGCAGAGCAACGACTACTTCACGCGCAACGGTCGACTGCAACGCATTTAATGCGCGCCTGCGCGCGCAGAGGACAGAGCACGCGCAAAAGGCGCACTGGACAGTCTACAGGACCTGTCCGGTGCACCACCGGACAGCCCAGAGGCCCCACCTGTCAGAGCTCCAACGGTCAGAACCCAACGGCCGGCTGACGTGGCTGGCGCACCGGACAGTGTCCGGTGGCGCACCGGACTGTCCGGTGCGCCATGCGACATCAGCCTTCCAACGGCCACTTTTGGTGGTTGGGGCTATAAATACCCCAACTACCCCACATTCAATAGCATCCAAGTTTTCCACCTTCAACACATTACAAGAGCTATAGCATTCAATTCTAGACACAACCAAAGAGATCAAATCCTCTCCCAAGTCCGCAATCACTCCAAATCAAATAGTGACTAGAGAGAGCGACATTTGTGTTCATTTGAGCTCTTGCGCTTGGATTGCTTCTTTTCTTTCTCATTCTTCTTGTGATCGAACTCAATTGTAACCAAGGCAAGAGACACCAATTGTGTGGTGGTCCTTGCGGGAACTTTGTGTTCCGTTTGATTGAGAAGAGAAGCTCACTCGGTCTAAGTGACCGTTTGAGAGAGGGAAAGGGTTGAAAGAGACCCGGTCTTTGTGACCACCTCAACGGGGAGTAGGTTTGCAAGAATCGAACCTCGATAAAACAAATCCTTGTGTCTCACTCTTTATTTGCTTGCGATTTGTTTTTCATCCTCTCCCTCGGACTCATTTATATTTCTAACGCTAACCCGGCTTGTAGTTGTGCTTAAGTTTATAAATTTTAGATTCGCCCTATTCACCCCCACTCTAGGCGACTTTCAATTGGTATCAGAGCCCGGTGCTTCATTAGAGCCTAATCGCTCGAAGTGATGTCGGGAGCATCCGCCAAGAGGGATCTCGGGACCGGCGACAAGTCCGCAAGCTTAGGGAGAACACACTCAAGGGAGTCCGCCCACAAGCACAAGGAGGAATCCTCTTCCTCCATCAAGTCCCATCGGATGGGTGACAAGAAGAAGAAGATGAAGAAAGTGGTCTACTACGAGACCGATTCTTCGTCACCCTCCACCTCCGGCTCGGAATCGGCCTCCACTACTTCAAAGCGCCATGAGCGCAAGAAGTATAGTAAGATGCCCCTTCGCTATCCTCGTATTTCTAGGCGCACTCCATTACTTTCCGTTCCATTAGGCAAACCACCTATGTTTGAAGGTGAAGATTATTCTATGTGGAGTGATAAAATGAGGCATCACCTAACCTCACTCCACAAAAGCATATGGGACATTGTTGAGTATGGAGTGCAGGTACCAAAGAAGGGAGACAAGGATTACGACTCGGAGGAGGTCGAACAAATCCAACACTTCAACTCCCAAGCCACAACTATACTCCTCGCCTCTCTAAGTCGAGAGGAGTATAATAAGGTGCAAGGGTTGAAGAGCGCAAAGGAAATTTGGGACGTGCTCAAAACCGCGCATGAAGGAGACGAGGTGACCAAGATCACCAAACAGGAGACAATCGAGGGGGAGCCCGGTCGCTTCCGGCTTCGCCAAGGGGAGGAGCCACAAGAAATGTACAACCGGCTCAAGACCTTGGTAAACCAAGTGCGCAACCTCGGGAGCAAAAAATGGGATGACCATGAAATGGTCAAGGTTATTCTAAGATCACTCGTTTTCCTTAACCCTACGCAAGTTCAATTAATTCGTGGTAATCCTAGATATACACTAATGTCTCCCGAGGAAGTAATAGGAAACTTTGTAAGCTTTGAGTTGAGGATCAAAGGCTCAAAGAAAATTATCGAGCACGACGGCCCCTCCACGCCCGAAGCACAACCGGTCGCATTCAAGGCGACGGAGAAGAAGGAGGAATCTACATCAAGTAGACTACCCATCGACGCCTCAAAGCTCGACAACGAGGAAATGGCGCTCATCATCAAGAGCTTCCGCCAAATCCTCAAGCAAAGGAGGGGGAAGGATTACAAGCCCCGCTCCAAGAAAGTTTGCTACAAGTGTGGTAAGCCCGGTCATTTCATTGCTAAATGTCCATTATCTAGTGATAGTGACAGGGGCGACGACAAGAAGGGAAAGAGGAGAGAAAAGAAGAGATACTACAAGAAGAAGGGCAGCGATGCCCATGTGTGTCGCGAGTGGGACTCCAACGAGAGCTCCTCCGACGAGGACGCCGCCAACATCGCCATCACCAAAGGGCTCCTCTTCCCAAACGTCAGCCACAAATGCCTCATGGCAAAGGACGGCAAAAGGAAGAAGGTAAAATCAAGATCATCCACTAAATATGCTTCCTCTAGTGATGAAGATAATTCTAGTGAAAATGAGGAGGATAACTTGCGCACCCTTTTTGCCAACCTAAACCTGCAACAAAAAGAAAAATTAAATGAATTAATTAGTGCTATTCATGAGAAGGATGAACTCTTGGACACCCAAGATGATTTCCTAATTAAGGAAAATAAGAAGCATGTTAAGGTTAAAAATGCTTACGCTCTAGAAGTAGAAAAATGTGAAAAACTATCTAGTGAGCCAAGCACTTGCCATGATACTATTGTCAACCTTAGAAATGAGAATGCTAGTCTAATAGCTAAGGTTGATTCAAATGTATGTGATAATTCAATTTCCAATCTTAGAGATGATAATGCTAATTTGCTTGCTAGGATTGAAAAATTGAATGATTCTCTTGCTAGCCTTAGAAATGAAAATGAAAATTTGATCGCTAAGGCTAAAGACTTAGATGTTTGCAATGCTTCCATTTCCAATCTTAGAAGTGAAAATGATATTTTACGTGCTAAGATTGTTGAACTAAAATTTTGCAAACCTTCTACATCTACCATTGAGCATGTTTCCATTTGTACTAGATGTAGAGACATTAATGTTGATGCTATCCATGATCACCTAGCTTTAATTAAGAAACAAAATGATCACATAGCTCAACTTAATGCTAAGATTAATGAGCATGACTTAGAAAATTAAAAAATTAAATTTGCTAGAAGCATGCTCTATAGTGGGAGGCGCCCTGGCATCAAGGATGGCATTGGCTTCCAAAAGGTAGACCATGTCAAAATTAATGCCCCTCCTAAAAAATTATCTAACTTTGTTAAGGGCAAGGCTCCCATGCCTCAGGATAACGAGGGTTACATTTTGTACCCTGCCGGTTATCCGGAGCACAAAATTAGGAGAATTCACTCTAGGAAGTCTCACTCTAGCCCTAATTATGCTTTTATGTATAAGGGTGAGACATCTAGTTCTAGGCAATCAACCCGTGCAAAATTGCCTAAGAAGGAAACTCCTATTGCATCAAATGATTCTAACATTTCATTTAAAACTTTGATGCATATTATGTTTTAACAATTCCGGCAAAGTAGTTGCCAAGTATGTTGGGGGCAAGCATAAGGGGTCAAAGACTTGTGTTTGGGTACCCAAAGTTCTTGTATCTAATGTCAAAGGACCCAAAATCGTTTGGGTACCTAAAATCAAGAACTAAATTTGTTTTGTAGGTTTATGCATCCGGGGGCTCAAGTTGGATCATCGATAGCGGGTGCACAAACCACATGACAGGGGAGAAGAAGATGTTCTCCTCCTATGAGAAAAACCAAGATCCCCAACAAGCTATCACATTCGGGGATGGGAATTAAGGTTTGGTCAAAGGATTGGAAAAATTGCTATATCACCTGACCATTCCATTTCAAATGTTTTTCTTGTAGATTCTTCAGATTACAACTTGCTTTCAGTTTCGCAATTATGTAAAATGGGTTACAACTGTCTTTTTACGGATACAGGTGTTACTGTCTTTAGAAGAAGTGATGATTCAGTAGCATTTAAGGGAGTGTTAGAGGGTTAGCTATACTTAGTAGATTTTGATAGAGCTGAACTCGACACTTGCTTAATTGCTAAGACCAACATGGGCTGGCTCTGGCATCGCCGACTAGCACATGTTGGAATGAAGAATCTTCACAAACTTCTAAAGGGAGAACACATTTTGGGACTGACAATTGTTCATTTTGAGAAAGACAAGATTTGTAGCGCATGTCAGGCAGGGAAGCAAGTTGACATTCATCATCCACACAAGAACATCATGACAACTGACAGGCCACTCGAGCTCCTACACATGGACCTATTCGGCCCGATATCTTACATAAGCATCGGCGGGAGTAAGTACTGTCTAGTTATTGTGGATGACTATTCTCGCTTCACTTGGGTGTTCTTTTTGCAGGAAAAATCTCATACCCAAGAAACCTTAAAGGGATTCTTGAGACGGGCTCAAAACGAGTTCGGCTTAAGGATCAAGAAGATTAGAAGCGACAATGGGACGAAGTTCAAGAACTCTCAAATTGAAGGCTTCCTTGAGGAGGAGGGCATCAAGCATGAGTTCTCTTCTCCCTACACGCCACAACAAAATGGTGTAGTGAAGAGGAAGAACCGAACTCTATTGGACATGGCAAGAACCATGCTTGATGAGTACAAGACTTCGGATCGGTTTTGGGCCGAGGCGGTCAACACCGCTTGCTACGCCATCAACCGGTTATATCTACACCGAATCCTCAAGAAGACATCATACGAACTCCTAACCGGTAAAAAGCCCAATGTTTCATATTTTAGAGTCTTTGGTAGCAAATGCTTTATTCTTGTTAAAAGAGGTAGAAAATCTAAATTTGCTCCTAAGGCTGTAGAAGGCTTTTTACTAGGATATGATTCAAACACAAGGGCATATGGAGTCTTTAACAAGTCCTCTGGACAAGTTGAAATTTCTTGTGACATTGTGTTTGATGAGACTAACGGCTCTCAAGTAGAGCAAGTTGACCTTGATGAGATAGGTGATGAAGAGGCTCCATGCATCGCGCTAACGAACATGTCCATTGGGGATGTGTGTCCTAAGGAATCCGAAGAGTCTCCAAATGCACAAGATCAACCATCTTCCTCCATGCAAGCATCCCTACCATCTCAAAATGAGGATGAGGTTCAAAATGATGAAGGAGAAGATCAAGAGGATGAACCACCTCAAGAGGAGAGCAATGATCAAGGGGGAGATGCCCTTGATCAAGATGAGGAAGATGAACAAGTTCCAAGACCGCCACACCCAAGAGTCCACCAAGCAATCCAACGAGATCACCCCGTGAACACCATCCTCGGCGATATTCAAAAGGGGGTAACTACTAGATCTCGTGTTGCTCATTTTTGTGAACATTATTCTTTTGTTTCCTCTATTGAGCCACACAGGATAGAGGAAGCACTTCAAGATTCGGATTGGGTGGTGGCGATGCAAGAGGAGCTCAACAACTTCATTAGAAATGAGGTATGGCATTTAGTTCTACGTCCTAATCAAAATGTTGTAGGAACCAAGTGGGTTCTTCCGCAACAAGCAAGATGAGCATGGTGTGGTGACAAGGAACAAAGCCTGACTTGTGGCCAAGGGATACTCATAAGTCGAAGGTTTGGATTTTGGTGAAACCTATGCACCCGTAGCTAGGCTTGAATCAATTCGCATATTACTTGCTTATGCTACTTACCATGGCTTTAAGCTTTACCAAATGGACGTGAAAAGTGCCTTCCTCAATGGACCAATCAAGGAAGAGGTCTATGTTGAGCAACCTCCCGGCATTGAAGATAGTGAGTACCCTAACCATGTATATAAACTCTCTAAGGCGCTTTATGGGCTCAAGCAAGCCCCAAGAGCATGGTATGAATGCCTTAGAGATCTCCTTATCACTAATGGTTTCAAAGTCGAAAAGGCCGATCCTACTTTATTCACTAAAACTCTTGACAATGATTTGTTTGTATGCCAAATTTATGTTGATGATATTATATTTGGGTCTACTAACGAATCTACATGTGAAGAATTTAGTAGGATCATGACACAAAAATTCGAGATGTCTATGATGGGGGAGTTGAAGTACTTCTTGGGATTTCAAGTGAAGCAACTCCAAGAGGGCACCTTCATTAGCCAAACGAAGTATATTCAAGACATTCTACACAAGTTTGGGATGAAGGATGCCAAACCCATCAAGACACCCATGGGAACCAATGGGCATCTCGACCTTGACACGGGAGGTAAATCCGTAGATCAAAAGGTATACCGGTCGATGATAGGTTCTTTACTCTATTTATGTGCATCTAGACCGGACATTATGCTTTTCGTATGCATGTGTGTAAGATTCCAAGCCGACCCTAAGGAAGCTCACCTTATGGCCGTAAAACGAATCTTGAGATATTTAGTTTATACTCCTAAGTTTGGGCTTTGGTACTGTGACGGAACCTCCCAAGTCATTAGGCCCACCTACAGTTGTCCTTGTCCAACAGACATCAGACAACCCTGTAGATGTTCCTGAATCACTTGATAAGTTCGGTATCTTTTCTCTTACCTTTCCAGGAACGTTTCACCCATCTTGCAAACATTACAGAACATCGAAGATATCGAAATGCGGAAGTGATTACATAAACTTACATTTATTAAAAAGTAAGATCAAGTTACTTATTACAGACCAGAGTTATAAAACGAGTGCTAAGTAATATTATTACAATACCCAGGGAGGCAAAACTCCTCTCGATAAGTTTTTACATAGAAGTTCCTTATGGAGGACCATGTCCTCCCGCAGCTTCACTCTTGTTTTTCTTCATTTGGAACCACCTTGGTACAAAAGCAACAAAAATTTGCTGCTTCCTCACCTAAAAACAACGGGGAAATAAACCCTGAGTATGGAATTACTCAGCAAGTCTTACCCGACTAAAGAAAAGACTCTCAAGGGTATGCTGGTTATAAGGGAGTCAAGGTAAGGTATTTCAAGATCAAAGACTCTGTTTTGCACAAATGCTTACTAAGAGTGGATCCTTAAAAATCCAATTTTATTTTCCGGTTAGGTAAACTTACCTATATCTAGAGTTCTCTCTACCCTAGTTCAAACACTTGTCCTGCACTAGCCAGTTTCTTAACAAGTCCTTCATCTTTACTGGAGTTCTATGTATAGGGCAGTGACCAAGTCTTCATAACCGCAAAGGTACGGCGATCCGAATCGATTATACTCAGCTGAGGATCTCCAATCACACGACATATATAGCACTTAACCCTTGCATATGTCAACCCGCCACCGGTTTTCTTAAGACCAGATCAGGTTCACGCAAACCGAGAGCACAGATACACCACCGTCCAGCCTCTTGCTACGGAGGGTACACGCTACTCTCGCCACCGCTCCACGCCCATTTCGTGTTATCTTATTCTGGCCTTAGTCTGCCCGAGGTAAGGCTTACCCATGACGAGGCATGTGACCAGTTAAAGGGTCCTCGGTCATCAAGCCTACATCGACACGGTCCTTAATCGACTTAGACGGAGACACTACACCGAGACTCTCTTCTTGTGCAAGTCACCCGCCCGGTCTCAGCTTAATCATTTCAAAACCCAAAGCTTGGTACCTGACAGAGGTACATCTTTTCCGATGTTGAACCCATTACGGCCATAATGGATCCATCATCAAGTTTTATTTTCAAAACATCCCTCCCACTTTGCCAATCCTCATTTTGTAAAACAAAACCTTTTGTTTGGCTAGAGCAATACTAAGCATAATAAAAACCTTTTGTAAAACAGGGTATCAAGGAAGGTAATCAAAGATCAAGGAAGGTAATGCAGGAATTGTTTAAGCATTCAACTCCTATCACCTAATGCATCAATAAAGTGAGAAAGATTTTAAATTCATCAAGGAAGGTGGCAAATGCACCGGGGCTTGCCTTCGTTAGTAGGTGAGTCAGGCTCAGGCCCGCAGATGTCAAAGTAGAGACAAGTCCTTGCCTGAGATTCCAAAGGTGGTGTCTTCTCTTTGGTCACTTCAATCTCTTCTTCGTTTTCTAAACATAACCATATATATGTATATAAGAATGAATGCCATGTAATGCTCATGAGAGTGCAAAGATAATAAGAATTTATTATCTAAGGTCTTGAATACAATTTTTTTTCACGGAACTCCGAGAACTTAGGGTTTCCGGAGTCAGTAAAGGAGTTCACAGGGCAGGGGGGAATTTTGGGTTCTAATTATCAAACAAGGTCCAAAACAACCCAAACTCTACCCAAAGCTTCTAAATAATGTGTAGAGATTATATAAAAAGTTTGGACATTTTTGGAATTACCATTTATCTCCTAAAAATACAGAACTAATGGTTTAAGCTAGTTTAAATGCCTTAAAATTCCTTATCTATTCTAAAAATCATGAAACTATTTTTATTAAATACTTTGGAAAATAAGAAGTCTAGGAAAATTGGTTTGACAATTTTATGATTTTTCTACAATTTTCTATGGATTTCTAAAGTTTTACTGAAAAAGAAAAGGAAAAAGATTGAACAGGACTGGGCCAGTTCTAGCCGAGTCGGCCCAACCCAGAGGGGAAAGCGCACGCGCTCTGGCGACTTTGCACAGGGGCCCTCGGGTTTTAGGCTAACTGTAACGAGTTCCTTTACTGTTTCTTGTGTCGCTGACAGATTACACATAAGCCCTCCGGTTTCTAATTCTTCGCGAGGTGAAGTCCACGACGGCGTCGAGTGTGGCCGAGCTCCGGCGAGCTCTTGGACCGGCCGATTGGGGCAACGACTCGGGTCTCCGAGCGACTAACACCCAATTGAACCCTTCCTGAATGATTCCTCTAACTTAATTTCACAATTGCTAAGCTATCAAGCCCTGTCCTCGTGAACCACGGACGATGAAGACAATGGTACGTGTTCCCGGCGATCCCTGGCGGTCCGGTTCAATTAAAGGGGTCGGGGAGCATCACCATCATGTAAAGATGCTAGAACAGGAACAAGGAGGGTATGAGCAGACCTAGGGAGGGCTGGCCACGGCAGGGTGTGATTCACGACGGCAGAGACAGATTTGGGGCGAATTCAAAATTCGCGAGCTCTGGCGAATGATTGCTAGCGATTAGCGGTGGCTGAGTGGGTGATGATGTTGTGAAGCTAGTCACGGGCTCAATTTATAGGAGGCTTTGACGGTGGCACTTAATTTGGCCAGGCAACGCGGGTGGCCGGAGATAAGGAAGAACATTATCGTCGCGATTTCGTGTCCCCCATCGTGGCAACTTCACCGGTGTTGATGAGACAGCAATAGGGAGTCACGGCGACGCGGTGGAAAGGCAGAGCCACGCGGCGCAAGGACAGGAGGCGGTGGTTCACCGGCGAGCCTATCGCTCCAGCCGCACGGCAGAGGGGAAGTACTGGGGGGTTCACTGGAGTGGCGTCCAGCGCATGGCTTTTACTGAGCGGTCTTATCTGGTCACCGGCGACGTGAATCGCAACGGCGGCGGCGTGAATCTTTGCGCAGAGAGGTCGCCAGTGGTGAAGATCCGACGCTGGCAGTCTGATCTTTATCAGGCTACTGTACCATCGAAGTGGGATTCAGTTGGCCTGACAGTCAATATTCAGGCATGATGTGCTCACAAATCCCAATGGTAACATACTCCATGCTCTGCAGCAAAGTTGGAGAGCTATATACCTTCTATATTTCAACTATAGTGATTGAACTCATTTGATCACTAGATCAAGGCTGAATTCAAACCCAAAGATGGCTCTGTTACACTGAAAACCTGAATTTCAGAGTGGAACCAGCCTGACAGCTAGACTTTAGGCTTAATTATCTCTTAAATTTTCTTAACAACTATGCTCACAACCTTAAGCAAAGTTGTTCTCCTTTGTTTGGTTGATGTGGTGCCCTAGGGCAAAAACCCTATATTTTGAAAGTTGCAAGGCTCAAAAGTTGATCCCTTAACACTAAAATTCAGACTTAGAATGAAATCTCAATTAGGGACCTTTTTGCAAATGAATCCAAAACTTAAGGTTTGGCTTGTAAATTCACATATGAGTGACCCAAATGACTTAAGATACTTATTTAACCTGGTTTTTACACTTTAGTCCAAAAGTGGACTAATTTTGCACATAGGCCCCTAGGGTTTGGACTTAGGGTTTTCTAGGGTTCAAATGGGGTTTTTGGATATCCTAGGGGTATAAATGTGATTCAAGTTTATTTTTGGGAATATTTCATGACTATTTCCCTAAAGCTTGTAGGTTTTCTCAACTTGGGCTAGGTTTTACCCCTTTAAACCCTATTTAGGGTTAAGTTCCCTATCCAGGGTTCTATTTGCAAAATGCTATAACAATACAACTTGTTTGAAATTTTTACCTAGTAAATGCACTCTAGGTGTGTCAAACATATGCAATGCCAATGTTTATGATGCCATGCTCAAGTTTTAGTTACAGTAACACCAGGGGTGTTACATCCTTCCCCCCATAAAAGAATCTCGTCCCGAGATTAAAAGTCCTAGGGTGAGTAATGGAAAAGGAATGTGTCACATTTTTATTTCCTTATTTCTGGTACAAGGCAGGGGGTGGTGTGGGGTTCACTCTTTATTACAACAACTAAACACACCTTACAAAACACACTTTACAAATTACATGAGGCTAAAAAGCCTAGGAAATTCTTATCTAAAAAGTCTTGAGTTTCCCATGTAGCCTCATCTTCAGAATGTTGGTTCCACTGTATTTTATAGAACTTGAGGGTCGTTCTTCGGGTAACCTTGTCCTTTTGATCCAAGACCCGAATGGGATGTTCGAATATGTCAAGTCTGGTTCAAGGACAACATCTGTCACTTCAACGGTTCGATCGGGAACCCGAAGACATTTCTTCAATTGGGACACGTGGAACACATTATGTACAGCAGACAAAGTTTCGGGGAGCTGCAGTCGATACGCCACTGGTCCACATTGCTCAAGTATAGGGAATGGACCAATGTACCTGGGTGCAAGCTTCCCTTTTATCCCGAAACGCGATACACCCTTCATTGGTGAAACCTTCAGGTAGACATAGTCCCCTTTAAGGAAATACAAGGGCATTCGCCGTTTGTCTGCATAACTCTTCTGACGAGTTTGGGCTTTCTTCAGATTATGAATTATTTTCTGAACTTTTTCCTCGGTTTCTTTCACCATATCAGGTCTAAAGAAATACCTTTCTCCAGGTTCAGACCAATTTAGTGGAGTACGACATCGTCGTCCATATAAAGCTTCGAAAGGTGCCATCTTGATACTTTCTTGATAGCTATTATTATATGAAAACTCCGCCAAGGGCAAACATTCATCCCATTTCTGTGAGAAGTCCAGAACACATGCCCGCAGCATATCTTCGAGTATTTGATTAACCCTCTCAGTCTGTTCACTTGTTTGAGGATGATAGGGCGAACTGTGGAGCAATTTAGTACCCAGGGATCTATGAAGTTCTTCCCAGAATTTGGATACGAATTGGGATCCACGATCCGACACTATAGTCTTTGGAACACCGTGCAAACTGAGAATGCGAGCAATGTATAATTCCGCATAGGTGATGACAGGATATTTTACTTTAACCGTGAGGAAGTGGGCGATCTTGGTAAGTCGATCAATGATAACCCAAATAGAGTCATACCCTTTTGCGATTCTGGGCAATCCCACAATAAAGTCCATACTTATGTCTTCCCATTTCCATGTCGGTATTGGTAGAGACTGTAATGGACCGGCAACTTTCAAATGTATGGCCTTGACACGTCTGCAGGTGTCACATCTAGCCACATAGCGTGCAATCTCGATCTTCATTTTCGTCCACCAATAATGTTGTTTCAAATCTTGGTACATCTTAGTGCTTCCGGGATGAATAGAATAGCGACTAAGATGTGCTTCATCAAGAATTTGCTGGCGGACCTCTTCATTCTTCGGCACCACTATGCGGTTATCAAACCATACAATACCTTGATCATCTTCTTTGAAACATTTGGCTTTTCCAGCCCTTATCTTCTCACGAATGTGTTTCATACCCTCATTATCCCTTTGAGCATTAATTATTCTTTGCAAGAGGACTGACTCAAGCTTTAGCTGACTTAGGGTTCCTTGTTGGACCATTCCCAGGTTTAGCTTCTCCATCTCCTGACATAATGTATTGTCAGAAGTCTTCACCATAAGACAGTGACAGGAAACCTTACGGCTAAGTGCATCTGCCACCACATTGGCCTTGCCTGGGTGATAATGAATTTCCAGTTCATAATCCTTAATAAGCTCAAGCCATCGCCTTTGTCTCATATTCAATTCTAACTGGGTGAAGATATACTTCATGCTTTTATGATCTGTATAAATGTGACAGATATTACCCATTATACAATAGCACTACCTATTATACAATAGTGCAACCTACAATACACTACTTCTATTACTACTCCACTATTCCTGCTTTTGGTTGCTCCTGGCAGCCTCGTCGTCAGGTGTGGGAGACCATTCATCGACCAGCCTCATAGAATGAGGGGGCTTAAAAAGGTCTAGCTCACCACCAAGTGCTTCTCCCGCAACGTGCGAGGGTCCGGCTTCCGACCCGACTGGATCCGTAGGTGCACTGGGATGTAGTTGCGAATACAGTACATGGACTTCCTCATGTAGGGTATTGCAATACGCCTGCAGGTTGTCAATGGCAGACCTGAGTTCTTCGACTCGGGCTCGAGCCTTTGCTTCCTTAGCCCAAGCCACTGAACGAGACTGTACCGCCCAGTCGAGCGCTAAATCCTGATCAGCAAGCTGATCCTGCAGACGGCGGATGTAACTCCTCAATTCGTTTATTCTGTCGCCATCCGTGACCCACATGCTGGTCCTGCGTTGCAGTTCCGTTTGAAGTTGATTCACGCGGGCTTCGAGATCCCCAATTGGATCGTTGCTTCCGCTACTACTATCCTCATCCCGTGGGGCAAGTTGATGACGAGGTACTCCAATTGGGCCAGTTGACTTACGCGCGGTCTTCCTCATGCGCGGCGGCATTTCTCTAAGGGGGAAATTTTATTAGTATAATTCTTAGCATGATGCATGTGTAATTACAGAATCAACCTTAGTTGATTCATACCTTCTATACATTGCACTCCTCCTATCTGGTCTTTCATATAGATTCTTCAGATATGAGGGATAAGAACGAAAGAAATCTTTCTAGGTAAGTTTTTAGAAAATCCTTTTGAAGATGCCTCATAATATCTGCAAAGAAGGGCTTCGCTCTGATACCAGCTGTGACGGAACCTCCCAAGTCATTAGGCCCACCTACAGTTGTCCTTGTCCAACAGATATCAGACAACCCTGTAGATGTTCCTAAATCACTTGATAAGTTCGGTATCTTTTCTCTTACCTTTCCAGGAACATTTCACCCGTCTTGCAGACATTACAGAACATCGGAGATATCGAAATGCGGAAGTGATTGTATAAACTTACATTTATTAAAAGTAAGATCAAGTTACTTATTACAGACCAGAGTTATAAAATGAGTGCTGAGTAATATTATTACAATACCGAGGGAGGCAAAACTCCTCCCGATAAGTTTTTACATAGAAGTTTCTTATGGAGGACCATGTCCTCCCGCAGCTTCACTCTTGTTTTTTCTTCATTTGGAACCACCTTGGTACAAAAGCAACAAAATTTTGCTGCTTCCTCACCTAAAAACACGGGGAAATAAACCCTGAGTATGGAATTACTCAGCAAGTCTTACCCGACTAAAGAAAAGACTCTCAAGGGTATGCTGGTTATAAGGGAGTCAAGGTAAGGTATTTCAAGATCAAAGACTCTGTTTTGCACAAATGCTTACTAAGAGTGGATCCTTAAAAATCCAATTTTATTTTCCGGTTAGGTAAACTTACTTATATCTAGAGTTCTCTCTACCCTAGTTCAAACACTTGTCCTGCACTAGCCAGTTTCTTAACAAGTCCTTCATCTTTACTGGAGTTCTACGTATAGGGCAGTGACCAAGTCTTCATAACCGCGAAGGTACGGCGATCCGAATCGATTATACTCAGCTGAGGATCTCCAATCACACGACATATGTAGCACTTAACCCTTGCATATGTCAACCCGCCACCGGGTTTCTTAAGACCAGATCAGGTTCACGCAAATCGAGAGCACAGATACACCACCGTCCAGCCTCTTGCTATGGAGGGTACACGCTACTCTCGCCACCGCTCCACGCCTATTTCGTGTTATCTTATTCTGGCCTTAGTCTGCCCGAAGCAAGGCTTACCCATGACGAGGCATGTGACCAGTTAAAGGGTCCTCGGTCATCAAGCCTACATCGACACGGTCCTTAATCGACTCAGACGGAGACACTACACCGAGGACTCTCTTCTCGTGCAAGTCACCCGCCCGGTCTCAGCTTAATCATTTCAAAACCCAAAGCTCGGTACCTAACAGAGGTACATCTTTTCTGATGTTGAACCCATTACAGCCATAATGGATCCATCATCAAGTTTTATTTTCAAAACATCCCTCCCACTTTGCCAATCCTCATTTTGTAAAACAAAACCTTTTGTTTGGCTAGAGCAATACTAAACATAATAAAAACCTTTTGTAAAACAGGATATCAAGGAAGGTAATCAAAGATCAAGAAGGTAATGCAGGAATTGTTTAAGCATTCAACTCCTATCACCTAATGCATCAATCAAGTGAGAAAGATTTTAAATTCATCAAGGAAGGTGGCAAATGCACCGGGGCTTGCCTTCGTTAGTAGGTGAGTCAGGCTCAGGCCCGCAGATGTCGAAGTAGAGACAAGTCCCTGCCTGAGATTCCAAAGGTGGTGTCTTCTCTTCGGTCACTTCAATCTCTTCTTCGTTTTCTAAACATAACCATATATATGTATATAAGAATGAATGCCATGTAATGCTCATGAGAGTGCAAAGATAATAAGAATTTTTATCTAAGGTCTTGAATACAATTTCCTTCACGGAACTCCGAGAACTTAGGGTTTCCGGAGTGAGTAAAGGAGTTCACAGGGCAGGGGGGGAATTTTGGGTTCTAATTATCAAACAAGGTCCAAAACAACCCAAACTCTACTCAAAGCTTCTAAATAATGTGTAGAGCTTATATAAAATGTTTGGACATTTTTGGAATTACCATTTATCTCCTAAAAATACAGAACTAATGGTTTAAGCTAGTTTTAAATGCCTTAAAATTCCTTATCTATTCTAAAAATCATGAAACTATTTTTATTAAATACTTTGGAAAATAAGAAGTCTAGGAAAATTGGTTTGACAATTTTATGATTTTTCTACAATTTTCTATGGATTTCTAAAGTTTTTACTGAAAAAGAAAAGGAAAAAGATTGAATAGGACTGGGCCAGTTCTAGCCCAGTCGGCCCAACCCAGAGGGGAAAGCGAGCGCGCGCCCGCGCGCTCTGGCGACTTTGCACAGGGGCCCTCGGGTTTCAGGCTAACTGTAACGAGTTCCTTTACTGTTTCTTGTGTCGCTGACAGATTACACATAAGCCCTCCGGTTTCTAATTCTTCGCGAGGTGAAGTCCACGACGGCGTCGAGTGTGACCGAGCTCCGGCGAGCTCTTGGACCGGCCGATTGGGGCAACGACTCGGGTCTCCGAGCGACTAACACCCAATTGAACCCTTCCCAAATGATTCCCCTAACTTAATTTCACAATTGCTAAGCTATCAAGCCCTGTCCACGTGAACCGCGGACGATGAAGGACAATGGTACGTGTTCCCAGCGATCCCTGGCGGTCCGGGTTCAATTAAAGGGGTCGGGGAGCATCACCATCATGTAAATATGCTAGAACAGGAACAAGGAGGGTATGAGCAGACCTGGGGAGGGCTGGCCACGGCAGGGTGTGATTCACGGCAGGCGGAGACAGATTTGGGGCGAATTCAAAATTCGCGAGCTCTGGCGAATGATTGCTAGCGATTAGCGATGGCTGAGTGGGTGATGATGTTGTGAAGCTAGTCACGGGCTCAATTTTATAGGAGGCTTTGACGGTGGCACTTAATTTGGCCAGGTAGCGCGGGTGGTCGGAGATAAAGAAGAACATTGTCGTCGCGATTTCGTGTCCCCCGTCGTGGCAACTTCACCGGCGTTGATGAGACAACAATAGGGAGTCACGGCGACACGGTGGAAAGGAAGAGCCAAGCGGCACAAGGCCAGGAGGCGTTGGTTCACCGGCGAGCCTATCGCTCCAGCCGCACGGCAGAGGGGAAGTACTGGGGGGGTTCACCAGAGTGGCGTCCAGCGCATGGCTTTTACCGAGCGGTCTTATCTGGTCACCGGCGACGTGAATCGCAACGACGGCGGCTTGAATCTTTGTGCAGAGAGGTCGCCGGCGGGTGAAGATCCGACGCTGGCAGTCTGATCTTTATCAGGCTACTGTACCATCGAAGTGGGATTCAGTTGGCCTGATAGTCGATATTCAGGCATGATGTGCTCACAAATCCCAATGGTAACATACTCCATGCCTCTGCAGCAAAGTTGGAGAGCTATATACCATCTATATTTCAACTATAGTGATTGAACTAATTTGATCACTAGATCAAGGCTGAATTCAAACCCAAAGATGGCTCTGTTACACTGAAAACCTGAATTTCAGAGTGGAACCAGCCTGACAGCTAGACTTTAGGCTTAATTATCTCTTAAATTTTCTTAACAACTATGCTCACAACCTTAAGCAAAGTGTTCTCCTTGTTGGTCTACAACTTCGATGTGGTGCCCTAGGGCAAAAAACCCTATATTTTGAAAGTTGCAAGGCTCAAAAGTTGATCCCTTAACACTAAAATTCAGACTTAGAATGAAATCTCAATTAGGGACCTTTTTGCAAATGAATCCAAAACTTAAGGTTTGGCTTGTAAATTCACATATGAGTGACCCAAATGACTTAAGATACTTATTTAACCTGGTTTTGTACACTTTAGTCCAAAAGTGGACTAATTTTGCACATAGGCCCCTAGGGTTTGGACTTAGGGTTTTCTAGGGTTCAAATGGGGTTTTTTGGATATCCCAAGGGTATAAATTTTATTCAAGTTTATTTTTGGGAATATTTCATGACTATTTTCCCTAAAGCTTGTAGGTTTTCTCAACTTGGCTAGGTTTTACCCCTTTAATCCCTATTTAGGGTTAAGTTCCCTATCCAGGGTTCTATTTGCAAAATGCTATAACAATACAACTTGTTTGAAATTTTTACCTAGTAAATGCACTCTAGGTGTGTCAAACATATGCAATGCCAATGTTTATGATGCCATGCTCAAGTTTTAGTTACAGTAACATAGGGGTGTTACAGGTACCCCCGGGGAACCACATTGATTTAATTGGTTATTCGGATGCCGATTGGGCGGGGTTGTAAAATTAATAGAAAGAGCACATCGGGGACTTGCCAGTTCTTGGGAAGGTCCCTGGTGTCTTGGGCTTCAAAGAAGCAAAATTCTGTAGCTCTTTCTACCGCCGAAGCCGAGTATATTGCTGCAGGTCATTGTTGCGCGCAATTGCTTTGGATGAGGCAAACCCTTAGGGACTACGGTTACAAATTAACCAAAGTTCCTGTTCTATGTGATAATGAGAGTGCAATCTGCATGGCGGATAATCCGGTTGAGCATAGCCGCACTAAACACATAGCCATTCGGTATCATTTCTTAAGGGATCACCAACAAAAAGGGGATATCGAGATTGCATATATTAACACCAAAGAACAATTAGCCGATATCTTTACCAAGCCACTAGATGAACAAACATTTAACAAACTTAGGCATGAGCTAAATATTCTTGATTCTCGGAATTTCTTTTGATGTTTTGCACACATAGCTCATTAATATACCTTTGATCATATCTCTTTATATGCTATGACTAATGAGTTTTCAAGTGTATTTCAAACCAAGTCATAGATTGAAAGGGAATTGGAGTCTTCGGCGAAGACAAAGGCTTCCACTCCACTTCATCAACTTACTCATCCTTCGCCGTCGCTCCGAGCAACTCTCCAACTTTGGTATAATCTTCACTCATATATTGTTCACCAAAGGGGGAGAAAGTAGTTACAAGGGCTTATATTTCACTCAAGTATCCGTTTTTGGCGATTCATGACAAAGGGGGAGAAAATATTAGCCCAAAGCAAAAGGACCGCACCACCACCCATTTTCAAAAATTTAAAGAAAAGGTTTTCAAAATGATGATTTTTTCAAATTGGTATCTTAAAACATCTTGAACACTAAGAGGAGGATCTTATTAAGGGGGAGTTTTGTTTAGTCAAAGGAAAAACATTTGAAATAGGAGGAGAAAATTTCAAATCTTGAAATGCTTCTCAAAATCTTATTCATTTACCTTTGACTATTTGCAAAAGGACTTTTGAAAAGAATTTACAGAAGAATCTGCAAAAACAAAACATGTGGTGCAAGCGTGGTCCAAAATGTTAAAAATAGAAAGAAACATCCTTGCATATCCTATGAGAATTTATATTGACTCAATTCTAAGTAACCTTTGCACCTACAATTATGCAAACTAGTTCAATTATGCGCTTCTATATTTGCTTTGGTTTGTGTTGGCCTCAATCACCAAAAAGGGGGAGATTGAAAGGGAAATGGCTTACACCTTTTCCTAAAATTGATTTTGGTGGTTGAATTGCCCAACACAAATAATTGTACTAACTAGTTTGCTCTAGTCTATAAGTTCTACAGGTGCCAAAGGTTCACAACAAGCCAATAAAAAGACCAAGAAAGGGTCAAACAAAGAGAGCAAAAGACAACCCAAAGGCACCCTGGTCTGGCGCACCGGACTGTCCGGTGTGCCACCGGATAGTGTCCGGTGCACCACCGGACAGTGTCCGATGCACCAGGGCACTCAACGCTGAACTTGCTACCTTCGAGAAAATGGGAGGCCGCTTCGCTATAATTCACTGGACTGTCCGGTGAAGCACCAGACAGTGTCCGGTGTCACACCGGACTGTCCGGTGTGCCAGCGGAGCAACGGCTACTTCGCGCGCAACGGTCAACTGCAACGCATTTAATGCGCGCCTGCGTGCGCAGAGGACAGAGCACGCGTAGAAGGCGCACCGGACAGTCTACAGGACCTGTCCGGTGCACCACCGGACAGCCCAGAGGCCCCACCTGTCAGAGCTTCAACGGTTAGAACCCAACGGCCGGCTGACGTGGCTGGCGCACCGGACAGTGTCCGATGGCACACCGGACTGTCCGGTGCACCATGCGACAGCAGCCTTCCAACGACCACTTTTGGTGGTTGGGGCTGTAAATACCCCAACTACTGTCACACCCGGGCTTTAAGGGACAAAGCCGGGAGCATCTCATACATGCGCCAAGAAGACAACATATATAATAACAGAGTGTATAGAGATAAATGTCATAAAACATCAGAGTATTTATTACATAGCGGAAGACTTAATACAAAATAAAAGAAAAACCATAAAACGAACTAAGGATCGTCGGTGCCAATGTCAACTGAGAAACGCCACCTAGATCAAATCATACTTTTCGCCTTGTGGCTCCTCCTGAACCACCTGCTCTTCTCCTGTGGGGGGGTGTGAGACAGCAAGAGTGAGCTCACATACGTTCATAGCTCAACAAGTCATGGGGAATAATGTGACATGATCTCACTAAAGGTGGGAGCTCATGAAGTGTAAGGCTGATCAATGAAATAAAGGCTGAAGCTGAGCATTGCTTTTATAAGTTGGTCAAGATTTTATTAGCAGTTACTAAGTGTAAGTGAATACCAAACCATAGTAATAATAAATAAAAGTAATAATAAAATAATCCCAAATGCAATGATATGACAAGTTAAGTTTAAGTTCCATAAATTAATCATGTGAGTGTCCGAGCCGCTCATGACCGTGAGCACGGCTAGTATACCAGTTTTACACTCTGCAGAGGTTGCGCATCTTTACCCACAAGTCGTGTTACCCATTTGCCACGGAGTTGATCAGACCCCATACACCTCTACCAAGGAAGCGAGGCAGGGTACCACTACGAGGCCTTTACAAAGTTCCACTAGCTTCAGACTACCCGCTACAGTTTATAGGAAGCTCCAGTGCAGGAATCCCTCGCCTGACCGCCATCACAGCAAAATCAACCCAAGGACCTCCCTACACTGACCACTCCCCTACTGCCCTTGCCCCTTTCGGGTAAGGTAGCCCTCCACTAGCTTTCCTAGTTAATCAGCCAAGGGCGTCCCATTAAACCCTTGTGGTAGCACTGTTTTCCCGGGTGGTTCTCCATGTTCCCATTAACATAATGATCTTAACATGAACAGTAAAGAATAAATCAGATAATAAAGAGTGTAATCATGAGTAATAAATATCTCTATACCCGAATCCACATAAAGCAATAACATGTACTACCCAAAAATTTAGTAGTAAAACCAGTGGTGAAACAAGTTATAAAGATAGTCAAAATCTAGGGTAACCTATTGGGTCCCAGCAAAATTAACCTATGCAGATCATTATGATTAATAAGAACATGAATAGGTAAAAAAGTGATCAAGGGCACAACTTGCCTTCAACGAGCTCCTGCTCAGCCGTCTCTACCAGCTGAACTCCAGAATCCTCTGTTGCTTGCTCGTCTACTCGCATCAACACAATACATACATAGTATAGCAAAAATTTAACATTACACCAAACATATAAATAAAATACACAGTAATTATCTAGGCACTAAAATGAGATGATAGGAACTGGAACTATTAATTTTGGAGTAACAGATTTTAAGATATGAATTTCTGAAGATTTTATGTGCTTAATACAAGATCAAGTAATAGAATAATTTTAATTTATCTTTCATGTCAAAATAGTGGTACTAATGGTTAGATAGTAATATTACAAAAATTTAGGAACTGGAATGGATCAATATAGAGTAAAAATGAATTAGATATGAATTTTCCAAGTTCCTAGAATTTATTTTGTACTAAAAAACCCATTTCCATAATTATTTCTTGGTTTTTACTATCCTCAGGACTGGGCCTCTCATTCTGGAAAGCGCAGGGGCTCAAGCATAAAAGAATTCAAGACACAGATGCTGTACAGGGTGGACTGCGGGTTTATTACTATAAAACAAAGGGGTTCTTTAGCAAATGACCCCGCACGAAAGGGTCCCCAAACCTGAGCCGTCTGATCCGATTTAAACAATCCAGATTAGATCACAGTTTATATTGAAGCGGTATGGAATGCGGGCCCACAGATTTCAATCGCACGGCCCACGCTGAATCTACGTCATAATCAATCATGAACCCTACGATCCAAATCTAATGGCCATGATCACCCTGAGTGAAACGGTACGTAGATTCTAATCTCAACCGTAGGGAACTGATCAACGGCCCAAGATGCCTCTCCTACCTCCAGCATCGGACCACGGCGGCGCGACGAATCCCAGCGGCCGGACCTCGCCGGCGCGGAGCCTACCTGGCACCCTGGTGCCCCAATTTCCAAATTGCCC